>KK122037.1:418070-470164 GCA_000611955.2 Stegodyphus mimosarum | reverse complement strand
TCATCATAGGAAGATGATCACCAGAAGAAAGTTCACTGTTCACATTCTGAAGTGTATTATTCTATAAATGAAAATATATTAAGCCGATTCAATTGCGTGTATGCCCCTATCTATATTTATATATAAGAAAACTAAAATAGTAACAAGAAAGTAAGAAGCAGTTGCTAAAGAAACATTTGATATTTTAATTCCAAAAAATGAAAAAATGAGAAAAAATTAATTTTAAGCATCATAATTAAAGCAATTCAAAACAATTTGGCAAATTACAATGAAACAAGAAATAAAATAATGTGAACGCAATACATATTGTTGCATGCATACGGGTTCATTTGGAACTGAATGCACAAATGCGATGAAACATGAATAAGATTTATTATTATCACAAATAAATAAAACAAAATACAATGCTTCAATTTTCTCTGATATTCGTACAGTATTTCAATATCTCACAGTAGTTACCTTTTAACTACGCAAACCTTCAGCAGAACTCAATTCAAAACAGCTACAGAAAGCTAATCCGCGATTTCGCTACAATCAACAAGAGCAGTTTTCTAAGCAAACTCTTATAACAACAACAAACTAAGTAACTAACTGAATTGAGAGGTTTTCCTCCTTTTTATAAGATTTTTAAATCGCGCGCGAGAATTTTGTGGAATTTTCTAGCACTTTCTCAAAAGGGATATTTATTTATTAAATGTTAAAACGCACGCGCTCTTTTAATTTTCAATTTCCGGCTTAGCTTTCCTTTAACATTCGTCACGCGCTGCACTGCGCGGGGAATAAAGCAGTTTAATTTATAATTCGACTAACATTAGCTATTTCCAATCCGTAACAATATCAAATCCGTAACAATATCAAATAAATTCGAATGAAAAAAATTTTGTTTACAAAATTGGTAATTATTACTCGAAATATCAAATGTACCATTAGCAACTGCTTCTTACTTTCTTATTACTATTTTAATTTCATAAAAAATTTTCGGCTAAATGCGCAATTTTTAGACCTTTATGGTCTCTTTCGTTCAAGTTTTCTAACTAATTTTTAAGTTTTATATTTAAGAAAAATTATAATATAAAATAAATATAGTGTAAAAAATATGTTACCGTTAAAGCGTATAATTCAGTTATATCCTGGAAAAAGTATTTGACGGAAAAAAGAAACAGCCAAGCCGGTTTAGCTAATTATTTAAAAATTAACTATATTAACTAGTATAGAATATAATATTCTATAAACTAACTAATGATAAATGGCGCCCAGATGGTGTAGTGGTTAGGGAAGTAAACTGCAATACCTAACTGCCTGGGTTCGAATCCAGGGGAATGTACAGTTCTAATTGTCTGTCCCTTCATAGGAGGCAAAGGTGGCCCACCTATTAGGTGCCTGCATAATAAAGTAACCACCACTTCTGGTGTTAGTAGTGGCCAAGTCGAAGTCGGCTGAGGGCCCATCATTCATATTTTAAAAAAAACTTAATAACAAAAAATCTGGAAAGGTTTCAGGTTTTAAACTACATCCAAAGGGGCTTTTTTTTTTAACGTTTTGTGTGTTACCTTTATTTATTAAATATCATGTTCTTCGCACTTAAACCATAAATTTCAATTCAACAGCAATAACTCAAAATAATTTTTTTTTGGATTTTTTTGGATTATTCAATTACGGCAAAGCACACGAGGGCTATCTGCCTAAAGGAAAGGATGCCTTCGTGGAGGACTTTCTAAGGGAAACTAGCTCGTTACACATGGGGAAAACCACGAAAACGCCCATGCAGCCAGCCCATTCGCGAGATTCGAACCTCGGACCGAACTACCAGTGTTCAGCGTCTTTACCGCTCGGCCGCTGGTGGGCCTCAAAATGATTTTAAAACGAGCATATCTTTAGAATTTCCGATACACAGTCTCGCTCCCTGGAGATATTTTTTTTTTGTATAGTGTTGCCTTTTCTCGCTTTTAAATCGTTGAGTTTGTTAATCAAAAATTCGTTCAAGTTTTACAAAATATGAAATATTTAATAAAACAAATTCCAAATTTGGGCTCCCAGATGCCCATATTCGCAGGAGGATTACGTCATTCAAAATTCGATGACTCTATGTTTTATCACAATGCGAGAAATATACATACGTTTATGCAGATTTTTCTTTATTTAATTTCTTAAAATATAATGCAAGACACTAACACTTATTGACATTATAAAATATCTGTCGTTTTATAAATTAACTGATGATATATCTTAGTGTTTAGAAAACTATATTTCATTTTACGGATAGATTAAATAAAAAAGAAAAACGGAATGCATAATATAATATTATCGTTAGATTCGTTAAACCGTAATAAAAAATAACACAATATACTACGCCAATAGTTCTACTTAAATTTTTACAATTTCTGAATTTATTAAGCTACTTAGTCCTGCAAACAAGCAGCTTTCGCGAGCCGTCTTTACTCACAATTCGTCATTTATCAACACTTTAATGTAAACAAACTGTTAGCTTCCAGTTAGGGATGGCTGAAATTTAGTTTGAAGGCCGGCAATCATTGATATAACAGAGGAGAAACATTTGCTCCCCGTGAACTCTTTCCTTCCGGGGGACGTGGGTCGGTTTCCTAAATGAAATGGGGAAGCAAAGGCGGGGGAGAACATACTATTTTCCTGCAGGCAAGTTGGAAAAAAACCTGCTCTGGAAATGACCTTACTCAGCTGCAGCCAGCTCAACAGCTTACCCTTAAAACCTCCCTCAAGAGAACTCGCGATAACCCTGTCGGATAAATTAGAATTTGGCATGTTTCCAAAGTTCCGATTGGCGATAATATTTGGCGAGATTTTAGAGTTCCTTTTTTTCCGTTCCTTATTTTCCTAGTGACATTTTTTCCTTTCCTTATTTTCCGGGGACATTTTTTCCGTTTCCCTTTTTTCCGGGTGACATTTTTTCCGCACACCGTAATTTCTAGTAATGGCAATATTTATACTGAGCGCGTGCAGATGTAAAGCTAAGCTGCTATTGGTTGTTTTTGGGTTTTAGATCCATTTGCATCCACATCCAACATTATGTAAGAGTCCTATGACATTAGGAGGAATGGTCTCGAATTTGGGAGAGAAAGGAACATATAAGAGTTAATTTAGAGGTTGCCAATTATTATTATTGTATTAGCGTAGCAATCATATTTTATACCCTATATATATATATATATATATATATATATAGTCAAATTATACAATAATACGTTAAGTAATTAGCCAGAAAACAAAATAACCGTACCGCCTTCTACATTAATATAAGATGGTTTTTACACTATTGAAAAGCGTATATCCATTTATTACAAACTCCAATTTCTTTTGTCACTTTTAATATTTGAATAAATGTCAATTTAGTTTTAGTTTCTATCTAAAGTAACTCTGTTTTCCAATTTAATTATGTCACAGTACAATGAATAGCCATAAACATTAATTCTATAAGTAAGGTCAGATTCTTACAATGGTTCTTAGGTTAAAAAATTGCTCAACATAGTTTCAATTATAATCAAAACGACAAAATTTAGACTTTAAATAACTGCAAAGATTAAAATAAAAAGTAAATAATATTTGCTTTATATCTCAGTTTGAACACACAATCTAAAATAACATATCTTTACGGCGCTAGTAGAAGCAACCGGAAGTCCTAAACTGAAAAAACATTAATATTCTATTATTGTTAATTTAAATTATCAGGTAACCAAGAAAGTTCTTGCGGTTTTTAAGAACAATCTTTTAGCATGTTAGTGTGGTCAAATATATTCTAATGACGCCATTTGTTTACATTTCATTCAAATTTTATTCAGTATGGAGATGTTCAGTGCATCGCCAAGTTTCGCTATCAGTTTTAAAGGAAGAGCAAACTTCCAAAGAACACGTCGTTGCAAAAGGAAATTTTGAGACATATTTTGCTTTAAGAGTGCAACTCAGGAAACAAAGTTGCAGAGGCCACTAAAAGAAGATGTTTCACATTTGGAGAGACGTCGGTGAGCGTACGGAGTGCTCAAAAGTGGTTCATCCGATTTTCTTCTGGAGACGAGAGGCTTGAAAACAAGCCTTGTGTTGGTCGTCCATCCACCCTCGATAAAGTCCAGCTGGAGGCGGAAATGAAGCAGAATCATAATCAAACCTGAGAGGAGGCTTGCACGCAGGTTTGGAGTATCTGACAAACTATTCGATAAAATTTTCATAACCTTGCGATGACATGGAAACTAAGCAAGTGGATTCCTCATGTCCTGTCCGTGAAAAACAAGCTCCAACGGTTGAACATCTGCTTGTTGTTGTTGCTGTCGCGCCATAATAAAGCCTAAAAAAATGAATGTGACAAAAAATGAATTCTATATGGTTACCGGATAAGGAAACATCATTGGTCTACCTCCGGTTTGGTCTCATTGACCGCTAAACCGGCCATTCACCAAAAGAAGGTAATGATGTATGTTTGGTGAACCAGCGTGGCATAGTCTACTATGAATACCTAGAAACCGAAAAAAGCATAACAGCCGAGATCTAATGGCCACAGTTGCAAAGAGCTTCAGCTGCACTGCACCAGAAGTGGTCATCACTGGTGAATGGTCAACGGAAGAGTTCTCCTCCTGCACGATAATGCCAGACATCATACAGCAAAAGTGACCAAAGAGGTGATCAAAACACTGGGCTTGAAAGTTCTGTCTCAGCCACTCTACTCCACTCAATCCGTAGGACTATTACCTGTTTTGGGCCAAGAACAGAAGTTCCGAAAACGCGAAGATGTCACTAAGGCTGTATTACAATTTTTGGACTCCAGAAAAAAGGGATTTTTTTTTCAAAAAAACCACTTATCAGCTTGTGTCTTTTTGGGACATGTAATTAAAGGCAATGGTGATTATTTCAAAGAATAAAATGGGTGTTTATGATTTTTGCAGGAATTTCTCGTTACACATGGGAAAAACCACAAAAACCAAACATGCGGCCAGCCCGTTCGCCTAGGATCAAACTCAGATTGAACGCCTAGCTCCTAACGTCTTAACTGCTTGGTCATTGCTAGGGCTAAATCCATTTCTGTTTAAATTTAGAACTTAACCCGAGCTATTAGCAGTGTCGAAAAAAGTGTCTTTTCCCTAAAGGGAAAGACATAAATTTTCCTCTACATGAATTTAAATAGTTTTTTAGATTTACTCTAAAAGGTGTTTCTTCGTACTGCTACAAAAGATAGTAAATGTGTAACCCCACGTCCTTCATTCAAAACAAAAATGGAACATTTAAAGACTCCATTATTTCCTAAATATAATGATTTCATGCCAATACTCTTTGCTCATTTTTTTAAGTGAAATGGAATTCACTTGTTAAGAATTTTGCTCACAAATAGAAGATTTTAGTGCAGTTATGTCAAATTGTTGTATTTTTTCTGTGTAATATAACGCGAGAAATCTAAAGAGGAGCTATGCCGGAAGAGTAAGAATACAGAGGCAAATGTATTTAACATTGAGTAAATGGGTATGTTGGTAATTTGGCGAGATATCACCAAGCTGGCAACGGTTTTGGCGACTAATTTTTGTCACCAAATTTTGTGACCATTTGGCGACATTTTGCTCCGCCCCCTGCATCACTGTAATAAGTATGGTAATTGAATAAACTTAATTGACCACTATATTAGCTGTAACTGCAGTTCGACCCTCACATTGCCTTCCACTAATTTCGAGAAGCAGAAAATACTAGAAATAGCTCGGCGGCCGGCTCTATAGGGCAGGAGAGAGCATCTGCTCTCGGTTGTTACTGCGAGTTGTCAGTTCAGCGTGATATCAGAGTACTGAGATATCTCCGGGTTAGCTTTCTTGTTAGATGCGCTTTGCATTGTGTTGTGTTTAACTTTCATAGTAGTTTGAAGAGTAACTACTGGTTGTACTGTAGGGAATATTTTAATTTTCTTATAGTTATTTTTAATTTTGAAACCCTTTCCTTTAAAATCTTTTTTCCCACCTACAACTCTGCACCAGAATGAGTTTTTAGTATCGCGTTTTGTGTAAATGAAGTCGAACCAGTATTTAATGGGAAGTTCTGTCCCTTCCGTAGAAGAGCTCCGAACTTCTCAGTAGAGCGTTACTTTAAGCCTATCTTACTATGCTCGGCCGTAATCTTACGTGCTTGTTAGTATTCACTGGTAAGGTTTAATTACGGGCCAACGCGGTTAGTTATTTTTGTGCAGCTTCGGCTAAAGTTTAGTTAGTTAGAACTAGTTTAGTTCCTTATTTTCTATCTTAAGCCCAAGTGGAGGCTTTCCTGTACGCCTGAGAGGGGCCGTCTGTTATTATTTCTTTGAATGAATAAAAGGGTGTTTTAACCCTTCTTTCTTCCCTTACAGTTGTAAGAAGACCAGCGAATAGTCGCTAGACTCTGAACGAAAGTTGTAGTAGGCAAAGACACGTAAATTAATTAGAATCTTATAGTATTCTGTGATATTGTGAAGAGTTTTCGACTATTTCTATAGAAAGTTCCAGATCTTTGAAGTGTTTATTTTGATAGAAATAAATTTTATCAACCTATCACCGAACCTATGTGCATTCAATCTATTGCGAACTCTTACGCACGCAATACAATACGGAGACTACGGATTTTCTTAAAACTTTTACATTCTTATTAAATAAAATTTCACTCACTGAACGTAAATTTCTTTTACTGTAACATTAAGACACATTAACGTAATTAAAAACTTATATAGCATAAAAGCACATTAAGTAAAAATACTGAGGACTGAGGACAGTCTACCGATAGACGACTGACTGAAGCCGTGAAACATTGTCAGTTCGTTCCAGATTCATTTTACGGTAAGTGAATAGAAAGTTTACAAGCCAGTTTCTCTCAGAAAAATCCTGAAGGCATTTCTCATCATACACAGCTTTCACGCGTTTTTTCCTAATTAGTTAATCCCATGCTTCTCGTACAGTGCCTTCATTGCACTTCACTGATTTTTTGTTACTGATTTGATGAACACCCGATTCTGTAATATTTTTATAAATTTACTGGCTATTTACACGAAAATAAATCATTATTTATTAAAACTCTCCACGGGTCAGTAAGGAAAGCGTATCAAATGTGACAAATTCTTCGAAATTGATTTTTATTCAAATGTATGTAATGGCTAAATGCGTGTTTGAATAAAATTTACGTAACAAATAACCCTGACATTCAAATTATTCACCCTGTCTGCTTAATTTAAATAAGAGCACGTCCTCGAAATTTTATTTATTTTTGCTGTCTGAAAGCTGAATGTAAATGTTAATGGAAGAACTTTTATGTACTCACTTAGTTTACTTGAAGCGAAATAATGCAACATTCAGTATTCTTTCATTTTATTCTTTTGTCGAACTGAATTCTGTGTACTAACTGCTTTTTCCAATAGCTCCCTGAAGAAATATTTGGCAATTCATTTCAATATTGTGTTGAAAACATCAGTATCATGCTCATAAGTTAAAACAGATGTATTTATTTCTTAAATATATTCACTCTATATAATACTAATATAAGCATACTCTAAAGGCGCATTAAATACACTTTGCATAAGGAACAGACAGTGGTGAATTATGCATATTTCGTTTATTGGTTAAATTGATTATGGCAAAACACTGGAGATCTGTCTGCTAAGGCTTCGTGGAGGGCTTTCGAAAGGACGCTAGCTCAGATTTTGTTACATATGAGGAAAATCACGAAATTTCATGCAACTAACCTTTTCACCCTAACTCAAACTGGCGTCAAATTACCAGTTTGTCAGCAACCTTATCCACTCAGCACTGGTGGACTTTGAATTCTATATAGCACGAGCTGTGCCTGCCAGTAACTGGAGAGTTACAAATTACTAACTGATGGTAGTTTCATGCAGGATTCCATGTACGGCAAGTTTACTGATTTCTCAGATGTATAAGATAAACATAAATGAGTTTCCGTTAGAAATTCCTCCATGACAGCATCTCTTCTGAGGCATATAATGATCCCTGTTTTCCCATAACAAAATATTTAACTACTCCCCAAAATGAATCATTTTCTTCTCATTATTTTGAAAGTTTATAAATATATGCGACAAAGTTTACAATGTTTATAATTATTTTTAATGTAATAGATAAAGAAATCGCTGAAAGATAAAGTCTGGAACGAGATTAATTCACCTCAAATTTAGTTCATTTTCCTTTTGTCTGCTTATTTAAACTTCAGACATTTTTCAGATAAATTATTTGTTTCTCTGCAGATCTCCTTATGAATTCTAAATTCTAAATTAAAAAATTCACTCAGCAACAGCCTAAATTTAATTAATTTCTCCTGCATTTAATTTTATACCAAATGAGAGTTGCTATTAATACTTTGGCTAAATGTTTTAGATATTTTAATCATAAAGTCCTCTAAAAAATATCTAAATTTATAATTATATTCCCATACATTTTTGTGTACAAATTCACATATAAGATTTTCAAAACAAAATATATTATCAGTATATAATAAAGTCTGAATAAGGACAAAATTATCACACGTTTACTAGTCTAAAAAAATGAGAGAGAGAGAGAAAGATCATAGACTAAAAATACACAACAGGATTCGCGAAATCTTTTTTCTCTCCTTCTTTTAATATTACATGCAAATGATGACAACAATGAAGACCTAATCCAGAAAAACATACCTTCCCCTTAACAAGTCCCTTTTTTTTTAATTTTTAACAAGTCACAAATTATTCCAGTAAATGCGGTGTAACATATTTTACGGATCTTTGAGCAATGATCTGAAATTTAGCTTTAGGTAAAAGATGTTAATTATTTCTATAAGGAGAATAATAAACGCACTTCTAATTCACGAAAGTACGAAATCCTCAAATAAGTTCATTTTCTATCGATTTTACATCCCTAAATTAATAATATGCTCTGCACGCCGTAATTAGGAATAAGCGGGTGAAATTTTCATTTAATGGTATAGGTTTTTAACTTTGCACTAATCATTTGTTACGCAAATGAAATTTACTTAGTAATATCCATCAAATACAATTCTTGAGATTTTGTTTAATAAAATGGTATAATAAAGTGAATTTCCCTTAAAGATAATCTCTAATACACACTTTAAGCTCCACTCATAGATGTTTCAGATAAAGTAAAATCTCTTTCTGCTGCAGCATATATTTTCCCTCGCATCTTGATAGGGTTTGAGTAAGACTGTGTTCATTCTACGAGTACATTACTCAGTAGTGGTGGCTATTGTTTGTTGATTTTATATTCGGTAAACTAATAGTGCAGGTTTCAAACTAAGTTGTAGTCTAATAAACCTTTTATTCAAGTTTTTACCTCTTGCCTCTCTTTAGTCAGACTTCTGTTTATTTGCGAAGACAATAATTCGATGCAACAAGGAAGCTTAAAAGAGTGCAGTTACTGGCAAGTTAGGTTTAACATTAGAATTTAAATGATCGACTTCGCTAAGAGAAATGGTAGCTCTTTCTATCATTACTTATTTAGCTTTAACTGGTTTTATTTTCCTTCAAACTTGTCTAGGATCTTGAAACTTTAAAATGGTTAACAGTTAATATCATATGAGTTTGCAGACTGGCGAATACCATAAGCTTCAGGTTTCGTGTTTCTGTTCAATATTAAAATTTAATACTACCTATAACTTTATGTCAGGTTCTCTGCGCCATCATCACAAGCATCTTATGCTTTCAGAATCTTTAAAGCATTTCCCCAAAATCACATCCAAATAAAATTTCTTTCTCTACCCAGAAACGTATTTTTAGTCCAAAGGAGCAATTTGCCCAGAAGGACTATTAATTTCGTTTTGGCATTTTGCGTCGATTCACTTAAAGCATAGTTTCCCTTTTCAAATTGTTGCCACCAAATATTATCGCCCTGCATTATATTTAAAGAAATTAAATAATGAAGAAAGCTGCATAATTGTATGTACGTTTCTCGCATTGTGATAAAACAACGGTGCCTGGAGCCATCAAATTTTGAATACCGAACGTTTCCACCCGAATATTGACATCTGGAAGCCCAAATTTGAAATTTGGAATTTGTTTTATTATCGATTTCATATTTAATAAAAGTTTAACGAACTCAAGGATTTCAAAGCCAGAAATGGCAACGTTGTACAGGAAAAACATTTTTATCTTTAGCGCTTGAGACAATGTATCGGAAATTCTAAAGATATGCTCATTTTAAAATTATTTTGCGATATTCCCAGGCAGCATGCATTCGTATATTGCACGAGAAAAATACGTGCAATTTTCGAATGGCTCTTCGTCTAAAAAGCGTTTCGTTTAACGTCAAAATATCATGAAAATTGTCCAGGAAAAAATAGTAGATATTTACGTATATTTTTACGTAAGTATACGTAAGTTTTACGTAAAATTTAGGTATATTTATGCGAAAGGGTGCGGTTTATTCGTAACTTCTATGTATAATATACGTAAATTTTAGGGATTTACGTATATTTTTGCTAAACATTTACCTATATTTATCGCATATACGTAATTTTCTCCAGTTTTTTTGTGCTTCACATATGCATATATATTTAGTAACAATTTACGTAAATCTTCCCAACTTTTACTGTACATAAACATATATATTTGATAGAAATTTGCGTAGATCTTCCCCGTATTTTACGTTACCAAAACGTATATATTTGATAGAAATTTACCTAAATCTTCGCTATTTTTTCTTTACGTATGCGAATGATTTTGGTAAAAATTTAGATCCATCCACTCTCGTCTTTACTGTGTATAAATGTACGTTCATGGTAAAAAATTTGCATAAATCTTCAATTACGTTTTTACTGCATTTACGCGTGCATTTTTCGTAAAATGTATATATTTTAATCTCGTAATTTTACATAAATCTATGCAAACATTTTCTGCATGTTATGATTAAACTTGAAAATAGGATTTTTATATATCCGCCTTTTAGGCATGCACGGCAAAAAGGAATACATATGTAGCTGGAAAATTTAAATGCACTAATAAATGCAAAAAAAATTCAATTTAAAAATTACGTTACACTTAAAGGCTGAAAAATCACCTTTAATATTTCATTTCAAAGTGAATATTTTTATATGCAATAAATTTCGTAAACTTGAATTCTTTGTTGTGAATCATTTAATGCTACCGTTCATTTACCTGGCATAAGAAAATGTCCTTTGCAAAAACAGATAATTTATTTTAAAGTGTTATTTAGCAAAACTGACTTTAGTAAATAACTGCAGCATGCAGTTAATTACCAAACTACAATACACATAACTACCGAATTCATTAAATGACTGTACCGCAGAACAAAACATCACACATTTAGATTATTTTAATATGCTAAATTTTAAAATTTTTTAATATAGACCAGGAAGGACATTGTGAAAACTTACATTTTCCTATAGTTACGAAGTTGTTTTTTTTTTTACTTACTTTCCTTGGAAATGAATTTTTAATATCTAAAATATTGCATTCATATCTTCAGATAATACGCAGATATATATATATATATTCCTTTGTTAAAATTTTGTCTCAAGAACATGTGAAAGAAAATATTATTAATTAGCACCTGCAAGTTAATCGAGTAACTCCTGTTTTAAAAATTTTCAGCATATAGTTACAGACATAATTATGATATGTAAAAATTGTACATTTATCAGTCAATCTTGCAATGTATTATGATCTATTACTGTTATCTTTCTCAGTTTTAAATAAATATATTAGACTTATAAATATATTAGATCAATGCTAAAAGTTCACGTCTACAGAAGAAATGCTTTATCGAGGTATTTTTAAAAAAGTTCCTTTTTACAATGTAACTAATTAATTCATAAAAAATTAATAGTTTCATAAAATTATGCAAATTTAAAATTATGTTAATATGCTCTTTATTTTATTTTATATAAACATGGAATTTTAAAAAGTTAATTTGTTTAGGAATAATCTGAAGTTTTTAAATATTTATTTCATGTAACTTTTCCTCTATCATAATTATAAATGTACATGTTGACGTGAACATACCAATTTTTTTTTACATCTCATAGCTTTATGGTATTAAATGATTTAAAAGGACACTATTGGATAACACGAGCAGTTAGAAGTTGGCTCATTTTTTATTAATTTAATAAATTAATTTGTTGTCAAATGCCGTGCCTTTTGGATTACGCTCATAGGATGACAATGAGTTATTTAAATTATAAAACTAATATGAACATATTCCACATTAATTTACAAATATCAAATTTCAGGTTGTTAAGTATTATGAACTGTAATTCTTGCAAAAGAAACACACATGAAATTAATTTAAGAATTAGGTTTATTTTATAGGTTAACCTTAAATCAGATTTAATGGCGTAATTTTCTTCAATGAACAATTTCAACAGATTTCGTTGAGCTGTTTGTTCTCCAGGCTTTTTTTTTTTTCTATATCTAGCTGCTTTGCTTTTAGCCAATCTTTTATGTCTTGAGATACTTTAATGAAGGAAAATTCCTTCTCATTCGATGTTTTGAGAACAGCAGCTAAACAGTAAAAAGGAAAAATTGTAATAATTTCACACTTCATATATTTTCAGTTTTTAAATATAGTTGAAGTATTACAAGATGCATATAAAATGCCCTGAGTATTTCATATTTAAAAATTTCAATTAAGTGTTTAAAAATTTTAGTTCATACCATCATATAGTAAACTTCCATTACATACCTTACTCAATGCAGCGACTACTGTATTATTAAATTAATTGAAAAGTACGGGCCTCTTTAATGAAATCTATTAATTTAATTAATTGCTCAGTATATCAGCCATTATTTTTATAAATTGATCATGGATACCCCATGCTTTTATTATTTGTGTTCTAAAACTGTAGATGAATTGTGTGAATAGAATTAGTTAATCTCTAGCTCTTACTAAACTATAGGCTAAATTAGTTTTTATCTTTTAGTTCATTAATTATTTTAAAAATTTTAAATCAAAGCTCATTAAAAAAATTTTTAATTTGGTTTTTTATCTTTTATTCCCCCTCCACAATGAGACTTCAGTCCAACTACTTAAAGACAAATCTGATAAGTAATACATCTAGGATCCTGGCAATTACTTTGCATCTATAAACTTCAGATTCGAAAAAGGTCTAGAAATTTCAGGTATGGGATTATGGCAAAGATTTATTGGAGCACTGCAGTCTTTGATAAATGGAATGCGCAGAAGAATTCAGGCATTATTGAAAGCCAAATAACCTCATATTAAGTACTGAAATTTTTAATATTGCTTAAAGTGCGACTCATTTGGAAATACCATTAATTGTAATTAGTGTACAAAAATTCCTTCTTCATCATAGCTATACATACTTCAGCAATAAATACATGAGAAGTCCGTAATATTTCGCACGAAACTGTATTAGAATTCCAAATATACGGACAAATTGGAACAAGCATTCGGACTAACGCCACAACCTTACTATAACAAAATCCGCATAATTCTTTCAGTCACTTTTGTGTAAGCTAAAAAGGTTTATACTTCTGAAGAAATTTTTTACTTATCCTTATTTCATTTCATAAGAGATCATAAAGTTTAAAATTTTTCTTTCTTTAAAACCGAATGTTATAATAAAAATTATAATAATAAAGAACTTAAATAAGTATAATTACAGAAAAGTATGAAAGTGCACTTACTTCCGATCAACTACAATGCAGCAGAAATCTTTCACGGATGAAATCCGTTGTTAAAATGAAAAACTGATGTTCCGTGGCCGACCTGATTGCTGTTTTCTTTTAGCAGTGGTTGAAAATGCTCCTGATTCCGAGACCCCAATGAAAGAGAAATGGCCGTAGGGCACAGCTGGGAAAAATTTGTTTTATTGTTAACAAAGTGACCACAGGCGAGTCTTTGCCCCACAATGTCTCTAAAGGCCAAACAACCAGAATCTTTGCTAAAAGCTATTTTGAGCAAGGTCACAAATACGTGGGAACTTCCAGCATTTGGAATCGCATGTACGCTGAACTTAGAATTTCCGAAAATGAGTGATTTGCTTTCTGAAAAGTAAAATTTTGCGGACAGAAAAACAAATTGCTCTCAGGGCGCTTCGAAAATAAGTTTAGGAAAATAAATGAAAAGATTACGTTCATGCATACCTAATGCGCATAAACTTTGATTATAATTAACGATCCGATGCATGTATCTTTGGTCCATATTAAACTATTGTTCAAGAAGTTAAATATTTTCAAGCATTTTCTGCTCTATATACACTCTTAGATAAAAAAAACGACGCACCAAGAAAGAGTTATCCGAATGGGACGAAATTCGGTAGAAGTGATGTGACAGAAAAGAAGTGACAAAAAAACAAATGATTACAGTTTGAGAAAAATTTGATGATTTATTAAAGTGATAGAGCTTCACAAACTGAAAAAGTCAGTAACGCGTTTGTCCACCTCTGGCCCTTATGTATGCAGTTATACGGCTTGGCATCGATTGATAGAGGTTGCGGATGTCCTCCTCAGGGATATCATGCCAAATTCTGTCCAACTGACGCATTAGATCGTCAACTTCCCGAGCTGGTTGGAGGGCCCTGCCCATAATGTTCCAAACGTGTTAAATAGGAGAGAGATGCGGCGACTTTGCTGGCCAAGCTAATGTTCGGCAAGCACTAAGGCAAGCAGCAGAAACATGTGCAGTGTGGGGGCGGGCATTATCTTGCTGAAATGTAAGCCCTAGTGTGGCGTGACATGAAGGGCAACACAGCGGGCCTTAGAACTTCGTCGATGTACCGTTGTGCTGTAAGGTTGCGACGGATGACAACCAAAGGGGGCCTACTATGAAATGAAATGGCACCCTAGACCATCACTCCCGATTGCCGGCCTGTCTGCCGGAAGACAGTCAGTTTGGTATCACACCGCCGTCTGGGGCGTCTCCAGACTCGCCTTTGCTGGTCATCGAGGCTCAGTTCAAAGCGGGACTCATCACTGAAGACTATTCTACTCCAGTCAGTGACATTCCAGTGCGAATGTGACCGACACCACTGCAAAAGGGCTTGACGCTGTACAGAGGTCAATGGTAGTCGGCGCAAGGGGCGCCGTGACCTCAGCCCCCTTTCTGTGAGCCGTCTATGAATGGTCCTTGCGGACACTGAAGCACTAGTTGCAGGTACAATCGATGGTAATGATGCATCTGGGGCTGTGAGTGCCACTCTGACGATTGCTTGGTCTTCACATTCTGTCGTTTCTCTAGGCCTACCGCTTCCTTCTTGACGCTGTGTGCGGCCATGGTTCACCCATTCCTGCCAAAATCGTCTAATAGTGGCATCGCTCCTGCTCAAATGTCGAGCTATTCGCCGATAAGACCATCGGCTTCTTTGAGCCCAACTACTCTCTCAAATTCTGACATCTGTGCGTATCGTTCGCGCACCTGTATGCCAGGCATAGTTACTGTCGACTAGAGTACACAGAATGAAATTCATGAAGAATTTATGACCTGGAATCGTAATTTCCCCTGTTAAATATCTTGCCAGTTGCGCAGATCAGATGCGCTGTAGCGACTACCGTTCATTCATTGGCAACCAAAATGTAAAATTTTGCATATTCTTTTGAAACCTGTATGCATATCAATTTGTGTCCAATTTGCTTTATATCTTCGGTGAGTCGTGGTGCGTAGTTTTTTTTTTTTTTTTTTTGTCTAAGAGTGTATTATTTTATTCCTTGAGATGAAAGATTCGCTTAAAGTCTTGTTCCAGTTTAATTGACAACACTTACTTAATAAAATAATACAGTAAGTACACAAACTTAATACACAACTTATTAAAATTAAATGAGTAATGAGATTTTTATAAAAGAAATGAAATTGTCTAAATTAATGTAAGTGTTGATATGAATAAAAATAACAAGTTTGATGTAAGAAAATAAATAAGTTATTTTGAAGAGAATCAAATCATCAAATCAAGAAAATCTTTAAATCAAGAAAATATATTTTTTTGCAAATGCATATAGAAATTTAGCTCACATGTTAAAATTCATTGAAAAATTTTAGCCTCATACGTATATGAATGTTAGAATGCTGATTAAAGTAATTTAAATTTATATGAAATATCAAGATTGTTTTCCAATTCGTAGAAGTTTTTAACCAGAGGAAAATTAATTTTAAACGTAAACCCATCAATCAACAAACGTAAGGATCAGCATCAATGATTTCCATGCCAAGAATATCAAAAGTGAAGATTTGAAAAAGGTGTGATATCATATTAATATGTGTCATTAAATTTATTTATGGTTTTATTAAAAATAATGGAAGTCATTCCTAAGTTAGGTACATTTTTAATTCGCAATCACTTGCTACCATTTTCTGCACAGACTTTTGCAAAACATCTACTAAACTGAAACTTGCATTCATTTTTACCAACAGATCGATTTATAATATCTTTAAGCCCGCATACTTGCATGACGAAGAAATAATAGTTTGTAATATACTGATTTTATAAAACTTGTAAGGTTTTAGTTAAACTAACAAAGTTTTATTTTAATTCAAATCTTTCTATCTCTCCTCATTTTCAACTTCCCATTAGAAGAAGCGCGCGTTTTTAGCTTTATGCTAATTTGAAGTGGAGCCAACGACTATTTAAGCAAGAGGTAGAAACCTCTCAGTGTGAGAGAGCTTTTAGTCTCAGATCACGGTCACTCTATTCGACGTTCGCCTGACTAGCTAGCATTTAAATTCTAAGCCATAGTGCTTTTACATGATTGCTTATTGAAATAAATCCAAGTGCGTCAGTATTAGTAAATCTTGCTACGCACCATTTAGTTAGAGGCCAACCTCGCGTATAGCTCTGCGAGCAACAACTATTTAAGTTCTATTTAGCTTTAGTTTAAATATTATTTAATTGTTCATTTTAGACCCAAGTGTGGTCTTTACTTTCTGTATCCCTCCCGAGTTGGGAAGTGGTTTGTAAATAATAGTAATTTATTAAAAGAGGATTTTAAATCCCTTTCAAGTGCAGTTCTTCTACCACTTAATCACAGTATCTACCACCAGAACATAGCTGCATTCAGCTCCCTGTTCCAGATCAGGACTTTAAGCTGTCACGAAGATGTTTGCCAAGAATATGCACCGAACACTCAGCCTTGACAAACTGTTTAAGTGTTTCAAGAAACGTTTCAAAAGTTTGTGTAAATTACTTCTTAATTTTTTTCTGGTTAATTTTCTTATTTAAATGTTCTGCATTCTTTATCCACTATTCACATGTCATGCTGAAAATAATCCTGTCACTACTATATTTATGAGTACTAAATAATAGCTGCCTTTAAACAGATAAAACGCCTTTTAATAAAAAGTTACTAAATGAAAGCAAAAGTCATTTTAACTTCCAAATCAGAAAAAGATTGGGTAATTGGATAATTGATGCTACATGAAAAATGCATTTTCCTTTATAATCAAATTTCATTACAAAAAGGACCTAACAGATGTCAAACTTAAATGAACTAACAAACTGTTTTTCTAAGTGGCTAATGAAAATTAAATTTTATTATTTTATTGTAATTATTTTCCTTAAAAATAAGAGGCTTAAAGTATATAAAGTTTGCTACAAATTTCTATTTACTTGCAAATGAAAAGCTTTTCATTTTTCTGTGAAACAGTTGAAAAATAAAAGCATTAATTGCCTTCACCTTATCTTGCCATTAAAAGGGAAATTAAATTAGCTTTTTTAAGCAAGAGGTGGGATGCAAATCTCAGGAAGTACCTAAATTATTAACGACGTAATAGATGAGTTAATTTTGACTAACAACCCAAATATTATTTTCACAGAGTATAACTATTATTTGAAAATACGAAAATGTTAAGACTTATATTCCTCCTGTGTTTATCTTTGCTTACTGCAGCAATAAAATATTTGGTTATATGAAGAGAGTGAAGTTGGGCTTATAAACCATTTGTGTTAAAACTGATTCAAATAGCATAGTTTCTGAATA
This sequence comes from Stegodyphus mimosarum, assembly GCA_000611955.2. Classification (NCBI taxonomy): domain Eukaryota; kingdom Metazoa; phylum Arthropoda; class Arachnida; order Araneae; family Eresidae; genus Stegodyphus; species Stegodyphus mimosarum. Next base: position 452,253 of record KK122037.1, on the reverse strand, counting down.
AGGCATGAAAAGTTACGTATGCAAAATAATATTATTTATTCTATCTGATTCTGTAATGAAGACATCTGTTAATTCATATATTTAAATAATATTCTATACTAAAGACGAAAAGCATATTCATTTCCAGTTCATAAAATTCAGTTTATACAGAATCCTCTATTACTTTTACTGAAAGCAAAAGATAAGATGCTTCCGAAATATAAACGCTTGAGAATTACTCACAATTTTCTTGATATTGTATTTGCGTGAGATAAAATTTATGTAGTGCTAAAACGTATTATGCTGAAAAATTATGAATTTAATGAATATGCTCCTAAAATTAACCGAAATTAATTTTAAGAAAAATTAAATTGCTTGTAACTCTTTCACCTACATACAAATAACGGTTTACATTATTTGGAAAAATTCAGAAGTTACTTGTGACTCTTTCACCTATATAAAAATAAAGATTTACATTATTTGTAAATATTCACAGATTCAATCAACTCTGCACATTATAAGAATAATGATGCTTAAAAACAGCAACACATAGAAAATACAACGACTCTTCTGAGTCAAAACTGGTGAATTTTGACTTGGCAAAAAATATATCAGTGATGAAATGTAATTCATATTTCTGTAGAAAGAGCTCTAAATACAGAACTCTTTTCGAATAATCACCGGCAACTGATTAGTTTACTAGCTAACTGGTTATATTAAAATATGTGAAGGTTATCTGCTTAGAAGAAATGCCTTCATGGAGGCCTTGCTAAGACAAATGGCTAACATTCACATTAAACCTTGAAAGAGCCACGTAAACGTTATGTAACCAGATCATGTTCATGATCAACTATCAGTATTCAGAACTTTTATCCGCTCAACCACAATAGGATCCGATAACCAAATACGTAATCCTTCACGAATTCAATATTTACAATTATTATACTCAGTGCTATTACTAGTCAATGTGTCAGAACATTCTATCCAGTCTTTCCAATTCAAGAATACTTCGACGGCATTGTATCAGACAAAACCAAATGCGTTATATGAAAATAAGTGCTGAGCATCGCGGTTGTTTTCATACTGTAATTTTAAGAAATGTTTACAGAGTAGCACATGAAATATTAAAAATGCATTTTCTTACGTTTAAGTTAAGCATGTTTCAGATAAAGAAATTCTGCCATGCGTAGAAACCTTTCGTGAAGGATTTTCCAGTGGTAATAAAACTGACTCACATGCTGGTTGAAATAAAAAAAATATATAGATTCATTTATATATTTTCGCTGAATATTAAAAAAAGTTTTGAATTTGAGGAAATGGAAATACTAAAGCTGTCTATTCTTCAGCAAGTCGAGTTACCTTCTTTAACGATGTTGTCACAGGATCACATCGTTTAAAAAGGTCACGGAAAATCACGGTTCAAAACAGTGAGCACTTCAAGGATATTCCCGTGTGACAGACGACAGAGAGAGAACAGTATGAGAAGTACAACTCCAGCTTTCCTGTGAATCAGAATAAATACTCCTGCAAAAAAGGACTCTGGCCGCCTGGACGATATAGTGGTTAGGGGAGCCTGGCTGCGATACCAAAGGGCCCTGTACGGATCTCAGAGAAGACATAGATGTAAAATTGTCTGTCCCTTAATAGGAAGTAGCGGTGACCGCCTATTAGGTGCTTCCACAATAAAATGGACACCACTGGCATTAGAAGTGGTTAATGCCGTGATAGGCAAGTGCCCGCCATTGGAAAGAAAAAGCGGAAAGGAATCTTCTATCTGGGGATGTTGTCAGGATAGAAATAGTATATCAGACAAAGTCTCATAATTGCCATTAGTATTAGCAGGTTTCTGATCAACAACGGATATGCTCACTTTTTATCTGATTTTTTGTGGTCTCATCCAGAATGGGTCAAGGAAGAAAACGAAAAAAGGCTCATAGTAATTTCATAATGCCACAAAGTTCAAAGATTAAGACATGATACAATGCATTCTGTTGAAGGAAAGTATCCAATTTTTTTTTAATTTCAAAATAAATAATGTATCACAGTTTTTCTACAGTTTTCACCATTAGGCCATTCAGATACATATCTCTTCTTGATTACAATCTTTATGTAGATTAAAATAGGAGTGAATATGCAATGTGAAACTGCATGACAAAATCAAAGATGTGATAAATTGCCAAATATAGCAACCTAATCATTAGCGTAGATTTTGTCTTCGTTAGGTTGGATAACCATAAATGATTTTAAGGCAACCATAAACGATTCTAGTACTTTGATTAGTGTTTATCTTTAAATCTTTGTAACGTTCATTACCGTCGATTTTAAAATTAAGAACTCATTACGCTTCGGTAGTACTTCGAAAGTTGTGACTCTGAACAGGTAAATTTTCGCGTTTGTTTTCCTCATTGTTTTCCGTTGTGCTGGAGTTTGCCTACTAAGCATAAACGGTAAATTTTTTCCTTATAATTAGAAAGTACCCTAAAAGAGCAATGCCCTCAGGCCGGTGTTTCGTTTTTTAGATTCGTGGTCTGAATTAGCTATAATCTGATCGGTTTTCATAAAAATTCTGAAATTATAATTAAAAAAAATTCCAAAAATATTTGCGAGTATATTATTGTAACGAATAATGAATATAACTTTATCCCCATCCAAACTTATCCCAAGGTCAGGAGGGACAAAAATATAATTTGGAATCTGCAAATATTTACTGTAAAGCGAATATAAGGGATTCAGTTTCCAAGTTTTTAACTTCTGTTTAAATTAACGGTAAGTCAAAAAGCTCTGAAAATGTATGTATGTTATTTTATGTACAATAAATATGTAAATTAAGAAAATAAACAAGAAAAGGTGCGAAATTCCTAACTTTTTTCTAGTTGCCATTTCAACCTTCTGTTTAAAGACAGTTATAGTTTCTCACTATTGATTTTTTATAAACCAATTTATTAATTTTTATATTAATTAATTTATTTATTAATTTTTAAGTTAATTAATTCATTCAGTACTTTTAATAATAAATAAATCCAATAAAATAGTAATAGAAAAAGGAAATAATAAATGTAATAATAAGAAATATTTATTTTCTTCTAAAGATAAATAAATAAAACAAAAAAGTGCCATTTTTTATTTTGCTAAACATCCTAATTTAAAGATGTTTGGGTCAGCTATTTGGAAAGGTGGCAACACCGATTGAATGAAGAATTAATTGTATCAGTGAATGAATTGCAGAAATGATACAAAACTTCTAAAAACTACTCATACTCTGCGAATAGCAAATTGAGAGTTCATTCTCTTAGAAAAGCGTCAGTACTTTTAAATATATTTGTCTCATCAACCCCCTTTGAACGGTAAAATAGAATATATCATTTCCTCTGTATGAAGTTTTTATTCAAATGCTGCATTCCAAATAATATGCAAAACTGGAAATGGAAACTATTTCATTTTCGATTTCAAACATCCATGTAAAATAAGGTTTAACACATTTATTAAATCCAAGGTGGCCATGATAAAATTTTCCCACTATATGAACCCTCAGTGGACTATCCGCTCAACTAATCGAAATGAAATTTCCGAAATTGTTATTTGAAGGTATGAGCTCGAGATTGTGATGATTTAAGACAAAGAGCTGTCACAGTTAAAATAACAGCGAAGCAATTTCGAAATTTTTGAATAGCAACATCTTTTTTTTCGCGTATTAAAAAACCATAAATGGCGTTGAAACGACATACGTATGGCGAAATTTACCGGCGTAAAACATTTGCGAAAAGAGCACAGTAAAGGACAAATGAAAACACAGAGAGGAAGTGCATTAACGCACTTCCGCAAAATTCACTGCGATAGGTAGTAGAAGCACCAATCACAGAACACCATGTGCAAAGCATTGCTTGCGTAAAATCTTTAATAAGCAGTGTGGGAAGAGGGGTTTTTCAGTTAGATGTGATCCCTAACGAAGCCATCAGAAATCTGCCCAGAAATATATGCAAATTTGTCAGCAATTTGAACGCATGTCTCACAAACTTTAAAAAACTATAGAAAGAGGCTAAAATTATTATGCTACCGAAACCGGGTAAAAGTCATATACAGCCTGACGGTTATAGACCAATCAGCCTCTTGTCTGGTCTAGGTAAAATGTTTGAACGTGTAATACTGGCAAGCATGAAATACATGAAGCACCTTCCTCCTGGGCAGTTTCGGTTTCGTGAGCATCTATCCACTACAAAACAGCTTGTAATGGTAACACAGTTCGCAGGGGCTGCCCTGCACTCCAAAATGAATGTTGGTATTCTTTTGCCGGACGTGGCGAATGCCTTCGACCGGGTCTGGCATGAGGGACTCATTGCCAAGCTTTTTAATCTCCAATTAGATCAAGAACTTATCCTGCTTATCCTTTCATTCATCTCGAATAGAACCTGCAGGACTTCCGTCGGAAATGCTTTATCCTTTTCCAGAAAAATACTGAGTGCCCCAGGGTTCGGTAATTGGCCCCGTACTCCATCTGTTTTATGTAGCAGACCTCTCTTGGGTGCAACTTAAAAAGTGCAATCCTAGCCTGTAATGCGGAAGATACCGCCTTAGCGGTAAAATCATCTAATGTCAACCACGCCATTAGAATGCTGCAAACCATCATTCCAAGTATTGAACATTGGTATAGCTGCTGGAAAATATCTATTGAAGCCCAAAAGTCACAGCTCCTGCTTGTTAGACGGAAAAAGCGAAATTTAAAACCAAAGAAAAATCGCTTCCTTTTCAACGAGCCGGTACCCATTGTTCCAAAGGCTAATTACCTAGGAATCATCATTAATGACAAACTCAAGTGATCACATTACACTGATCACGTAAGAAGCAAACCAATCAAAGTCATAAAGTGGCAACTTTCCCATCATAGGGAAATACTCAAAGCTTGATGTTTCAAAGAAAAAACTCATCTACACTTCAAGTACTAGACCTTTGATGACTTATGTTTCGTCAGCTTGGGCTACTGCTACTCCTCCGAATATACACAAGCTTCAAGTTGTGCTAAACAGATTTTTAAGGATCGGCTCTAATGCACACTACTTCGCTCGAAATAAACTTCTACATACTGATTTCAAACTGGATACATCGGACAACTTTCTCAGGAAAGCTAACAAAAACTTCTTCGAGGGGGCTCAATATTGCTACCAAATGAACTCTTTCCGAGCTTTTCATTACGACGTGCTCAACGAAGATAGATATCTCGGCCCCCATGCAGCCTTCATTCTTAGTGAAAACCAGGATTTTCCCACTTAACTAATGAAACGTTCTTGTACAGTTAGAACACTACTTTATACAGATGTATTTTATTTCCGTAGTTGAATTCCTGCAGATTCCAGCAGCATTCTTCAGTTACAGCACTGGGGAGGGTGATTACCATTTGACCCCGACCTCTGATCATTGTGCTATGTAGCTTCTGTTACTGAACTTTAGCCCGTATGAATTCTGTATAGATTTATGGACTGCCTTCTTATATTCGTTTATTATTTATTCCACTGTAATGTTGTTTACTGCACTTTTGGATAAATTCAATCTAAATCTTGAGATACATGCCATTATGAACTCTGATTTGGTAGGCTTTCATCAGTATTGTTATCTGGACTCATTGACTAAGTAATCCCTCTACTTCAAGGGCCCACTAGGGCAAGCACAACATGCATTTAGTGAACAACGTGCATTTATCATGTTAATCGCGGCGACTAGCGGAACCTGGAACCTGGGGTTTCTTTAGTCAGACGTTCAAACATGCTAACAAGATGGCACTTACAGGGAAACAACGAGGTAAAATGATAAAGCTCTTTTATCTGAACGGGTAAAATGCTGCCGAAGGCAGAACGAGTTTATCCTTGAAATCATAAGCTAAGACGGGGCTCGTGTTCAATAATAACTGTACGTGATTTAGTAAAACGATTTGAAGAAATTGGATGCGTATGTGATAGACCGCGATCCGGGCGACCATGTGTTCCTCCTGCAGTTGTTGTGGAAGAGCATAATACGATTACTGGCAGGTCCACTGCATACTGTAAGAAGTGATGCCCGCAGTTTGGATGTACCGAAACTCACATGCGCTCTGTTCTGCGCATGTTTCCTTATCGATTCCATCGTGTCCGGATGTTGCAACCTGCAGACGAGTAATACCATGTCGACTTTGCGAATTTTTCATTCATCAGATAGGATGAAGATAGATGGACGTTACTGGTATTATGGACGGATGAGGGGCATTTCTTCTTAACTGGGAACGTAAAATCCAAGATTGCGTTCACTGAGCTGACGAAAATCCTCACGATATAGCACCAGCGCCTTTGCACGAAGCTAAACTGACTGTGTGGTGCTGCATCGCAAGCACGTTCATTCTCGGTCTCAACTTCTTCGAATAGATCACTTCGGATAGATCACAGGTATGAAAACGTGATCCATCTCAAGTGAAATATCATTAATGGCATTATATGGATGCAAGATAGAGCTCCTCCGCACGTCGCCACATGTGTCCGGCAAGTTCTGAGATAGCACTTTGGAGATAGATTCATCTCTCGTAACTTTGCAGTTTCGTAGCCACCGCGATCCTCCGACCTCATTGTAATGGATTACTGGTTTGGGGGTTATCTGAAATCTAAGATGCACACATCAAATCCACAAGACTTTTCAGAATTGAAAAGTACCATAAAACGTGAAGTTATATATTCCTCCTGCGATTTCCGTTCGTCATTATTGTTAACAATCCCCCCGCATGCAATGCGTTACCTTTTGCGAAGGTAGACTCGTTGAAAACTTGCAATTCCAGTAAAAGTTCTTTCCCCTGTCCTTTCTTGTATTGCCGCTCACATTTACAATGCTCATCTTTGCAAATGTTTTGCGCTGGCAATCTTCGTCATACCAACACCGTCTTGAAAGATACCGTCTTGATGTGTCTTTCGAGACGGTGTTGGTCATACGCGTATCGTTCCAACGTTATTTATGGTTTTTCAATACGTTTATCAATTTTCACTGGAAATAAGTGGGTGTTGCCATTCAAAAGTCTCGAAATGTTTTGAATATAACCGTAACCGTGATAACTCTATCGTTATAAATCAGCTCAATCTCGACCGCATAGCCTCAAATAACAATATCTGAAAATTTCGATTGGTTGAGCACATAGGCGGCTAGAGGTTCATATATCGGGGAATTCTTTATAGCCACCCTGTGTATTTCATTTATGCATTTATTAATATGTATATTATAATTGTAAATATATAAATAATGTATGTTCAGCAAACCCTTGAGGAGAAATCCTACTATATATAGTCTTTTGTGTTTTAAGTGTTTATGATAGCATGCAGCAAGTATGGAACTGAGGAAGAATGCGCTAATTATAAAAGACGTATGTGACAGAAGAAATTATTGCCATGAAGCAGAAAATAATTTGCCTATGGCACAACGGAGGCAAAATAGTTAAAAGGCACTGAAGATTTAGTGATGCTGAAGCAGAAGTTAACAGGATTTTTTTCAACGGTTGAGAACAAGAGTAAGAATGTGCTGCTCCATGTTACGAATGGGTTCTGCAGTGATCTCAAACTACTTCATGACGCAAGATTCCTTATCTAATGACTGCTTAGTAACATGTTACAGTGAATCATATGTTAGCATTTTAATATAAAGTTACTGGATAAATGCTTTAAATGAATGTGCAGTATCGTTGAGTAAGATTTATTCCTATCTAGGATATAGGTCATTTTTATTCCATCTTCTAGATTTGCGGGGTTTATATGACACCAAAAATGTAAGCAAGACTCTGATGGCATTTTTTCCGCTTCTTTTTTGTTGTTGTTGTGACTGATATCGCTCATGAGGTTCATTCCCTGTGGCAAGGAGGCGAGATTGCGCCTGTCGCTGGCAAGAGGCTTAGGCACCATAGTGTAACGACATTACGACTTTGTGCAGTTCCGACCCCAATTTTAAAGAAGAGCACCCCTGGGGGACGGGGACCCCCACCTTTCTTCCTCTACTATCAAACTTTTGAGAGGACTTTCGGCTCGCCGCATATGAGTGCCCCATGCTGCACAGACGCTATACATTTATAAACATCCATGCCTTCTCCAGGATTCCAGGGCCCTTTGATGTGGTAATCAAACCACTAACCACTATCCCGGTTGGACGACTTCTACATCTTTCAGATGCATTATTTCTTTTCCGTCTGATTTAATCGGCGTCATGATGGAGCATACATGTCGTCTGTTTGAAAATCCTTTAACGCTAATAAATGCATTGGTTTGGTGATTTTTATATTAATCCTAACGAGATACCTTCTTCTCGACTGACACCCAGCGTAGTGATTTATTTGACTGTATGACACCTCCTATATATCACTTCTGACTTTTAGTTTATAATGCTAATATGAAGGAACAAGTCTGCGATATTATCACGACAAAATAAGCCTTCAATGGTTTCTAAATTTAACTCAAAAAGGCAGAGTTTCTAAAACGGATCCGGCATTAGGACAGGGTTCTTTCGAAATACCAGAACTTGGAAATTACCATCCTTATTTAAACATTCTTGACTGAGATTTATTCCAAGAAGGTAATGTCTGTGTTTGAGTAGAACTCCGTATAGGTATTTTAACCCCTTACCTTTAAAGAAATTTATTTACAATGACTTTTTTAAGGCTGTGATGTTAAGCTGGGCTTCATCAGGTTTGATCTTAAATTCCAAATAACAGTACCAGCTAACTCAAATTCCTAACTTTATTTAAAATGGCTGGTTTGCTGGCTAATTGTTTGAGACAAGACACGTAATGGCTGTTTGCCTAAACGAAAACGATACTTTCATGAATGATTTTTTAAAAGAAGCAGGTTCATACTATTTACACTGTGCAAACAAAACAAAAAAGAATCCTCCCACAACATATACTATGCTGTAATCCGACGAGAGATTTGAACGCAGGCCAAACTAAGAGCGTTCAGGAGTCTTATTTATTCAACCTCTGATGATCACCGACAAAAATGATCTTTCAAACTACGTTTTACATAGAAAAAGGTAACGTAAACGAAATAAAATATTATACATAATTGTAAGTTATATGTGAATAATATACGGTATGTAAAGTGAAAAACTATTAAACCGTAATAACGTAATTATGGATAGTACGAATCATTTTTAAATTTCAAACCTTACATAAAATCATAATGCAATTTATACTTTTCCAGTTAAACTCTCAACCAACTGCTGCAAGGTTTATTTTAATTACTACTTATTTCTTATATTAAATCTTTCCCGTATTTCTCTTTCGTCTACTTCACTAAAAATGCAAATGAGCGGAATTTTAAACAGGCGAAATAATCTAAATTTAAGAGAAACAAGTCAGGATAGAAAGTAAAACATAAAATATTAGCAAAGCAACAACCTTGTGTTTGGCTCAGCTATTAGTCAAGACTTCGAGGGTAAACAGGTACAGATCTCTCTTCATCAACAGCAAAGAAATATGCTTTGGTTGCAGTATTTATACCCTAAATGAGAAAAGCAAAGACAAAATAGCGCCATCTGTAGACAGAAATAGAAACGTAAATTGAAAAATTAAATGAATAGAATTTTAAAAGCGTTAAGAAAGAACGTATTGGAATTAAAGTCCTTAACTGAACAAGCTAAATTTTTGTGAATGTTAAAAACTTTAAGAAAAACCAATTAACCAAAGGAAGAACGTTATTTGGATAATTTTTGCAAACCCAAAGTCAAAACTATCATTAAATTTCCAACTATGGTATAGAATTACATCGACAGAGCATCGCGATCAGAAAATCCTGAATTCGTCCCTCTTATTTTCAAAATTACACTTTTCCGCTAATTTTTTTTTCCATATCCTCATACTATTTCTAGAATTTTCATTATTCTCTTTAGCAGAGCTTTAAGAGTTTTATCTTTTTTCCTTGGTGTGCTGCAAAAAAAAGAGTGGTACCTGTCATCCCTTGGAAGAGTACATTATACGTATAATCAGGGCTTAAACTCAGACGGAGATCGGCTGAGCTGTTGTTTAGCATTTAAGTGGAATTCTAATTCCAGCCGATGTCCCTAGTAACTCGAGGTCTGATATTTTTTTTATTTAACTATTTAAAATTAATTTATCAGATTTCTCTTTATCTCTTTACATTTTCTTAATATATATTAATTAATTAATTAATATTAATTTAAATTTATTATTTAATTATTTTAATTTTTAGCTATTTTTTCTTTCCTTCCTCACAGTCTTCCATAGGGCTCCAGCACTTCTAATTTTAGAAATTAAGCCCTGGATCAAGTGATTATTTATAATTATAAATATGCATCTTAGAAGGAAATACGTATCTAAAGAGAAAAATTGTAAGGGTTTACGTTAGTTAACAGTAATCTTACTATTGGAGAAGTCAGAAAACAAAACTCAGCGTAAAATCTGTAAATTTCGCAGGACTAGTTTCAGTGGTTTAACTACAGATCCATCTGCCTCAGCTGCCTAAGTGCAAATGAACGAGATAAGGTATTACTCGTACAAGATTGGTGATAAGATAAGAATGCCTGAACATAAGTTAAGCTAGTGACGCCATCTATTGATGAAACAAGAAAACTAAAAAAAATTTCCTTAAAGGCTAAAGGTGAAGATGAATTGGAATTAGGGTCATTAACTAGAGCACAAAGATTTTTTTACTGTGAAGCGCCTCTAGAAAATTCAATTCACCAATTGAAGACGTTTTTTGAATAATTTTGGCTGCAGAAAAATTAAATGTGTGGTTTTCGGACCAACAGTTTTGGGCAACGTAAGACTTCTGTGTTTCCTTTTTCGTAACATATGCCTCATGTTCCTTAACGCGAAATTTTAAGTCTGTCTTAGTTTGACCAATATAAATTAAACCACATTATCAAGGAATCCTGTAAATACCCTGTAATAATTCATATACGGAATGGGGTCCTTAAACATATGGGACTGGGAATTTATTGATAGGATAATAACACCCGGAAGTTAAATTTCTGTAAAATACGTGCAATTTTATAACTAATCGATGGAAAGAAAGGAATGACAACAGAATTCTTATTATCTAAAATGACATTGAGCCTTTTGATGTGTTAGATGAGAATTTTTTAAGTGCTTTTGGGTGAAAAACTCCTGTCAATAGCAACTGCTTTTAAATAATTTAGTTCTTGATTAAGAGCCGGTTTTGAGGAGCAAACCTGAAGTGCACTTAAAACAAAGGAATAAAATGAAGCTAACTTAGTCTGACGACATGATTTGAAGTGAAGTGGAAGGCACACCGATGAAGGTTTACGGTAAACAGTAGGACTGAAGTTGGATATGTTACGTGTCATCAAAATGTCGAGAAACGGAAGGGAATTGGACGTCTTAAGTTCAAAAGTAAACTGAATAGCAGGATCAATGGAATTCATTATTGAAAAAAATTTATTTAAATCATCTTTATTACCATCAAGCAGGATAAAAGTATCGCCTACGTAGCGGAACCATGCCGGGAAGTTTAAAGTTTCAAATAATTTTGATTCATAACAATGCCTGTAAGAGGGTCCAATACCCAAGGTAATGCGACTTCATACCTCCCATCTGAATCCAATATCAAATTTTCCTCAAAATACTGCATGGTCTCCAATTTCAGCTTTCCTTTTAGACTCAACTGAGTCACTTATACCAATAATGTCTAATTTCCAAAAGTTTTCTGATGATCTTTCGTTTAGAAATAAAGAAACACAAACAAGAGAATCATTTATATCAGAAATTTCCTTCCCCGGAATGTGACCCTTCTAAGTCATCCTAAACGTACCTGCATTGAAACCGGACCACTTTGTAAACATTTAATATTTCCGGTGAATAATTTTCCTGCAATATCAGAACCCATCAACATTCTAATGCCACTTTCGTTTTCGGCACTATTATCTTCTATATCTGACACTTAAATATTTAATTTACGAAGTTCTTTTAGCCACGGATCTTTAGGTTATTTTCTTTACATCAGAACAAATAACAGATTCACTGAAACATTCCACACTATACACGTATATATTATCAAGACTACTCAAACGCACCATATACTCAGAATGCAGTTTGTTTTCTACACCTCCGAATAATTTAAAAACTAATTTAACTTCACCGATACTATTAAATTTCAAACAGTGTATCATATCTTCCATTAAATAACTCCTCTTACAGCACGTGTCAATAAATCCTCTAACTACCCTTTCTCTGGTGCCATTTTTTACCCTAACGATTAATGTTTGTAATAAAACATCCGAGCTCTCTGATGTGCTAGCCAAAACATTGACCTCATTTTTCGCATCTGCGAACTCAATTTGTTTATTTTCATTTAACTGGGAAGGAACTTGTTGACACATTACGGTTAAGTGCACTTTCTGGGGGATTAAACGTTTAACCTTACAAATACAAGAAATAAAGATTTTTTTTCTTTAAACATAGTAAACAAATACTTTTGTCAAATATTAAATCCTTTTTTTATCCTTATATATAAGCGTGCTAGCTTAAAACATTTGTCTGTCGAATGTGGTTTATAACAAAATAAACAAGAATGCTCAACATTCTTAACAGGAGCCCTTTTTCTTTAAATTTATCTGCTCTATAGAAATCATGACCAGTAGAAATTTTAGACTCATCATTAACACTATTTTTAGAAGATTTTCTACTTTTATCAAAAGAGAAACGCGCTAATTTATTTCTCTCATCAGACATAATTTCATTTTTTAAAAATCAGCAGATTATATTCAAGATCGCTCTTAACTTGTTGCGACGAATTCTCTCACTCCCTCTCCCATACGCGTAAAATGTCGAGGGGCAGGTTGGATTAACCAAAGGAAAAATAACACTAACATATTTTATCTTCTTTAGCACTGAGAGATTCCAGAGCCCGCAGTTTCCAAATTGTCGTACAACGACGTCAGCATAACGTCTTTCTTGGTTGTATTATTATTATTTATCAACACAAGATTCAATAAACCGCGAACGTATACTTGTACAAGAATACCTTCCCATCCAAAACGACTCTTTAAATGTTCAATAACTTTCGGATAATTTTCTTTAGTTGTCGGAAAGCTTTGCACCATTTCTCGTGCTTTCGTTTTGGCAGCAGTGGCCTGGATCAGATACACGAATTTCAAATGATCACTTAGAATTGGGTATTCATGTATCTTGCTAAAAATATTCCAGAAATTGAACCATTGCTGTAGAACACCGGTAAATTCAATCAAATTTATTAGCATATAAATTTTCGGAGGCTTCAAACTCGTTAGCGTTGCTCTTGAATCAATAGTTCTGATTTCGTTTATAGATGCAAGCGTCAGCGAATTTTTCTTTAATTTCAGAGTGATGCGATTCCCTTTCGTCCTGGTTGCTGTTAATTTCTCTTTGTAAGTCTCACATGACTCAATTCTTCTGTATATACTTCTTACGAGGTTTTAGATTTCGATAGAAGATCTAATATTCCTTCTCCCCTCTGTTATAGTTGAATTTTTATCTTCCAGAATTTCCAGAGCCAATAACAGAACACTACTGCTCAGTTCTGATTCATTTAAATGTTCGTATTAGCTGTGACACGGTTTCGTAAAGGCTGCTCGTAGTGGATTTTTTTTACTTTCAAGGCTCCCATTTCTGTGTACTAAATTATCAAAATGTTCTTTACCCTAACTAACGCGTCCTGTCTGACGGACGCCACGATTTAACGTAATGATCCACTTTAAAAGTGTATTCAAATCAGTTAAGATCCGTCCACATATCCGGTGCTTCGCGTCAGAGAATAAAGAATACCATGTTCTACAAAAATATACTTTTATTTGCAGATACAATTAGCGTGCAGGACAGCACTTGCGCATTCTAGCTTCCACTCAAAATATACTTTCGTTTCACAGAAGCAACGCATGCTCAGTGACAAGAAAGAATTACACGAGAAGCTCGTCAAGTACTGCCATCTGTTGAACAAATTAGAAACTATTTCTTTGGCAAGTACTGCCATCTGTTGAACAAATTAGAAACTATTTCTTTGGCAAGTACTGCCATCTGTTGAACAAATTAGAAACTATTTCTTTGGCAAGTACTGCCATCTGTTGAACAAATTAGAGAACTCCGCAGCTGACTTGCTTGGAGCGTACCATCAGAAGTTAAGTAAATTAACTTTTACTGCTGAAGACAAGGCAATCGAGAGAACATCTAGAAGTCTTGCACATGGCGGACGCAGTTCAGTATCGGGCAACACCTCATTTTGTAAAATGTTCTCTATGCATGAGCTGGAGATGGCAATGAGAGATCTTGACCTAACCAAATCCCTTGGGCCTGATGGCATCAGCGGCCAGATGCTTAGTCACCTCGGCACTGATGCAAGGCAAAGACTTTTAGACACCACTAACCAATCTTGGAATCTTAGGCGGCTCCAGAGGGAATGGAAAAAGGCCTTTATAGTTCCTATCAAAAACCCAGGGCAAGTGGATGGATCTCCGGAGAATTATAGGCCCATTGTTCTGACTAGTATATCATGCAAAGTTAAGGAAAAAATCGTCCAAAATGATTTCTTTATTATACTGACAGCCACGAACTTTTCCTAAAGAAACAGTATGGATTCAGAAGAGGTCACAACAAAAAGATGAGGTTCTTTACCTCTGCCAGAAGATCAGAGATGCTCGAAACCTGCGTCCGACAAATCATACAGCTGCTTTTCTGGACCTTTCAAGAGCTTTCGACAGGGTTTGGAAACATAAGTTGATTGTTAAACTATGCAAAAATTTTGGTATTAATGGAAAGGCTTTATCTTGGATTTGTGATTTCTTAACAGACAGACTGTTCAGAGTGAAGCTCAATACTACCATGTCAAATAGCTTTAAGATGAGTCAAGGAGTACCTCAGGGTAATAAGTACTCAACCTGAGGTTTTGTTGATAATTATACCGATTGTATATTTATCAACTAAAAATTTTTATGGCTGATATGCATCTCAGATTTGAGAACCTTCTTAATTAACTTTTTTTTACTCTAGACCCTGAATTTACAAGCAACAAGCATGTGGAGGCATTAGTTCTGAAGAGGAGGAAACGGCTTAATATACTGAAATATACCTAAGGCCGAAATAGGGGTGCTTACGTAGGAACTTTTAAGAGCTACCTATATGGCTATTATCCGTCTTGTCTTGGAATACGGCCTTCCTATATACTGCTGTGCGTCTACAACTAACCTCCAGAAATTGGAGAGAGTGCAGCTTAGTGCCTCTCGTGTTATAACTGGCTTACATAACAGCTGCCCAAATGATATTGTGTTGTTCACGGCGAACCTTCAGCCCCCGAGTCTCAGAAGAAACTCGAGCCTAGCGAAGTATTACAACAAACTTTTTTCGACTTTGGCATAATTACGAAAGACTTAAGATACACAGTCCGTTTTGTCAAATTGAGCATAACAACTTACTCGATCCCATCGTAGAATAATGCTTCTTGAAGCAATGCATTGACCCCTCAATGGGTCTTCCTGGGGTCAGTTTCCATACTGAACTATTCTCAAGGGTCACAAAAAAATGATAGGCCGATTTGTTGCAAACAATTTGCCCTTGAAATTATAAATAACATCCCAAATAGCACTACACTTATGTACACTGATGATAGCAAAAATGAGGATTACCACGTTGGTAATGGAGTACTTACCAGAGATCCCAATGGAATTGTCAAAATAAAGAAAAGAATTCTTGATTTAGCTCAGTTTCTAAAAGTGAACTCGTTGCTATCGATAAGGGACTGAGCTTTATAATGTCTTTTTTAGACCCTAAAGCCATCTGGATTATGACTGGTAGTCGTAGTGGCATACAACATTTTTCAAACTGGTGTAACGTTGGAGACAAAAATGGACTTCAATTCTCACTAAATTAAAACAAGTCTCGTTGTCTTGTGACGTGCACATTCAGTGGATCCCCTCACATGTGGATATTTGGGGAAATGAACAGGCGGATATCCTGGCGAAGAAGGGTGCCGAGGACGCTATGGCTATTTCTAATTGTCTGACTTACCTTGAGCTGTATTCTGTCAGAAAACATACTGTTAAAATGGCCTGGATTGTTCCTCCGGCACATACTTTGTACCGTGTTGAATCCCCTGGACGATCCCTCGCTATGAACTGTGACAAAGCCACCCAGACGGCACTCTCACGATTTCTTAGTGGCCATTTAAGAAGCCTTGTATTCCAGGGTGGTGTAAAAAACCACCCGATTTGTCTGAAATCTAGGAATGAGCAGGCTTCTCCGGCGCATATTCTTGGGTGTCTAAGTTTGTCGTACGACGACCTATTAAAGTTTCCTATGCTGGTCTATGACTTTTTGAAGGTGAATAAACTCGTGGATCTCGTCTAGCAGAAGCTGGACTCTAGGATTAGCAATAACAGAAACTATTTCCGACTCCACTAACTCGGGCCTGCGAAATGCGCCCGGTTGCAGTAACGTACAGATCATCGTGATTGGAGTACCACGGACTGGAGCCGAGTTCTGATTATGTATGAGACTTGTTTGGAGCGTGGTTTCAGACGTTTCAATCTCGAAGAAAAAAAAAACACGGAATAAGCTTGAAAACGTCCATGAAAGGCATCAGTCTGAATGGCCGCCCTGACTTACACATTTTTACCAGTGCCACTTAAAATGCAAAAATACTCAGAAATGTATTTCATGATCCTTACATCAAGTTGTTTACGGTGGCAATCAGTAATAACTAATACACGATAATGTTTGTCCCCACTACGCTGCACTCGTGACTGATAACCTTGACGGCAAATGAGCCCAGTGGATTGAATAGTCTGCCGATTCCTCCGATACATCAATAGGATGCCGACTTCCATTCACTGCAGCCCCCACTTAACACTCCGCAAGAGCTTCAAGACGTTAGTCATCATGAACACGCAGCCCCCACTTAACACTCCACAAGAGCTTCAAGGGGGCGTTAGTCATCATGAATACACTTTGTCCCCGCAGGAACTCCAGGACAATTTCATACGCATCATGGAAAATCGCTAAAACCTTGCATTTTAGACAGGGATGACCACATATCTGATTAGTTTTTTCTATGTGCCTCTAAAAAGTTGCAACATTAACTTTTCCCTACCCCACTTCCTATCGCAGTCTTATTTAAATTTATTATGTTGCAGAAATATGCAGCTTTCTACAATTTGCAGATATGTCAGGTATAACAAAATAGATATTCTGCAGTTTCACGATTATAGCTGCCATATCCTTCAAGTTACAAGAATTTGTGTTGCTCCTTTAATTGTTCCAGCCACTATAGTTTTAATGTGTTTAAAGCGACGGTGACCAAACCTTTTTTTCTCAATAAACAGACAAAGTTCATTTAGGATCAGAATTACACTCAAAATATCAATTGATATGGGAAGATTTAACAACGTTTGTTTTACGGTTTTGGAACTGTAAGAAAGTTGTTAGCATGAAGGCCGGAAAATTAGGTGATACAGTTGATAGCCCCTATATTGTTGCATAGAATACAGAATTTTGTGGAACTGTATAATCCGAGTACTTTGGGGGAGGGAGGAATTCTTTTGAGCTAGCAATAAAAGTCATAAGTTGGGCAAAAATAGGTATGCTGGTGATAATTAAGGTGAAGGCAGAAGTCGTGACAGGTTCGAAGATACAACCACAGATTTTGCAGAGGAGGTGATGGAAGATTTGGAGGTAGGAATATGACTACTGAGTGGAAGAACACATGATCAGATAAGGGAAGTGGTGATCACGAAGATGGTTTGTTTCCATTATGTTTTAAATGCTTTGGGTTCATTAACAAGAATTCACATACACATAAGAAATTATACTCACATCTATTGTCAAATCATTACACTTAAAATTACATTAAAATTTTTATTCACAGAAATATTTACAAAGGAAAATATACTTTCTTTACCCAATTTAGCATTTTCATTGACTAGAATGCAGTAGTACATCAATTAAACTATTATCTGCAGATTTCAAAATAATTTATATGCCAAAATTCATTTCAGAACTTCTTCAGATAAAGAATGAAAAATAATTTTAATAATTTTAATTTAGCACACTTTGAACCTCAACCATTTAAACATAACAACAAAGCTTTCAATAATTAATATTGTTAATAATTTGTTTCCTCTCTAAAAATTCATTGAACACTTTTCCTCCATTTGTACCTCAAAATAAATACTGAATTTTCACCTCATTTCTGAATAATGTCCCTAGTAAACAAAATGCAAGAAAAATTATTACAATGCAAAAATCATGAGTTTCTGCAAGATAGGCATTTATATAGCTAGATTTTTGTTAATTGATATCTAGTATTCGAGATAAGTAGCATTTAATCACAAGAAATGAAATACACTGCAATTAAGAAATAAAGAAAAAATAAATTTAGCAGGGCAACTGCACTAAAAACTGAATAAGTTTTCACATAACACAAACATAGTTAATTGCCTAGATACATAACTCCTTGGCATACAAATCAAATTCCAAGTTGATATGCTTAAAAATTATACGGAAAATAGAAACATCCAAGCATATTAATATGGACTTTATAGTCTAAACTTGTTTTGAAGTGACCGCAATTTCATAACATCTGGCGGCAGTCAATACCTGTTCTTACATTAATGATAAATGACACATTCCAGATATTTTTGTGTGTCAAAGGGTTAAAAAGACCTAATCCACATTGAAAACAAGAAAATGTTCTTTGAAAAGATAAGTAAAAGGAACAAAATCAACATTTTTCTCTTTAAGAGCACATCCAAAGTACATGCATAATTTTAACCAATATTGTTTATGCTACACTGATATTCCCCCTGACATGTTAATGTTAAACCCAATGAACTTGTTTTCTTCATTTTCTACAAATTTCAGTTTATGCTCATAATTACAAAAGAGGTTAAATGAAAATATAACAATTCACATTAATTTCCTTTGCTTCTAGTTATTATGTTTACTAAAGACTTGAATATTTACAGATTATTAATAAATGCATTATCCACCAGTCTAATGCATCAGAGAGGATTTTACATGATGAAGGATGGTTTTTACACATTTTTCTATGTTACAATGATTTTGCAGATAATAGAAAGTTTTCAAAAATGCTTAAGAACATGACAAATCTTCTGGACTGACAATAAAATAGGTTGAATCATCACCTTAAAAACTAAAAAGGAAATTTGATACAAAAAAAATAAATGACGGAAAAGTAAACAGAATACTTATTTACACAGAAACTTAAAATATTAGAAAAATATAAACTAAAAATAATAAGAAGTTCAAACTTTGTCTTCTAATATTCAAAAGAAGTTCCTAAGATATAAATGAAAGGAATTTTGTGCACATAAAAAAAGGCTAAAACAGCTACATATGTCAAACTTTTGACTCCTTTACCAACTTCTTAATTATCAAAATATTTCATATTTCTACCATATGACAAATTGTTATAAATTAAAAGTTTTAAAAATTCCCTTACAGGACAAAAAAATTTCTCGTATTAACTAATAACTGAAATCGTGAGAATTAAAGAGTATTTGCTAACAGAAATTAATTACAATCATGTAACATATATTCAAAAGTTACACCATGTGTAATTTAAATAATTCTTAATTAACATCAAATTTACTGCATAGTAAGATATTTTCCACATATCTTAAAATAATTTTTTTTAAATATTTAAATCTATCATGTCACATCAAAGGACACCAAAATCGAAATTATGTTACTGACTTTTCATTAAAAAAATTAAAGAAACTTAATTTAAAAAAGATTATTACTACTGATATTTCATCAGTTATCTGTTCAATATTTTTATACTCTTTTACTTATTACTTATATTATACTTTTATACTTTCATACAAGGAAAAAATTCTAGGATAAAATAATTGTACATCAAAACTGTATATAAGGGTAATTTTCCCACATAATATTAGCTGTTCATATGTATAGTACTCAAAATTCATTTGAAATACATAAAAAATGCTATTCCACTTTCATTTACAAAAATTATCATTTTTGGAAAAGGAGATTTATCTCCACACATATTTCTGTACTACCAAAATATACATGACAGGAAAGGAGTAATCTTTTTAAATATTACAGCTTGCACTAAAATATAAAGTCAATAAAGGTTTTAACAAATTAAAAATTTTGACTTGAGTATATTTTTGCAATATTTGTATACAATTTATGACCACACAAAACATTAAAAGATACTTCCCAATCACACTTTCACTACCGACATAAAAATTCAACTTTTCACAAATACAAATTTCACTACAAAACACATAGTACAATCACAATATTTATAGAACAAATACACAAAAACTACAATATGTAGCTGCAATCATGAAAAACGTAATAGAGATTTTATGCATATGGTTTATATATATTTAATTACTTGCACATAAAATGCCTGAAAATGTTTGGCACATTATTAAACTCTACAATGCATCTAAAAATCAAAAGTTTTGACCTGCAATAGAAACTTGTGCAAAGGTTTAAAACTTAATAACAAATATAATTTAAGATTTATGTTTGGTCTCCAGATCCCAAAGCAGCTTCTAAATTTACGAACTATCTTCAGCAGTAACATCAGTAAATAACGTCAGTGAAAGGTGACAGGGAGATATTACTTACTTAGAATAAATTAACACTTACGAATTTTAGGAAAAAAACAAATTCTTTTTCAACATATACTAGTTGGCCTTTCATATTTCCTATTAACATGACGCGAAATATAAGCATTTAATTTTATTTCACAATTTCTTTTTCAATCTTTGCAGCGCAACAGTGGCTGAGCACTACAACCACTGGACATTGGTAATTCGACCCATGTTCAAATCCTGGCAAATGGGCTGACTGCATGGGAATTTTCATAGTTTCTCCCATGTGTTACATGGATACGAGCCACTTTCCTTGAGAAAGTTCTCTGCAATGGCATCTCTGCTCACAAGCAGATAGATCTTGAATTGATTTGCCTTAATCAATTAACCACAGAACTTTTGATTTATTTGAAAAAAAAAACACTACACTCAAAAGAAAGGTTAAAATTCAATAACAGTAAAAGAAAATATTAAAAGTTGCCTAAATTTAAGAAATGAAATCCCTGTTAAAATCATGAATCAAACTTCTTCATGAGTCGTAATAACCAAATATATTCAGAGGCATTTCTTCAGAGCAGATTTAATTCGTTTTAAACAGAAAATGGAAAAACATGAAAAGAATCTTAAGAAATTTAAAAATTTTAAACTATTGAAATAAAAAAAGATACTAAAAGTATAATTTAATATGTATAATGACAAAATGTACAATGTAGAATTTCTGCACAATGACAAAATTATGATTTCTTGAACAAGCTAAACAACCTATCATAGTTCAATAAATTTTATGATTAATTAATATTTTATGATGCTAAATGCAAAAACAAACATCACTTTAAAGACAGTACATAAATTTAAAGCATATTCTGTAAAGCATCACAGCAAGTTATTAGGAAATACCCAAACAGCATAGTTTCACATATTTTCTAGGTAACATAATAAAAATATTCAGAACCACTACTGATTTTTAAAACAGCATACTTCTATTTGTCTTATAAGGTCTTTAACATTTGACAATAAAAAAAAGGAAAAAAGGAAAACTATTTGAACAAGAAGAGATATTACCAATGCCAGATAAAGCAATTAACTGATAAGACAGCTAAGCTTTACACAACTAAACACAAGACTAAACAAATTTTATTTTCATGCACAATCACATTTAATACAAGTTTAATGTGCTAATTCAGAAAACTGACTGAATTTACAGTGACAGGTCCAATGCAACCTGAATTACTGGCAGAATTACAACTCTACAGCAAGCGGTATGTAATGCATGCTCATAAAAATATTTCAAAAGCAAGTGGTCGCATTTGTGAGACATGTTAAGCTTATAATTAAAGAAACACTTTAAAGGAAACTAGAACTTAAAAGCTGATCAAAAGAAAATGGCAAAAAGACACTAAATTTCCTTTCAATAAAACATGAAGAGATTATTAAAAATTGAAAAGAATAAAAATCTTATGTGATTATTATAAACATGGTCATTGCATCCCAACATGTGAAGCTGGGTGGTACAATAAATGGCAACACAAATAAGAATGCTGTTTCTCACTATATCTTTGGCACTATGCCAAAACGCAAAATGCGTCTTTGTGAAACAATTTTGCAAACGCAGAAATCTGCAAAATTGTTGTTTTGCAAAAAATGAATTTAAAAAAATTAATGTCACAATTTCTACACAAAAATTTTTCTATATTTTATTATACAGAGTATGCACTTCCTTTTTTAACATAGCTAAAACGATCAAGGAGCAATTAATATGAAGTACAAAAAACGCAGATTTATAATGCCAACAATATAGAAAAAGGTCATTAACTGTCTGAGCGGCATGGGTTTTTAGATCTGCTCATGAATGCTAAATTTGCATAACTACTTATTTTATTTTCTGTTTTCATAAACTTCTATTCATTAAGATGATATTTACATCATTAAAGAAAAAAAAAGCAAATATTTTAAAGGAATATATACCAAGAGACAAAAAAACTCACGGCCGGATAAAGGCAGTCATGCCGCTCAGGGGGTTAATAAAAAATATACAGAATGGTCTTTAAAGTATCCATGAAGTTACAAAATAATATAGATTTGAAACTATGCAAATACTTCACATTTGTTGAGAACAATAAACACAAAGATAGAAAATAATGTCCAAATAAGGAAATGTAGCTTAATTAAAAAGATTTCTAAAGGTTCTTGCATAATTTTGGAGCAAAATGTGTGGATTCATTTAAGTACTAATTTTTACTAATTTAAGAACAAAGTAATAGAAGCTGGTCTTGTATTGATTGGGTTCTGATTTCATTGCATTATTACATTTGTTACATAATGTATTGCAGATACATTTTCAAGAAACCAGCTGTTTAACAATGATTTAATCAAGTATTTTACAAAAAATACAAAAAGATTGTAAATGAATAAACTGCAGTATAGAGTATGATAGGTTCTGACACACGCAAAAAAATATTAATTCAAATAATGTTACACAAACAAGTGTGCACAGCACACATAAATCATTGCACATTAACAAAAGCAGAATCAGTTATTTAAAAATAAGACTAGTTTTAAAAAAGCGTAAGCTAGAAATAGCTTACATTTACAAAGCAGTTTATTACAATATTGTCTAATCCCCTGAGTTTGGTGCAATATGTCCACGTAAATATACATCATCATACATATGTCCAAAAAATTCATCATCTGCCTTGTGTATTGCATATCGTACATTTCTTATAAATTCACGCTTTGACATTTTATTCTTGATATGAGGACTTGTCAAATCAACCGACAGCATTATCAAGGAAAAGCATAAAATATATACCATATCTAAAAAAAATTCAAAAAAGTTATGAATAAGCAATAAAATGAAAACGCAGAATTTATTCATAAAATTATAAGCTGCTTTAAGTGATTTTAAATGCAGCTATGAACTTAGAAGAAATGAAATGAGCACATACCTGAAAGTATAAATATCATATGTACTGAGAAACTTATACACTTTTGTATGTATTTTATAATATATGTATTTTTCAGTGAATTTCCATTTGAAAAACAAAAGTTTTCAAAATTTCAACATTTAACATAATCTTTATAATGAATATACACTGCTGGCCACCGTAAATGCAACACCCTGAAGGAAGCATGCAAATAACATGAAATTTACAATATGCACTAGTGGAGGGGAGATATGCAAATGATTAGAATTTCAGCACAGACGCACATCACGCGCGCCTGTGGGGCCACTTCAAAGCGCTATTTAAGGCTTGGAGTTTTCGACGATTTCAAGTTCGGCAATTGTGTTTCTCTTGTGGTTTTTTCAAAAAAACGATCAATTATGCCTCGCAGTAAACAGCCATCATCGTTTGATCAAGTATCCGAGTTCAACAGAGGAAGGATAGTAGCCTACCGAGAGTGTGGATTATCTTTCAGGTAAATCGGTAGACGTGTTGGACGAAACCAAACAACTGCAATGTGGATATGTGACCGTTGGATGCAGGACGGTACGACGGACCGACGTGTTCGATCGCATCCGCTTCAGCGCACCACTTCACATGATGACAGGAACATTGTGCGCATGGCAGCGACGGATCGCTCAGTAACATCACGAACCATAGCACAGCACATTCAGTCTGTCACGCATCATCCAGTGTCTGTGCGTACCATTCGACGCCATTTACAGCAGAGTGGTCTGTCCACAAGATGTCCATTGCTTCGTATACCCTTGACGCAGAACCACAGACATCTCTGCCGCCAATGTTGCGATGAAAGAAGGAAGTGGATGGCAGAATGGAATGAAATTGTCTTTACTGAGGAGTCACGCTTCTGTCTGCAACACCATGATGGTCGGATTCGAGTCTGGAGACACCGTGAAGAGACGATGCTGAATAGCTGCATTATGCACCACCACAATGGTCCTGCACCAAGTATTATGGTATGGGGCGGTATTCGATATCACTCTCGCACTCCTCTAGTATGCATTCCCGGTACTTTAAACAGCCAGCGCTATATCTCCGAGGTGTTGGAGCCAGTTGTCCTTCCTTACCTTCAGGGCTTGCCCACAGTCATATTTCAACAGGATAATGCGCCACCACACGTCGCATGCATTGTCCAAGGGTTCTTCGCCAATCGCCAGATTGAACTGCTTCCCTGGCCGGCTTGCTCTCCGGATCTTTCGCGATAGAAAGCATGTGGTCCATGGTTGCTGAACGATTGACCCAGATTACATCCCAAGTTGCCACACCAGGTCAACTTTGGCAACGTGTGGAAGCTGCTTGGTCTGCTGTACCCCAAGAACACACCCAATGAAAGTTTTAAACGTAGTAAAAGTTTAAAAGAAGTCTGGGAATGAAATTTTCCTTCGTTTACTAAACAACACTGTTAATAACTTTAGATTTACTGTATTTAGAGACAACATTGCATTTAAATTGAATTAAGGTCTGTTTGTAAGTGAATGTACTCCCTACACAACAAAATTTTTTTCAGGAAAATTAGGAACACAGAGCAAATGTCTCTTGTGTTGGACCGCAGTTTCTTGCCTACGACTGGTTCCAAGGAAATTGATTGCACAATCTTCCATTACTGGGCAAAATGGTACTAACTGATCAACAGCCAGACACCGGTAAGGGAAAAGGTCATGCATGATCATTTTCCACAAATCCATGACAGATGACCTTATCTCTCACACAAGACACATACGGGTTAGTCCAAAATTGACTCAGAATAAGTATGATACTGATTAGGATGACCCCTTGTTTTTTGCTACATATATAATTTGCAACTTCTTGACATAAATGATTGCTAAATAAATAAACAGTGAACAAAAAAAAACTCACCATACCAGATTTAGTATCTGGAATTAAAATGTAAAAATTATAGTTTGTAAAATTCAGCACGCGTTTAAAACATATGAAAGAAATACACCTTTGCAGTGATCCCACAGGTGAAATGAAATGCATTTATAACCAGAGACTTAATGCTACGTTATATATGAAATAGCTATGGAAAAAAAAAAGTAAAAGGAAGCATTTCAAAAAGTATAATCAACAGCATACACAAATTTATTCCTTTCACATACATTTATTCAACAAAATTACAAATAAATTTATTCAATACTTCCAGTTACTATTCTCAAATACTATATTTCTATTTCACTGTATTAAAATGTCTAACAAAAGAAAAACGTTCTTGCAAAACTTGAACTCATTCTATTCTAGTATCTCAAAAGCTGTCCATTTAGTTTTTAACCACCTGAATTTCATTTGGCAGCTCACAACTTAACAAACATTGATATTCCTCAGTCTCGGTCATTTAGCTGCATGTAAAAATTAAGTCTCAATTAAGTCAATTAATAAGTTCCTTTATATTTTAAACCTCTTTTGACTAATGATTTAAAGCAGAATTTTTAAATTTAAAGCAGAAAATATAATTCTAGCATATTTAAAATGTCACTTAAACAGCAGGAGGGATTCCTATTACCTAAGCGGGTGTTAGAGTACCGAAATTACTTGAAGTACACCAAGTTCCACATACATTGCTTGGTATATTGTTTATGCATTTTTTAACATAAACACTAACTATGTTTAGGGAGGAACTTTTCATTACTTCACCAAATATTTCTGTTTCAGTATTCTTAAGCTAATGGTAACATTTCTTAAGAATCCTCTTTCTGAGTCCATGTGCTTCTCAACAGCATATATGGTATGGGTTACTTTTCTGTTAAGAACTCACGCATTTATTGCAACAAAAAACAAAGTGTAAAATTACTGAATAAGCTATATCTTATAAGGAAATTTTACAGAATTTTGTTTAATTATTAGATCTATAATAGCCAATTTCTATTTTGCAGCATTGAAAAATGTTACTCATTTTGGATGCTACAATTGCATACACTTTTATTTTGATAAAGTAAACTATTGATGTTTCAATATATATTTTGAGCATTTGTTTACTTTTCTCAAAATATGGTTTATGCCACATCCCCATTTTTGACACAACAAGCAATTTTGCTTCACTTGCACCAAATAGGGCATGTTATGTCACTCATTTTATGATGAGCAGCTTGGAAATATTTCACTGAATATAGTGTTTGTTCACTTCAAAAGAATAATCTGGTGTTTCAACTGACTCCTAAATTTGAATTTTAGACAAAGAAACAGCAAGTCTAATGGAAGTAAAGAAATAATCAGTGATTATATTTCTCCCCGTGTAAAAACGATTTGCAAGGTACATAGCATTCTTTCACAAACTCACTTTTTTGAAGAAGTATGTCTCTTCTTGTAGATAGAAAAATTCGGTTTATATTTTCTCTCAACTTAAAAATCCCTCATGATCCACCTTTACTGACTCTCTGGCTTTCCGACTTCAGTTTTTACAGTAAGAATCAACAAGTGAAAAACATTTTATCTATATATGCCTTCTATCACATGCTAAACTGGAAGTAAACCTATTTCTTCTCAAAAGTATTAACTCTTCCTGGGTAAAATACTTTTTCTTCTTAGTTGTCTAAAAGTATGCTACAGTTGCAAAAAATTTTATTTTTATAGCAAGCTTATGTACAATAAAAAAATTGCTTCTATTTTTGCTATATTGTTTTCTATAAGCTTTTGAATAAAATTTCACTAATCAATCCATAGGTCAACTGAGCAGATCTCTTGCAGAACAGACAACTCTTGCAGTTCTATGTATACGCATCTCTAAATTCAACCTTAAAGTCTAAAACTTTTTTAAGTTTTACATGCCAAATATTTTTTGGAAGTCATATAATTACACTTCTTAGGCTGAATTCTGTCAGAGATATAGAGAGATAAAATTTATCAGCACTCAATTCAGACTGTAGCATTAAAATGAATGCACCTCACTCACAATTATTATACAGCATGTTTTGGAAGGCCTTTTTAAGGGGATTTCCTGTGTATTTACGTAGAGACACAAAATTTATCAGCACTAAGTTTAAACTGCAGTCATGATTCTAGCATTAAAATGAATAAACCTAATTCATAATTATATATACAACATATTTTGGACGGCATTTTAAGGGGATGTGTTGTGTATTTATGCTATGCATGACGAAAATTTCAGAAAGTAATATAAATTTTAAAAACAGCTATACAACTGAGGCGTTGACAATGAAAATGAGTAAGTGCCAAAATTTGCGAAACTGCGTTTTTTTCACTGAAAATAATCTATGTTCCAATGCCAATAGCTTCCAAAAAGAGCTCTGTTTAGTTTCAGTCGTTGCCGGAAGATGGAATTGGGGGTAACCCAGAGCGCTTGGCATTGAAAAAGAAGTAACAGAAAAACCCGCACGGGATAACTTTAACCTTCCTCCAACCTGCATTAACTGAAAAATGCAGAAACGGAAAACAGGCTTTGTCCCACCCCAAAAGGTACGTGTTGGTTTATCTATTGTTGTAGAAATAATATTGAAGCTGACTAATCTTGACTTTGTATCGAATAAAACTACCTTTTTACTTATTTCGTCTTGTTTCAGGCAACCTGCAAGTGTAAATATTTGTGCAAGAGATTGTCGTCCAGTGACACCCTCAAGCTGCACACCGAGTTCCACTCGCTTACACAAAAAGCTCATACTTATTTGCTAAATACTTATTTGATCAGCCGAGTACATTTGACAGCAATCGTGAGAAGAAGACACGGAACTTACATTGATGCAAGTAACAGCTGACGCCAAACGTCAGCGACATATACTGTCCCATCAACCAATGGCTCTATTAAGGTTTGCAATAATACTTTTAGATCAATCTTTGATATTTCCATGAAGAGAAATGAATGCATTTTGAATCGCCTAAAAAAGGAGACATTTTATTCAAGTATGGTTGCGGAAAAAAATGTAATATCTTCTCGTCTGAAATATATAGATGATGACAGGGGCTCGATAAAGGAGCACATCCTTTCCTTTACTCGTGAAGAAAGCCATTATAGCCGCAACTAATCTTCACACGAATATTTAAGCCCAGATTTGAATATACACCGAATGTACGTAGCATTTAAAAAAAGATACCCTGCAGTTCAAATAGATGTAAGATATTACCAAAGCGATTTCAAGAAGGACTTCCCGAAGCTTAATTTCAAGAGGCCACGAACCGATACTTGCCGTGCATGCGACAAATTCGATGCACAAATAAAAGTAGCTCCTGGAGTTGCAAAACTGTCGCTAATAGGGGAGAGGGAACTTCATCAACCAAAAGCTGATACAATATTGCGTTTGCTCTCTATTTTGTTCCTTAACAGTCAGTATCCTTCTAGCGCAGTTGCTACTGACATGCAACAAGTGCCGTTCACGCTGACCCTCACCCACAGTAACATGTTTCATTAAAGGCAGTTATCATATTACAACCTTTGCATACATGTAGGAAGCAGTTCAATGAGTTACATGCATATGTGGCATGAGGCGACTCCGGACATGTAGGAAATGAAGTAAGTTTGTGTCTTTTCAAAGTTCTGATGTCAGGAATTCACTCCTAGAAAACATTTAGAAATATGGTGTAACAACTGGACAGAATAACGCTGGACATGATAAGAATCGCATGGTGCTAATAATGATTGTATTTCTTGTCCTGAAAGGCTATTACGAAATAATCGACCTTAAATTCCTTGTTTCTGGCCATTCCTACGTGCCATGTGATAGAGACCTCGGTGTTATAGAAAAACGGAAGAGGGTGAGCAAGTACATGGTTCGAGAAGAGGTTCCAGAAATGGTGAGATCTGCAAGACTTGAAACTCTGTTCCAGGTAATTCCAATGGAAAAGGGCGATTTTTTAGATGTTGGACGTATTTGTGATTTGTTCCTGAACACAACTGTTCTAAAAATTTCTGAACTTTCTTGGATTCGCGTATCGAATTCAACACTTCTTCTCATCAGCACAAAAAAGACTTTTCATGAATTAGAAGAGTGGAAACAGAAGGCAATCTTCAAGAAGGAAAAATTTAATGGATTCAAAGAAATGGGTACTTTTCCTTCTAAAAAAATACCAATGCTGAACGAAGGAAAAAAAGACTTGTTAGCAATACTTGAATGTCTCGATGAAAAATACCATAACTTCTATAAGGAGGTTTGCAAATATTTTTTTTTCTTTTCACACCTACCTGTTTTGTCTCATGTTATGTCTTTTGCTTCAATAAACTATTTGTAGCCAATAACGTGAGTATTCATTTTGATATTGGACCATCAAAACTTCTTTTGCTTTTTTTGTAAAATTTAATTTTTGGCACTTACCTCATTTTCATTGTCAACACCTCAATTGTGCTCTTGTATATAGTAGTCACAATGGTAAACACAAACAAAAAGTAATAAATTTCATAAGTTCCATAATGCATTTAAAATTACAACAATCTGTTAGCATAGCTAAAATAAAATGCCTCAAATGTGCTTAATACTCTACTTCCCACACATGTGGATACACATTGTGGATCAATGTAACTGAATATAGGAAGTGGAGCTGTTCACCGTGGAGCATTATGTGCATTCTGAGTTTGCAAACCGTCCCTAAAACTAATCTCACGTCCCAACTTGACGGCCATATATATGTTGGTAGGAAAGCTCTGCTATCAGTGGCCATAGTATTTTACTTTCTTTGTATCCATATGCTTATTTTTATTTTTACTTTCTTCCACTCTTGATTAAAGAATATTCCGTCTTTTCATAAGTAACTTATTACTAAAAATCTCCTGTTATTAAATATATTATTTCCCAAACATAAGACAAGTAATGCTAAACCCTTGGAAACTACTCGTAGGCTAATAATGTTGAGAAAATAAATTATTTTTTATTTCTACCATTCTTTGAAATTGCATGTCATTACAAGAACTACATTTCTTCATTTCTCATGTGACTTCAGCAGATTCAGTTAAAATATCAAGCCCCATTTCCATTAGTGCATTACCAACGCATAGCGTATTGGGAGAAATGCATTACACAGACGGACAACCGTTTACACTATTGCGTTGGATTTACGCTTACGTAAGTTCGGTGGTCAGTAGCATTCATTGCCACCAGAGGTCTCTGATTTAACTTACGATTATTCGGACGATGTTAGAAATTTTTAGTTCTGCTTATGAACTGTGAAAGTAAAGCAAGTTAGCAATTTTTAGATACGTAAGGTTATAATGCATATTATAAACATCTCTAACTGCATAGAAGCTGAAGTAATTTTTAAAAATTTCTTTCCATTTCTAGAAGACTTAAATGTTAACGAAATAATATATAATTAAAACTAAAATGTACTGTTTGTGCAAAACAAATAAAAATGTTAAACACATTTAAAAATAGCTGGTACTTTAAAAATACAGAGCAACTGTAAAGAAAGGTTCACAATATTTATACAAAATTTGCTATGCTTGTATACCGCTGACTGCTATGTGAGATTGTATACTTTTAAAATATGTGCAAATTTGGGGAGAAAACAGATATTATATAAAATTTTAGCATCAATTTCTTCTGTGTCATAGCTGGATAATTTATTAGAAATCTCGTTTGTTTCAAAATGCACTATGCGCAGTTATATTTTATGCATAATCCATAAAATATTATTTTGAATTTATAAATTTTAATTCATAGCTTTTTATGGAAGAAGTTACAAAGATAAGCTTTTTTCTCTTTATATATGCATGCATACCTAAGGTAAATAAAATGGAAATATTTAGTTAATTAATTCCTGTGCTTCAGCTGGAGAGAGCTGAAATTAAAACAATTATTATAATAAGTTTTTTAAAAATTGTTTTATTAAATATGTTCAGGGTATTAATACTGTCCCATGTTCATTAGTATTGAAAGTTTAGAGCTGGAAACATCCCAAAGTCTGCTCACATGTATGTACATTAACATAAAAGTGAAACGAAAAAAAAATATTTATATATATACAGGGAGTATATTTTAAATTTGTATTATATTATAATTTTAAAAATAAATTCTTGAGGGGGAAATTTTAAATAAATAAGAGCATCAATAAAGCGTTATACTTAATGCACATAACAACAGAAATAAATTTTAAAACACAAATATAGATCAAATTGGAACACGGAGCTGAGAAAGTTGCAAACAGGGTGGAAAAAAAAGAGTATGGGATTCGAACTCACGACCCCGAAGGCAACAGTTCGCTACCCTCAGCTTTACCACTACGCTATCGCCACAGTAACGTAATTAGCAATTTTGTCTTACATACATTATGAAGTAAATGAATTCATAAAACTAAATTTTTTTGGTTCTATTTCAGTGTGCTATCGTCTAAAAAATTCACCAGAGTTTGTTCTTCAGCTTCTAGGACATTTCTTACAAAAAGCATTATTTTTTAAAGCGGCATTCCGATTCAATTTAAACAGACTGCTAAAAATACATTCTATATGCTTACATATATATGCTAGCCAAAAAGGTATACTTGTAAATAGAGAAATACAACTTTAACGTACTCTTTAATTCAGGGGAATATTTAAAAGGCTACTAAATTTAATTTATAATTAGTTTTTATCTGTTTCAAAAGAAAAGAGTAACAAATCTTTTCATGTCGTATCTGATTGGCTATAGCAGTTTGATATAGTCAGACGTTCATTATCATAAAAGGTAAACGTGTATGCAGAACTAGAAAATAATTTTCAGGACAAATTTTCCTATTTCGTGAACTTGGTATTATATTTTTTGCGCCTGATTTCTTTGACAGCAATCACTACTCTCGGCGAACTAGTACTGTAGTTGCAGTTATCTTAATAAGTATTTTTTAGCAAAACATTCTTTCCCTGAGCCAGCGTTCATCGCTGCTTCTGCCGCCATTAATTTTTGGTGACAACACCTGACTGCTCCTTTTTTACCAGGTGACCCCAAAGTTTCCGCAGACCTACGCATGGAAGTTGAACATTGTTGAACTTTATCCGTTCCGTCATCTGTCGACGGACACCAGATGTCAATCAAAATGAATTTGTTCGCTGATTGAAGAAATGCATACGCACTGCAACGCATACGCAGTAGTGGAAACGAGCCTTCAGACTCCCTTATTCTCATAGACACAAGAGAAAATACATTCTAGTGTGGGATGTATTTTACATCATTATAATTAACAATACAGTACATCACTTGCAAACAATTTCTGTGCCCTCAAAGCCCAATTTCCTACTTGAGAGCTCAAACCTCACAACATGTTATGGTTAGCAAATATTTAAGAATATGTTCTAGACTAGTTACATGAAGTAATTTCAAATTTCCTTCAGTTGCAGCAGACCACACAAAGGTAAGAAATTCATGTGTGTGTTCCACCACATGTAGCAATTTCCAAGCTGTTACAAGGTACAAGATGACATTGGTGAGTAATGCTGGCACTTGACATTACAAGAGTCATAGTTTCACGACCAGTGAGGGGATTTTAGTGATCTGCAGTGTGTCTGCCATCAAGACCTCTCAAAGTCAGCGGGTCGACTAACAAACCATCATATTGCACCTCTGATATTGTTTACACTATAACGAATCACAGGATGTAAAACAACTGAAAAATTAAAAGGCCATGACTAATTCAGTCTGCAGATTGTTTCAAACAGCATCATATTAGAATGCTCTTAACTCTCAAACACACAGGTTCCTGTCCCTAGCAAAGGTTCCTGTCCCTAGCAAGATCCTCACATAATGAGGACAATAACTGTTTCTATGCCTTCAAAATTAATTGTCAACGTTATTATGTATTGTTCATAGAGCTTCTCATAGATTTATCATAAATATGTTTTAATTTTATATCCAAGTACATAATATGAAACCTAAACAAATGCACAAATCAGTTACCAATCCTGACACGGAGTCACCCCACCAGCTTAGAACACCGTCTGTTGCCACTCCTATGAAGTTTACTATTTCCTGTTTGCTAATATTTAATTTTTCATAATTTCGATCTATGAATCTGGCAACCAGGTCTGTTTTTGAATTAAGCGATCGGGGAATTCCCGTTCTATCTTCGCAGCATTTAAGATACGATACGTAAGTTATTGAATGTTATTCATCTTCGTGATGTACGGATCATTAGATCATTATGTTAAACTCTGTATGTAAATAGCCTCTTTAATCTCTCTGTGTTTGTGAAGTGAAATAAATTGGATATTAAACGAAGTCAGAATTTGAATCGAATACAAGTGGCGTCCGAACGACAGGATTGTACTCTGCACTGAGAAATCAGAGGTGGCTAAATTCAAGTTACTTTAATGAAGGTAAACAAGTTAATTTCTGAATTATTTAACTTTTGATTGCTTCTGAGTTATTTATAAAAGTTTTGTTTCGTGTAGAGTTTTTTTATGTTCATGTAATAGTTACATACGTTTAAGAAGTACGTTTACATTCGAAATACGTTATATACGTTTAAGAAATACGTTTGATATACGTGTAAGTAAAACATGACTTCAGAAAAAACACAGACTGAGGCTGAGCAAGCAAAACTGGAAATTAAGTTACGAGGTGAAAGAACTAATTTACGCCGTCTCTTTACCACAGCGGCGAATACGTTTAATGATATTCATCGTAAAATTGATGTTGATAAGGACATTCACGTACAGTTTTGCAAAGTTGTTGAGAAAGCAGAGCGTTTGTTTAAAGTAGATGAAGAAATTAAAAAATTAATTAGTTTTACGGATGAAGAGTATGATGCAATGGAAT
>KK122037.1:345529-405871 GCA_000611955.2 Stegodyphus mimosarum | reverse complement strand
AAGAGGGGTAGGAGACCCTTGGGCATAAAAATTGCTCTCCATCAAAATTGGGGGCGGAACTGAGCAAAGTCGTACTGTCACCTGTATGGTGCTGAAGGCTATTGGCAACAACAGGTGAACTGTGCACTCCTTGCCACGATGAATTTCATGGGGATGTTCTGATGTTATTGTCAGACATAGCAAACAACAACAAAGCTAAACAATGCTAGAGTCAAGTTGAAAGAATTTGCACATTCATCATAGTGTCAGGGCTATGGCAGCAAATCAGACTTTGATCATCGAAAGAGGGATACTTGTTAATTAGATTAAGTAATGAGGAGGCTACCAGTTGGTTTGTCCCAGCCTGCATAACAAATAGATGTATTAAATTTGTTTGCTGTTTGGTACACTTCCTTTTACCACTGTAACCGCATATACTTCAAGTTTGCATTTCTACGTTCAATCTTTACCTTTTTTCATTCAAATTTGCCTTTCAGACTTCATTTCAAGACTTGCATTTGATGTTTTCCATTTTCATAATTTTGAGAGTTGCTAAAATATCACAGATTTAGTAATACTATGACACATGTGCACTACAGACATTAACCTTATTGAAAGTTATGATATATGAAACTACAATTACATTATTTATTTGCATATCCCCCAAGAGTTTTCAACATATGTTAATTTGAGGTTCATGTAGAAGGTTTCACTCAATAAAATTAAAAATAACTATGAAATTCCAGAGGTGCTTCAATACTGAATGTATGCTATTGCACAGAGATGAGAAATGACCAGTGCTTAACGACGGGTTTCCATTAGTTGATGCTCCTAAGGACTGTTGTTGCATGTTGCTGTAAAAAATAGTACTGAAAGAAATAGTTGACTGATTTTTTTAAATATAAAATAATCTTATACGTACACCAATTTATATGTGTGTATTAATTTGCTAAATTTTTTCTTTAACTCCTCTTTTTAGAAATGATATTTGCTATGTAAGTTTTCAATTTAAAGCAGCAAGTGCAGTAAATATGCCCTATATACAGAATGGCAGAAAAATCTCTGCAGTTTAAAACAGAAATAAAAGCACCACAGACAAATTTCATTTTACCATCATTTTGTTTTAAAGAATAATTGCTCTCCAAATATTTGCCATCGGTTTTAATGTGACATACAAATTATGGCTACAGAGATATGTCATTTGTGTGAGGCATATAAAAACCAGCTATATTTTGGGAAGAACCTCGTGGCAGTCATAATTCTCCATCTTCTAACCATATTTATCATGCAATAGTGCATTCTTACTGCTGTACTTGATCAAAATCTTACGGTAGCCATTGTAGTTATCAGGACTGAGTGTTCGGTGCATCATTTTAGGAAACATAGTAAAATCTGTAATAGGGTCCTTATCCTCAAGTCCCATGTCCTGAACTGGAACAGTGAGCTGATGAAATGTTAGCTTTGTTCTGATGTAGGTACTGGCTGGAAAATGACTGCACGTGAAAGGGATTTAAAATCCTCTTTTATTAAATCACTATTATTTACACACTTCCCAACTCGGGAGAGATACAGAAAGTAAAAGACCGCACTTGGGTCGAACTTAACAATCAAATAAATTTAAAACTAAACCTAAAATAGAAATGTAATTCAACTGTGCTTCGCAGAGCAAATCGCGGAGTTTGGCCTTTCACTAACTGGTGCGTAGCAAGATATACTAATACTAGCGCACTTCAAATTGCTTCAATATGCAATTATGTAGCAAGCACCATGGCTTATAAATTTTAACTGCTAGCTGGTCAGATGAACGTTGAGCAGAGTGTCCGTAATCTGAGACTGAAGCTGTCTCACGCTAAGAGGTTTCACCTCTGGTTTAAATAGTACTCGGCTGTACTTCAAAATTAGCATAAGCTGAAAACGTGCGCTTCTTCTGACGGGAAGTTGAAACAGAGAGGAGATAGAAAGATTTAAATTAAAATAAAACTTGGTTAGTTTAACTAAAACCTTACATAGTCTCTACTCTTCTCCAGCGATGCCAAGATGAGAGAGTAAGGTAATCAATGAACAGGAGGCTCGTAAAATACCAGGGTACATTAGCCAAAGAAAAGCAAAGCCAGAAGAAAAATGAGGTAGTTGATAAACAGCAGGAAATAGGAAAAGAAGGAGAATTCTGTGCAAGGAAGGTTAAAAGTGAGGGGTCCAAACGAAGAAGTATGAAACTAACAATGTGAAGGACAATGCACAGAGAAGAGAGGACAAATGCTGTTCAGCTACAACACTAAAATGAAACCCATGACAATTACTGAGAGAATTCAGAAGCCTGATGTATTTCGGCACCATTGCCTGTAATCTACAAGCAAAAATGTTCTCTTGGCCCTAATTTATTTTTACTTTTAACTTATAGATATTGGTACAGAATCACATCAGGCTCCTAAATTCTCTCGGCAATGGTCAAGAGTTTCTCTCTGGTTCAACAGCTGAACATGGTTTGCCTTTCCTTCCCTTCCCTGAAGCAGCTCTTCACATCATTGAATCCCTCATATTTCTTCTTGCAGGCTCCTCACTGCCATCCTTTCTTGTCCACATCCCCTCCTTTTTGTTTACCTTATTTTCCATCCTTCATTCATTAGTCAGCCTCCTTTCCTAGCTTGATGTCAGCAGAGAACAGGAATGATTGCAACGGTTATCGCAAGATCTTTATCACATATGGTGATAAGACAGACCACTATTCTTGTTACATGACTTGTACCAAATATGACTAGGAAAAGAGCAACTATGGCTGCTGCAAGGTTTTTCCCCAAATGGAGTGCAGTTTCATGTTCCTCACATAAATCACATCACACTGTATCCATAATTTATGCAACACATCAAAACATATCATGAGCATTGCATTTGAATCCTGACTTACCATATGCATTCAGTCACTGCATCTGATATTATTGCAAATTTTTCATCTTGAATTTCCTCAACT
Source organism: Stegodyphus mimosarum (assembly GCA_000611955.2). Classification (NCBI taxonomy): domain Eukaryota; kingdom Metazoa; phylum Arthropoda; class Arachnida; order Araneae; family Eresidae; genus Stegodyphus; species Stegodyphus mimosarum. The sequence goes on along the minus strand of KK122037.1, from coordinate 402,924 downwards.
GTCTGTATTCCACATTCCCAAACAAAACAGGTAGTTCTGTGAGGAACATTTCCATGGCATAAGGGATGTTCAAATGAAAAGGTATGAAACTTCATAACAAATAAACCAGTTGAAATTTGAATATGCCGCTTTGGCATAACGTAGTGAGACATCTAAGGACACAAATTTAGTGTCCAGAGTGGTTGTGCACATGTACTGGGTGCCCGCACATGATGCAGGAGAGAAGCAGGTAGTTGTGTATTCTGCCGAATTGATGAGGCAGTGCATGTGAGACCATCATGACTTTCACATTGCAAAATTCGATCATTGAGGAGCAGCGAGGTGTTACCAAATTTCTGACTGTTTAAGGGGTTAAACCAGCCGATATTCAATGCTGGATGTTGGAAGAATATGGAGAAGACTGTGCATCTGACAAATCAATGAATGGAGTTCCAGATTTTGTGAATGTCTAGAGTGTTTGAATGATAACCTAACATCATGCCAGGAAAAATGGTAATCATGGCGAAACTCATCAATGAGGTGAACGACCTGGTAATAAGAGACATATGAAATGCAAGCGCTTCAATTCAGATGACGAACTGAAGGGCACAGTGGAAGCCCTGTCACAGCTACAGGAATTATAGAAACAGGGAATCCTTCGGCTCGTGAAACAATGGGATAGTTGTGATTCAGGCCTCTGGTGATTACTTGTCAATAAACGTTTTGTACCTTTTTATTTGAACAACCCTAATACTTCATTTCACAATACTGTGACATTGCATGGCTGGCTCACTTACCATACTTGTCCCCTTGTGATTATTTTTCTTAGGGCCACCTAAAAGCTAAGTCTTTGAACATATGGCACAGATAATAGAGCAGCTGAAAAATGCTATTAATAATGGGAGTGTGGATAGCATTACATTACATTCCATACTGTTTACATTCAAGTACATAGCAAAATCTATTGCATAATAAATTCTATGACCATTACGAAATTTCAAAATTATTAAAATGATGTTTAGAATACATAGTTTTAGATAAGGAACTGTGCACATGTTGAACAGAAGGTAATTAATATGGCAAGAAAAACATGAAAATTTTAGAAGCTGCGGAATAAAATGCAACATACCTACTGTTTAAATACAGTCGTTTCTGCCTAATGTTTAATGTACGAGTATTGTGAATAAAGCGTGCAATTTCCTGTGGATTATCATCAACCAATTGGTGTTTGACAAAATAATCCATACCCTGAAAAGAAAACAAAAGTATGCACATATAAACATCCACAATGCAATTATTACTTACAGATTACAAAATGCAGTTCAAGATATAGAAATCGTTATCAACAAAAAAAATGTTCTTACATTCCTTTTGAATCACAGTCTGATTACTATATCTCATATAAAAGTAAAAATATAGTCTGCTACCAGCAGAGTTCGATTTTTGATATTCAAATATAAGAAATTTGCTCCTAAAAACATAATGACTGATCATCAGTCCTATCTACCCAAATCAAAGGAAGCCCATGTTATTCTTAGCATCTGCGGACTGGACTGCCAGATTTGACACCATCAATTTTATCTTACGGAACTATGTGAGCCAACTATGTACGAGTCCTTGAACACCACAGATTAACTCAGTGCAGACATTCAATTAGCCTTCAACATTTGGATGATGTCTGGCATATCTTTGCATATGTGAAACAGTCCATAATCTAACGATTCAATACAATGCATATTAATATTGATGGTCCCTGGTCTGAGCATTCTGAAATAACTCACATAGGACACTGAACTGTGACATCACAGTGCCAGTTCATCTGTCAGTCCAAAAAAGGCATCATAGGCATCTGTGCATATATTAATGCAACCACTTTCGTAGTTAGGTGATTTTTCGCAGGAAAACAAAAATTATGACTTATACAGTACAAAGTCCGAGATCCAGACTCGTCGAGAATTCCGGTTTTGGGATTTTTCAGGATATTAGATTTTCAGTTTAAATCTAGTAAGATGGCGAAATCGTGATTTATGAAATAACAAAGCATTTATGATCTAAAGGGTATCAAAAATTTTCAAAAAAAAATGCTTAATATTTATTTTTTACTTTATTAAACATTTCTTTCAATACAGGTTGTTTAAGTTGCTTCATTTTTTGTGCTAATATTTTCACGTTAATTCTAGAGACAGACATAATTTCATGTTCAGTTACAAAGTTCCATTGTTCAAGTCCTGTAATTGCTGTGTCAAACATTCTAACTAAATTGTCAATAATTTTTTTTTATTATTTTCAATAATCTCTCTGTCACTTTCTTCACTATCAGTAGTGGTATTTTCTGAATCTAGAACCATACTACAGATTTCGTCGTTAATCGATTGATGACTGGGGTTTCATCACAGAAAAAAAAAATGTCTTATATCATCTTCATTTATTACCGCTTCTTCACATTTCTTTACGAAATCCATTAATTGGAAAAATTTCACCTTTGGTTTCCGACATCCGAAAACCTTCAAATTCGCAGCTATCATCTTCATCATCCTATCACGAAATATGGCAGCTGGCCATAAATTCTGCCAAGCACTTTTTAAAGTATCTAGAGACATATCCTACAGTGGTTTTGCGATGCTCCACACAGCAAATTTTATGCTAAAATATTTTTTAAATTCTTGAATAGTCTTGCCATTATTCAAGAAATTTAACATAGATTTTAAGAATGCAACAATATGTTCGCATTTCAGCAAGCGCACTATTGTGATATCCATGGGCTGAATGATGGACATACAGTTTGGAGAAAAGAATAATATGGATACATGATCTTTCACTAAAACTTTAACTGAAGTGTGAGCTGAACTGTTGTCTATGTTCAAGCTAATTTTTGTGTCATTAGGTAAACCAACCAAATTCAAACGTTGCCGAGCCTCAGGTATGAGATGACTTTTAAGCCAATCGTCCATTAACGCTTGTACCACCCATGCTGTTTTATTTGCACGATATATAACAAAGAAAATCTTTACACCTTTAAATGCTCGAGGTCATGTATTTTTTCCAATTATGAAAAGTTTACACTTGTGCATTCCTACAGCATTTGCACATGCTAAAATTGTTACAGGGTTGCCACTGAAACAGGAGAATGAAATTCCCTGACCTTTCCAGGTGTGCTTTAAGAAAATTCCAATCTATTTGTGTAATCCACTTTGGCTGTGCTAAAAGGTAAATTAATTATGGTATTACTTGAAAACACAAATATTTGCCAATTAGATATGACTTATATATTATCCTCAAAGATTACTATTAAAACTATAATAGGAGTTGTTTTCTCCACTGAAGAATTGAGATCAGAATCTCTTCAATGTGGATAAAAAAAGGTCTTTTTTTGGAGGGGTTGACATTTTGCAGCTAAACGAAAGAAAGAAATCTATTTAATGGCATTTTTAAATAAATTTAGGTATTTTAAATTTATTTAGCTTGATACAAAAGCAAAAAGTATGTGCATTGAATTTCGTGATGTTATGTCATCATACTGCTAGAATTAGTTTCAGGATTATGGCAGAGAAAATTTGCTGAAATTTGAAAGTATTATTTACTAATAATAAATAAATTTAAGGGAAGAAGCAACATTAAATGATATGAATAGCATTAAAATAATTAAAAAACTAATTACAATAATCAACGATATTTTGGCGAATATAGTTATATTAAATGGTTAGCCTAGATGACTGATTACTATTTTTTTATTTTACTGCAAATTGATAAATAAGGCATTTCTTAAAAAGAAAAAAAGTATTTAAAAGATTTTCCGGTAAAATTCTAGTATACGCTAAGGTCTTGGCACGATTTTGAAAATTGCCGCCAACACCAAAATGGCCTGTTAGCTGCTCATCACAATGTTGCCAAATCCCGTGTGGCTACACCGTGGCTATTCTAATCTCCATGGTACCGCTATACTAGGATTAAACCAATTTTGTTTGATACAAGAATACATATTTTCTGTAGTTCAACATGCACTGCACATGCGCATGTGAGTATTTCGATTCTCGAGGTTACTGGGAACCAAAGTTACTGGAAACTTGCTTTGCCTTTCTAAAGGACAATCTGTTTGGAGCTGCAAGAATTGGCTCTACGCCAGCTGCCTGAGTGACGCTAACGTGCGCCAAGAAAGTGATAGGCTTCCAACGTTGCCGCAAAACTCACTTTTTTGGCGGATCGCTGTATTTAATTCCCTAACTTTTTCAGATTTAGACTAAAATATTTGAATTCCCTGACTTTTTTGGTCAATTTCCGAATTCCCTGACTTTTTCCGGTTTTCCAGTTAGCGTCGCAACCCTGTTGTTAGTTTCGCTTTGGAATCTTGGATACCAGCTAGAGCCTTTTCTTTAGAGGTTGCTAAGGTGTTTTGCAGTACCAGTTTGCAGCTAGAAAAGACCGGTTTCATCAGGGTTGTAAATTTGTTCCGGAGATAACTTTTCACTATCAAGGAGTTCAATAAATTCATCTGCAAATAATTCAGGAGCTTAAGTATCAGCTCTCAAGCCTTTTCACTTGAAATTTTTAATTGCCTTTTACCATGGCGATATTTAAATTTGGTTAACCAACCTGTCGAATAAGTGCATTCATTTTTTAAATTCAGTTCTTCATGAAATATTTTGGCTTGAGCCATTAGCACTGGACCCGTGAATGGCAGGCCCTGGCTGCAATGCTGTCTGACACATTCAGTCTTAACTTTTGGCATAACAAATAAATTTTTTATTTAATTTAAATTTTTCCCATTTTCATTGTGAGGGGAGTGTCGAAATCTTCAAACAATTCCTTTTTCTGTTTTCTTATGTCATATACAGTTGATTTTCCCAAGCCATACTTTTTGCGATTTTGAGACAGATATACCTTTATCCATTTTTCGCAGCAATTCCACTTTTTGTTCAATGAAATGATCTACAAAACGAAATCTGCTTCCGCTCTGTAGATTCCATTGCAGCTCCAGAATCAGAACCTCTTTTGGACATAATCGAGAGATCAAACTTTAATTTTCGTAAACATGCTGTAATAATAATGAGCCTGCAAAAATTAATGAGCTGGATGGCTTCAGAAAGTTAAGGAACAGTGCAATCTGTTATATTAACTGAAATTCCTTGGAATCAGTAAAGCATAATTTCAGCCTAGCTTAATAGCATCTGCTGTATATTATTGGATATGTATCATGAGATTGGCAACGGAAGACAAGTTGTTCCACTAAATTTTATCTTGCTTCTATAATGCACTGAAACAATTAAGCTTGAATTTCATTAGTATAGATATTTATTATACTTACGTCTATTTCTTGCCGATGCTTAAAGCTTCTCTGAGTCCTAAATAAATAAATTTCCACGCATACTTAAGGCTTATCGAGGGCTAGTGCTAGATATCTTACCACCTGATTCAGTCTCTGTGGCTCCTAAATTCTGCTACCAAGCGCCTCCCTAAGTTTTAAATTTCTGCTGCCCATAAATTTTGGGTCCCAGTGCTTTCCCTAAATTCTAAAAATTTTGTCACCTCTTAATTTTGTTGTTCGGTGCTTCTCTAAACTCCAAAAATTTTGTCTTCCTTAAAGTCTGCCATACAAGCTCTGGTGCCGTTTCTGGGTTTATATGAATAACAGTTATTCTTAATACAAACAGCACTAAAGTTAATCTTTGGCCTATGAGTATCATGAATAAAACCTATTTCTAGCATATGGAAAGAAATTTTTGTTAAGTTTTTCCTCATCAACATTTCTTAGCACATTTAACTTTAATCATAGCCAAGCATAATGTCAACATAAAAGGTTACCATACTCTTTGTTATTCAATTACTAATACAAAGAAATTGTTTAGGCATTGCTGGATAGCTCATTACTCAAGAAGTCATATACTGATATGATAAAGTGGTGATGAAAGCAAAATATAATAAATAATGATTCACCTGGTTCATGTCAGGAATGTAAAATATTAGTAGTGTAAAATCAACGATGTTTCTACTTAGAATGTTTCAGTTTGAGATGTACGCCAAGCAGATATGCACCTACACAGCTAAATTATTGATTACACAAATTTATGCTAAAATAAATTGTTTCTTCAATAATGAGTTATTTTATTTAGTGCTGCAGTGAAATTAAGAATTGGGACTCTCTGCATGTTTTATTGTGGGAGGGAAAAAAATCAAGTGTGCATGCATAAAGCATACCAAAAAAAAAAGGTTGTTCATTGCTTTGAGGTTCGAATTTTAGATCATTCCATACTGGATGTCTGGATCTCAGACTTTTACAGTAATTGAAAAAAATTATTATTATATATGTACATATTTTATATTTTAATTAGGTACTCTTTTTCGGAGCAGAACCAATCAATAAAACTATTCTTAGCTGGGTTTTTTCTTCTTTCTTGTTCTTGTGAAAATTTCGTCCTCATTCCTTTAAGAATACACATAAGGCAATTCTTACCTTTAGCAATTTTGTGAAGAAATGCTACCACAATCACTTCCACTGCAGACAAATTTCATAAGAGCACATTTTAAAATGCAGTATAAGATAAAAAAAATCAAAGTTCGCCTATAAAAACCACTGGAACTTGGACTACAACTAAAAGTGCATACGAAAATGCAATGCTGCTTGTTAAAACTGAAGAAATACTGTATGCATGGTTGCCAAAGTTTGACATAAACTGAAAACCTGCAGCTAAGATAGTAGTTGCTTTAATATATAAGTACCAGACTTTCAAGTCTTGAACCAAAACAAAGTAATGAAATAATTTCAGAGGTATTTCACACCTTCTAAAATCCTAAATACGCAATGTAGGTCAGTCTATAATACACTGGTTTCAAAAACAGAAAACTGATGATTAAAAAATTATTGGGAAAAGCTGGGTAATAATATTTATTACACCACTCATAAACTTACAAAAAATGCTATACAGACTATTTACATTTTGTGATATCAACATGAACATAAAAATTTTGGAATTGGGGAAATGCATTATTTTCATACAATTAGAACTTTCTTAAGAAATGGGACGTATATAATTCTAACATTCACTTGGAGTTACTGATTATTCTTGCGCTATAATTTCAGATTTAGCTCATTACGTTTCACTGTTAAATCGGTCAAAAAGGCCATATTTGTTACCCAGTTTTTTTCTTCCAGCCGTTTGCAGATTTTCCCTTGAGATGTTAGAAACTTTTTTTACTTCTGGCAACAAATTGATAAATCGCTCAAGCATGTTCCCCTTCCTCAGCTGACAAACCTTAGCATGCAAAAGAAGATTGGTAAATTGCATATATTTGTCATTTTCAAAAAGCAGTTTAAATAGTCTATGTTGCACTCTACTTGTCTTCATTATTGAATTGATTATTTTTGTAACAATAGAAATTATGTATAATGCAGCCATATGCAATAAGTTTTGGGGAAAAAAAGGATCTTATTGGCATAAAGCAATGAATCCAATATTCTTCCCCATCACTGCTTGCAAAATGCCAGTTGTTATTGAAGATAATTTATCAGAATTTTAGCATCATCAAAAAAGTTTTTATTGCACAAAATAAATTCTTTCCTCGTGCGCACTCTTTAAACAGTACGAATTTTAGAAACTCTGCTTTTGTAGTAAAATCGTCAAAGACCATCTTGACACTTATTGCCAATCGTGCTGTATCTGTTATATCTCTCAATTCATCCAGTTGCCATGGAAAAAATGCATATTTGAACATATCTTTTATCAACTGAGTTTCTTAAGGGGCATATGATTGTTTTAATTCTTCATCTAACAGTTCTAGCTGAACACTGCACAGCATTTTTGGATGACACAATTTTTTTTATTTTTAAAATTTGCAAAATGCACATCTCCAGATTTTAACATTGCTTCTTTTATAATTGCTTCATCCATACATGACTTTTTTTTTTCTTAGCAACTATATGTGAAACGGTAATTGATGCGATTGTTGCTGCCTTTGATGTTTCCAATGCTTTCATAAAAAGTAGATTATTGTTTCAAAACCAATAACTTTAATAATAAAATTTTATTTTTTCAAAGCTCGGAAAGTTTGGGATACTCTGTCAAATTTCGGATATAGAGTCATCCGTTGCTACTTCGCGGTTCATTTATTGCGGCCTCAGTGCATTGCGGATTGCTCAAGAGTATTCATCAAAAACTCAAAATTGACGAATTATGGCAAAAAAGTTGCCCACACAGCAGGGAAACCAGAAGCACGGAGTGCCCCCACAATTCAAAATCCACGTCTCTAATTGGCTGGCTAGTATCCCAACATTTGATATCCCTCCTGACTGGGGAATCTCGCAAGCTGATTAACCTAGACCTTTCCCTCACCTCCGCTCTCATACCCAGCGAAAACGACCGCGCTCATTCAAATCAATGTTTGAGTGATGCTTAGTCTCAAGGTGTGCTGATTTTTGCCATTCTCTTGTGTCTTTTTGTGGAAAATAGCGCTTGTGACGCCCTTGAAAATGGCTAATAAATGTCCTCCACCCTCTAAATCCTCTAGTGAACCCAAGAAGAGAAAAATGATGACATTGAAAGAGAAAGTTAATTTATTTGACATGCTTAAGGCAGGCTATAGCTATGCATCTGTTGCATGCCATTACGGATTGAACAAAATGACGGTTTACTCTGTAAATAAAGATAAAGTGAATATCCATAAAACTGTCTCAATATCGTTCTCCAAGGACACTAAGCAAGTTGTGACTTCTTGTAATAAGTGAATTGTGAAAATGGAGAATATCTTATCCATGTGGATGTTGGACTGTTAGGAAAAGAAGGTTAGTCTTGATACCTGTGGTGACATCATTCGCGTTGATGAAGCGCCATCAGCGAAACTTCTCTCATGCGTTTTTCTTTTCACCAGAGTCCAGAGTGGCAACAGTAAGCCTTCAATAAGAAAAAGAACATTGACTGATTTTCTGTCTGTATTATTCCATATCCAAAAAATGTAAATAAATATTAATCTTCTTGGAGTCAGAACGACGTTTAAAGTTTCCTATGTTCCAAACTTCCACACTGGTTTACCCGGATGCGATCCAATTCAACTTATGAAGTGTAAAGATGGAAAAAGAACGTACGATGTTTTTGTAATATAACGAGACTGAAATACTCTTAAAATGGTAAGTCCATTTTAAAAATTCTTGTTCTATATTGCAATATGCCTTCAGATGTAATGTATGCAATTAGAATTCTCTGAATGCATCAAATGTGTTAAGAATAAATGAACTAGTTTTTACTAAGCAATCTTTAAGCAGAAAAGCTTAAGCTTTAAAAAAATAAAAAGTTGGATAAAGGTAGCTGCACTTCCGTTAAGCCTAATTCTACTATGGCTGAAGGAGATGAAAGTAAAGAAACTGAAACTAATGCCACACCTGCGACTGTCGCCAAGGTCAGCATCAAAATTCCCCCTTTTTGGAAACCTGACCCTAAAATATGGTTTCTTCAGATTGAAGCCCAATTTCGCAATGCTGGAATAACGGCTGATCAAACAAAATATGATTATGTAGTCAGTTCTATTGAAACAGGGACATTGTCACAAATCTCTGATATTCTCACTAAACCACCAAACAACGGCAAATATCTGGCCATTAAAAACAGGCTGATTGAAATTTTTGCCGACTCTGAAACACAGAAAACCCAGAAACTTCTGACCGAATTAGAACTGGGTGATAAGAAACCATCCCAACTTCTCTGCGAAATGCGTAACTTGGCGGCTGAGAACGTGCCAGATGAATTTTTGAAAACATTGTGGATGCAACGACTACCACTTAATATGCGGAGCATTTTATGTGTAAGCAGTGATGATTTGTCAAAATTGTCTACAATGGCTGACAAAATTTGGGAATTAAATCCCAATCCACCACAGGTAGCTCGCATTGTTTCTTCCCCATCTGATAACATTACCGCCGAAGATCTACAGAAACAGATATCAAACTTAACACTGCAGGTAGCAGAAATGAATAGGCGTAGAAACCCCAGTCCAGAAAGACGACGATACAAGTCGAATTCTAGAAATAGTTTCAAAAATAACAATAACCCCAGTCCAGAAAGACGACGATACAGGTCGAATTCTAGAAATAGTTTCAAAAATAACAATAACCCAAATAATTGTTATTTTCATCAACGCTTTGGTGAGAGAGCGTACAAGTGCACTCCACCATGTAAATATCAGGCCTCGAAACAGGAAAACTGAATCCCCGGCCTTCGATGACGACAGAAAGTCAAGGGGTACAGCTGAGTCGTCTATATATTCGTGACAACGCATCAGCAACCCATTTTTTAATTGATACCGGAGCGGAAATATCGGTTATTCCACCAACACCATCGGAAAAAAGAACTGTGGCTAAGCTTGAGTTATTCGCAGCTAACGGTACAACAATCAAAACATATGGTCAAAAATTATTAGAGCTAGATTTAGGGCTACGCAGATCTTTCAACTGGCCTTTTATCATTGCGGATGTTAATAAACCTATCGTCGGAATAGACTTTCTTTCACATTTTAATTTGTTAGTTGATAGTAAAAACAGAAAATTAATTGATGGCACCACCTCATTAGCAACTACAGGTGCTTTGTGTAACAATAGCGTCACTCCTAAATTCATTGTTAATACTTTTCACAACCCATATAGAGACATCCTAAACAAATTTCCTAACTTACTTAAACCCAACATAAAAAACAATAAAGTTAAAGAACATGATGTGCAACATTACATCGAAACCAAAGGTAACCCTGTATCCTTTAAAGTCAGAAGACTTTCTCAAGAAAAGTTGATTGCCGCGAAAAAGGAATTCGATTATATGCTGCAGGAAGGTCTCTGCAGACCATCCAAAAGCAGCTGGTCAAGTCCATTACACCTCACTTTAAAAAAATCCGGTGACTGGAGACCATGTGGCGATTACCGTGGCCTTAATGCAAATACTGTTCCAGACCGTTACCCACTACCATTTCTAACGGACTGTACTCATATTCTGTATCGAAAAACAATTTTTTCAACAATAGATTTGCTAAGAGCCTACCAACAGATTCCTGTGCATGAAGCTGACATTCCGAAGACAGCCATCATAACACCTTTCGGACTTTTTGAATTTCCTTATATGACATTTGGCTTACGCAACGCTGCACAAACCTTCCAAAGGTTTATGAATACAGTGCTTAGCGGCCTAGACTTTGTATTTTGCTATCTCGACGATATCCTCATCGCCTCGCCAGACACTGAAACACACAAAAAACATCTTGAATTAATATTCCAAAGACTCAATAACTATGGACTGTGCATAAACATTGCAAAATGCAAATTTGGTCTGAGCAAAGTTGAATTTTTAGGATATGAAATATCAAAGGAAGGAATCAAGCCTCTTTCATCGAAAGTCAATACAATTAAAGAATATCCTAAACCACAATCCTTTACAAGCTTACGCAGATTTTTGGGCATGGTGAACTTTTACCATCGTTTCATTCCAAACTGCGCCAAACTACAACAACCCCTGACAATCTTACTGAAAGGAGTGAAGAAAAACAGCAAAAAAGCTTTAATTTGGACCGAAGATGCGCTGAAGGCTTTCACTGATATCAAAAGCGCACTGTGCAACTCTGTAATGTTAGTTCATCCCAATCAAGCGGCGCAGATCACCCTAACTACAGATGCATCTGATTCTGCCGTGGGTGCCGTGATTCATCAACTATCCGATAATGACAAACAACCGCTAAGTTTTTTCTCCCGATCTCTCTCACAAACACAGAGAAATTACAGTGCATACGATCGAGAACTACTTGCAATCTACCTAGCGATAAAGCATTTTAAACACATTCTGGAAGGACGATCGTTTACTGTCTTCACTGATCATAAACCTATCACTTTCGCTTTCCACCAAAATTTAGATAAAGCTTCTCCAAGACAAGTACGGCAGTTGAACTACATTGCCGAATTCACTACAGACATACGCTACATTTCTGGAGAAGAAAACATTGTAGCTGACACGCTATCGAGAATCGACACCATCGCTATCCCAGCTCCAATTGATTATACAGTTATTGCAGATTGCCAGGAGGATGAAGACCTCAGGATTCTTAAATCAAATTCCAGTTTCAAAATAGTACAAATTCCTATTCCGGATAGCAATAAGAAAATTTATTGTGATACCTCCACTAATTTTAACAGGCCATATATTCCTAAAGAATTTCGAAAACAATTATTTTGCTCTATACATAACTTATCCCATCCTGGAATTCGTGCAACAACGAAGCTGGTGACAAAAAGATTCATCTGGCCTGGCATAAACAAAGACTGTCAGCTGTGGTCTAGAGCATGTTTGCAATGCCAACGAGCCAAAATACACAAACATACCCATGCTCCAGCTGCTGAATTCAAAGTCCCCAGTCAACGTTTCAAGCACCTTAATATCGATATTGTTGGCCCCTTACCATCTTGCAAAGGTTTTAGGTACCTGGTTACCATCATCGATAGATTCACTCGGTGGATCGAAGCTGTACCTCTGGAAGACCAAACCGCAGAGTCCGTCGCCCATGCCCTCATCACGACTTGGATTTCCAGATTTGGAATTCCAGAGAAGATAACGTCTGACCAAGGTCGACAATTTGACAGCCAACTCTTCAGATCCTTGAGCAAATACTTAGGCTTCAAGGCTAATAGCACCACGGCTTATCACCCACAGTCTAATGGTTTAATTGAACGACAACATCGAACCTTGAAAAACAGCCTAAAATCCCACCTGCAAACGTCAAATTCTTGGACTGACGTTCTACCTTTGATTCTTCTTGGCATTCGATCCGCCATTAAAGAGGATTTGCATTGTTCTTCTGCTGAACTTGTGTACGGTGCACCAATCTGTTTGCCTGGAGAATTTTTCAGTTATGTCCCCACTGTTACGCATTCAGATTTTATACAAAAATTGCAAAGTCACATCCAAAACCTAAAACCAACACCGACAACCAGCCATGAAAAAAAAAACAATTTTCGTACACAAGGACTTAGCAAATTGTTCACATGTATTCATCTATAATAACATGATTTCATCTTCTCTTCAACCAGCCTATCTAGGACCATATTTAGTTAAGAAACGTTTCGAGAAATTTTTCGATGTGGAAGTTTCAGGTAAAATTAAAAGGATATCGATAGATAGACTGAAACCATGTTTCAGCCTCAAGAATGAAATAACAGCAAATCTCCAGACACACGAAGCTGATAACTCCAAAATCTCACCTCCACTTCCTAGAGACAATGATTCTTCCAAAGATATTCATCCTAGATACACAAAAGCTGGACGAAGGGTGAGATTTCCTGCATACCTGAAGGATTACAAGGTATAACGCTATCACTGGCAAGGGGGTGTGTGGCGACATCATTCGCGTTGATGAAGTGCCATCAGCGAAACTTCTCTCATGCGTTTTTCTTTTCACCAGAGTGGCAACAGTAAGCCTTCAATAAGAAAAAGAACATTGACTGATTTTCTGTCTGTATTATTCCATATCCAAAAAATGTAAATAAATATTAATCTTCTTGGAGTCAGAACGGCGTTTAAAGTTTCCTATGTTCCAAACTTCCACAATACCAATATGATTTGGACTAAAGCCAAAGCCCTGTATAATAGCCTCGTTCCTGAAGGAGAGTTGAACGAAGGTGATGACGATGATGAAAACAAACCTCAGCTAAGTACCAGTGCCTCGAGTGATCCTATCCCACAAGAAATACGTGGTTATGTTGCCAGCAAGGGCTGCTTCTAGAAATTCAAGAGGAGATTTTGTTTTTGCAGCATTCCTTTGTATGGGAGGCCTCCTCTGCAGACCAAGAGGTAGCTCTTCATTACGTCGAGGAAGAGTTTCTGAAGATAATTGATGAGGGTGGTTATCTCCTGGAACAGGTCTTTAACATGCATGAAACTGGCTTCTTTTGGAAGAGGATGCTGTCCCGGACGTTCCTTTATAAGGACGAATTGAAGAGGCCAGGGTTCAAGGCCCACAAAGATCGAGTGACTCTCCTCATGTGTGGGAATGCTGTGGGTTTCATGCTCAAGCCCGGCTTAATTTACAAGTCTTGAATTTACAAACCTGAAAAATTGCCTGTGAACCAGAATAATTTAGCACGGGTGTATTGCACCACGTTGCTAACCTCTGCACTAAAAAATGATCTGTTATTTCTCTCTGCAGAGCTTCTTTCATTTGGCTGGTGATGGAAAGAGCTCTTCAATCAGCCATTCCAAAAAAGATATCTTCTCCAGTAATTGTGAAATGGTATCTGGCGACACACTGAAATTCTTACCTCCAGTTAAATGAACTTCATGTACTTAAGTTTGGGAATGCATCTCAAAAATTTTATCAGCCATAATCATCAGTTTATCAGTATCTTTATAACTAATCATCAGTGTATGTTTCATATGATGCAGGAATTTTGCAATCTTTAATGGTTTTAATAGCATCTCAGATATGTCACTAGTTGCCAATGATTTCATTTTTTTGTAATGGATGGCTTGGTTTCATGTCACTAATTTCAGTGCCAGAGAAAAGGCATTTGATTAGCTAGTTTTCACTTTCTTTGAATACATTTAATAAACAATGAATATTTATTTCCAGCCTTATCAGTTATAATGTTCCAAATAGTGTTGATATATTCTGATGAAATAAATTAAGAGAATTTACATATTTTATCAATATGCAAGAAAAGAACTGAACTGAAGAAAAAGAGATAAAATTGCAAATCTTGTACGGCAAATACGTATGCGTACACTTGTGTGTAGGCGGAGCCAGTAGAAAAACAGGCTTTATAAGCGCATTGAGGGTAAGACGAATTGTGTTCGCTAGCATACTTCGGCGAATTCCTTGGTGTTAACGAAACAATGGGTTAACTTGCATCAATTGGTTAAATTCACATTGGAACAGTAAAAATTAGTAACCACCAACGTTTAGATGACGGAATGAGGTGGCGAATTGTGGGGAGGCTAGAGGCAGGCCAATCGCAAGTCTAGATATGCAGAGAGTTTAATTTAACGCCCAGCGTCCTGTGTAACCTATGGAAACAGTTCCAGGATACTGGGTCCATTGAGAGAAAGCCTGGGCAAGGTTGTCCAAGAGCCACGACATTCAGAGAAGATCACTACTTGTCCATTTTAGTGAGGCATAACAGTCGGGTTACAGCTCTCGGCTCTCTCGGAACCTGTATGCAGCCACACGAACCCGTGTAACAAGGGTGACCATTTCCAAAAGACTGAATGAAAGAGGGTTGTTTGCCAGAAGACTGGCTGTTTGAGTCCTGCTCACATCTACGGACAGGACAGTCTGATTAGTGATTGGAGTACGGAGCAATGGGCTACTGTTCCGTTTACCGACGAGTCCCGTTTTAGCCTAAACACCAATGCCGCTGTATGTTAATATGGAGAGAACCAGGGACCCGCTACCTACCCTCCAATGTCCACAGAATCAACAATTATGGCAATGGTGGTGTAGTGGTCTGGGCAGGCATCATGTTGGAGAGCCGCACACCTCTCCACGTCTTTGACAGAGGCTCTGTGACTAGTGTGAGGTATAGGGATGAGGTTAAGGAGCCCTATGTTCTGCTTTTTTGGGGTGCAGTGGGCCCTGAGTTCATCTTACAGGATGATAATGTGAGGCCACATAGAGCTCTTTTGGTCGATGAATTTCTTGAGAGTGAGGATATTCGCTGGATGGATTGGCCAGCCAGGTCTCCAGACCTCAACCCCATAGAGCATGTCTCGGATGCTCTGGGGAGGGTAATTGCAACTCACAACCCCCCTCCGATAACTATCCAGGAACTGAAAACAGCATTGCTGAATGAGTGGGACCAATTGTCACAGACACTGATAAACTGTCTTATGTTCGGTATGACATTGCACTGTGAGGCTTGTATGGCTGTAAGAGGAGATCATACCCCCTATTAACCCATTCCTTTTGTGTCTTCTGCAACCGCTGTTTCAGACCTTCAGATTCCCATGAGTGTTGCACACGAACATGTATATCTATTAAAACTGTTGAATGTTTATTTTGTTTGTATTATATCAACCTATGTTCACACCAAATTTCATTAAAACCTGTCCAGTAGTTCTTGAGATTGTAGATCAAATATGAAAATTCTCTTAATTTATTTCACCAGTGTATTAGGTTCCATTTGTGGGACAATGCAGTTAAATTTGGTATCTTCATTAGTTAAATTTGGTACCTTCATTCTTTCATTTTAAATTATGCTCCTTTCTAATACAACTTAATTTCTGGCTCGCCTATCTAGAAAGATGGATTTTTTACACTGGCCTTCATAGTTTCTGAAGAATTAACAGCATCTGACTTTTCTGTCTTCTCAATATTTGCCATAACATTTATTATTACAAAATCAAGGTTGTGAAAAGAAAGTAGCTGTTGCTACATCACACAACATTATTTTTCTGTTTAATAACTTCTTACTACTATATTTTAAAGAAAATTATTAATTATATTTAAGACTTTGATATTTTTAAAACATTATTATTTTAATAATATTTTTTCATCATTGCCATTCACTATCTACATAAAATTGTAGAAAATAAGATTCAGGTTAGGTTATTCAATTATGGCAAAGCACACGAGGGCTATCTGTCTAAAGGGAGGGATGCCTTCGTTGAGGACTTTCTAAGGGAAACTGGCTCATATACACGTTATACATGGGGAAAACCATGAAAACGCCCATGCAGCCAGCCCGTTCGCGGGATTCGAACCTCGGACCGAACTGTGTTCAGCGTCTTTACCGCTCGGCAGCTGGTGGGCCAAAAATAAGATTCAAACTTTTATTGTAGAGTTAGTATAAGTCATATACCAAAGACTACAGTTGGTAAAGTTTCACTCCATTTGACTGAATTGTGAATTTTAACAGCTGCTTTTAATACTGTTTGCTAATGGCAAAGGAATACACTATCACTGAGAGCAGTCTTCATTTCATCATGAAGTTTCAGTTTCAACATACTTTCTAAAATTTCTCTCAATTTGAAGATAAGATGTTCTTGGCAGGTTTTATCGAACTCTCTTTTCATAGTAAAACTAGCCTTCAATCGTTTAACAAGAGTAAATGAATTCTTTAGCCATGCGAAATTATTTTGAGAGGCATCCTTATCCAGACCTTTTGCCTCCTGAAGTGAATGTTTCTTCTCTATCAAATACTGCTTCTTAATGGACTCATTATTTGGTACATGATTCTTTGGCATACTGCCCACAAACACTTCTCATCCAGCAGAATCAAACTGGCACTTACTTCACACTTTTGGATTCTTCTTCAACAGAAGAATTTACAGCACCACCTTTATTCAATGCAAGCCTGGAAGCCAAGGTACATTTTTTTTATGTTGACAGTTTCAGAGACAGTCCTGAGCTGTTTTCAGCACTAGAAACTTTTTTATTATAAATATTTGTAACTTCTAGAAACAATAAAAGTTTATAACTCTACAATAAAGCATTTTTTCATGTTAATAAAACCAGATTCCTCATCACTACTATTTTTAAACAATTAATTCTCAACTTTTCTTTTCAATGGGAAATAGATATTTGTTGTTTGACCTTGTCAGTAAGAAACAGAAACTGTGGAATACCAATCAGCCAATAAAACACAAATAAAAAAAATTGGTGTGCCAGAGCACCTCATTTAAAAAATAATGTGTCTGTTTGAATCTTCTTTACATAAACCCTACACACTGTACCTGAATGAAGTCTTTCTAATGAAGGTTATCACTTCAAATCCCATTATATTACTGAGAAAAAAATCAGTTGAAACATTTTGCTCACAAAAACTTTAATTAAATACTTGAAACTCACCATAAATGCATCTGCATTGAAAGTAATGGTACCTTCATCTAGTTGCAAATACAATTGATGATACGAAAAATTGCTGCTTTTCTTTCTGCAGTAAATAGATGCATACCCCCATTGACTCCGACATAAGCTGAAAGGAAATAATGCATTATAAGCATTTAATAATCACATTTACTGAAGAAAAAGTACCATATATACAACCAGTATTAGAAGAATTGCATGCTATGCTAAACCATTAAGAAAACTGAAGTAAGTGAGCTGCATTGCATGAACTTTCTTTCTTAGTATAACAGTATTATTTGTATACAACCATCTGTAGTTCAGTAGTTAAGCATGCAATGATTAAGCAGATGCATAAGTTCTCATATTTTGCTGTACCTAATAACATCTACACTAACAGATA
Source organism: Stegodyphus mimosarum (assembly GCA_000611955.2). Taxonomy (NCBI): domain Eukaryota; kingdom Metazoa; phylum Arthropoda; class Arachnida; order Araneae; family Eresidae; genus Stegodyphus; species Stegodyphus mimosarum. The sequence goes on along the minus strand of KK122037.1, from coordinate 384,746 downwards.
ATTTTAAAAAACAGCTAATTTATATTTTCAAGTATTTTTAATACATCCTTTCTCAGTTAGCAAATAAATATTTCTATGTAATCCATACAAAAGGAAAATATTCAACATTCAAAACATTAGTTTTGCCTCATAAATACTGGTACTGTTATACAGAAAGAACTTTACAAAACTTCTCCAATAATTTCTAAAACCAAGAATTAACTATAAAGATTGAGTCTAAATTAACCATAGATTCTGGCATTAAAATATACTTAAAAATGAAAAAGTAAATAAATAAATAACTATTGAGACAATCTTTGTAATATGCATTTCAGTAAAAAGAATAAATTATTTAAAAAACCTATTTTAAAAAAAAATTGAAAAGATTTTGCATCTGATTTTTAAAAAAATTCTCCACTATGTAGTTTAATAAACTGCAAAAAAAAATAAAAATATTAGCTTACATATAACTGCATAAATATAAATGATAATATGTAGTTTCAAATTCAGTTTCATAATGTATTTAAACAAACACTCTTCTCATGCTCATAAGATATTCTGAATAAACATGACTAAGCATGAGAAAAATCAACTTCATAATGTAATAAAAATAAATATCATTCCAAGTTGTAATTTGTTAAAAGTGTAATTAAGTTAGCTGAACATTTTGTAGTTTCATGATATGTAAATGTAAGGTTTTATTATAATTAAACAACTGTTTCTTTTGGGTTGCTGCTATCTATTGCTCTCTCGCTGAACATAGTTGTATGTATATACATAACAATAATGGAACATTTCAATAGACTCTGCTTTGGAATAACACACCAGTTTATTCCTATTTGTCAATGCTAGAACTCCAGCATTTATCTCAGCCAATTCGTCTGCTGCATCAGAACCTCGGTGTCTTAAGTACAATAATGAGTTCATAAACATAGTTTATCTTCCTTTAATTTAAGAGGCATTTACAGTACGTTTTGAGAATTTTGCCACCTTAGTAGGTAAGCAAAAGGGGTAATCATAGTACTGTCAAGAGTAACTGGATATTTCCATCACTTTTGCTGTGTTTTTGTTCACAACAGAATGGCTAAAAAATATTTTAGTTGTTTGATAATTGTTCTGTGTACTTAATATAACTGATGACTGAATGGAAATTATCTGGTTTTTGATAACTTGCTTCAACTAGTTTTAAGTTTTTATCAAAATACTGATTAGAAACTCTGCACAGACAAGAAAGCTTTATTTTTAATGCAAATAGCATTAATTATAGAAGAAGAAGATATTAAGCATATGCAGAAATATGTTCATTTTAGTGGCAGACGCTGCCAAATTTTTTAGCCTACTTTTCTAGTTATATGTGCATCGGAAAAAGATACACACAAAGAAACTGAACTTTCTCACAATTTCTCCTATAAGGTTATGAGAAAAAACGCCATACTCGCTTTTTCTTGAGGCTATGTACAAAAATATGGCCAATTTTAATTCTGTATGGTTATGACTGGTTTGGAAAAGGTTGTCGTAGACTGTGATTGACCAATTAAGTTCAAATGAGGTACGGTTGCATCTAAAGATGGCCTTTAATTAATAATTAGGTCTGGAGTTAAATAGGAAAGCTTTGGTCGAAAAAGGAACTTTTGCGCTAGGTTTCCCTCCTTTCAATTAGAAGAAAAGAAAAAAAAAAGGAGAAGAAATTTGCAGATGACAACTAGTAAAAGATTGTGGTTTCTTGGGGGAAAGATGTCTAAAGAACATTTTATTGGAGATGACTTGGAAAAACAGAACATGCAAAGGCTCCTGCCCTACACTGATGAAGTATTCCAGTTTTAAAGACATTTAAGAAATGGCTGAGCAATAGTTTCCTGTGATATGCTGAGAAAGTGTGCCAGTTTTACAGACATTTTAAAAATAACTCAATAAAGGTTTCTGCCCAACATTGATGAAGTGTTCCAATTTTGCAGATGTTTAAGAAGTAACTGAGTGATAACGATTCCTGCCCTACACTGATGAAGTGTTTTAAATTTACAGATGTTTAAGAATCGACTGAGGGATGTAGGTGCCCAATTTAGAGGGAGAATGTATTCCGGTTTTACAGACATTTAAAAAAAGGTGAAGCATTAAAAGTCCCTGATTAAACCTGGACAGCTTTCTTGTGTTTATGAAATTTATAAATATATTGTTCTGAACTAATAATTAGCTAGTGAGTTATGCTTTCTAACTGTTATGAAGTGCAAGAATCCAGGAGAGGTCTCCATGAAGTGTAATAATGAATTCATCACAGTTCAGATTCTCTGACTATTTTGTGACAAATTGTAATTTCACGCCTGTGGTGTGAGACACAGTGACTATTTAGGGCTGTTTTCAGCACACTGGAGAAAATGATTTTTGATTATGAATTACTGAAGGCTGCTCATGTAAACACTGTTCATCTTCTGCATGCATGCAGTTATGATTACCTAAACCTAAGTGTTTAGACGCAAATATTCATAAAGAAGTTTAATAAATAAACAGTATTTGTAAATATTCATAAAGAAGTTTAGTTGAGATTACTATAAATTTAATATGTTAATGTGGTTTTTAGGAACTCATATATGAAATTTAACAGTACAAAGTCCAAGATTTAGATGTCCAATATCCGGAATGACCTACAATCTGGACCTTAAAGCCAACAACAAAATTTTTTTAGGAAAATTTTTTTTATACTTTAGGCATGCACATTTTATTTTTTTCTCCCATAAGAAAACGTGGAGAATCTCGATTCTTAATTTCACTTTGGCACTAAATAAAACACCTCACTATTGAAGAAACAATCATTTTAGCATAAGTTGTCTGATAATTAATTTGGCTCTGTAGCTGCGTATCTGCTTGGCATACATCTCAAATATATTATCTAATATTTTATATCCCTGACGCCAACCTGGCGAATCATTATCAACACATGACAACTTGAGTAATGATTCATGCAGCGATCACTAAACAATTTTTTTATATTAGTAATTGAATAACAAAGAGTATGGAAAGTTTTTATATTGACATTATGCTTGGCGATGATTACAGATTTAAGTTAAATGCACTACATGTTGACAAGGAAAACTTTAACAAGAATTTATCTCCATATGCTAAAAATAAATTTTATTAATGCTACTCATAGGCCAAAAGATTACATTTAGTGCTATTTGAATTAAGAATTACTGATTTTTTATTCACATAAACCCAGAACCAACACCAGAACTCACATGGCCGCACCAAGCGGGAGAATTTAGGGAAGACAAAATTTAGAGAAGCACCGAGTAACAAAATTAAGGAATGATAAAGTTTTTAGAATTTAGGGAAAGCACTAGGACCTAAAATTAAACTAGGAAAAAATTTAGAACTTAGGGAGGTGCTCCATAGCAGAATTTAGGACCTGCAGAGACTTCATTACGTGGCAAAATATCTAGCGCAGGCTCTCAGTAAAGCTTAAGTATATGCGGGAATTTATTTATTCAGGACTTAGATAAGCATTAGCATAGGACTTAAGCATTAGCAAGAATTACACGTAAGTATAATAAATAACTAAATTAATACAATTCAGGCTTAATTGTCTCGGTGCACAATAGAAGCAAGGGAAAATTTAAGGGAACATTTTGTCACCATGCTGCATAGCCAATCATGTACAGCGGACACTGCTAAGCTAGGCTAAAATTATACTTTAATGATTCCAAAGAATTTCAGTTAATATAGCAGACTGTGCTATTCTTAACTTTCTGATTTGATCCAGCTTATTTTTTGTAGGCTGTAATAATTACAACAACTTTTTTTCAACTAAAGTTCGAACTTTCGATTATGTCAAAAGGAGTTTCTAATTCTGGAGCTGCAACAGGATCTACAAAGTGAAGCATGTTTTGATGTCCATTACACAATAAGCGGAATTGCTGCAAAAATATAGATATAGGTATATCCGTCTAAAAATTATGTGATGAGTATGGCATTGGAAATTCATATGACATAACAGAAAAAAAGACCTTAATAAATTTTTGTGGATTCCGACACCCCACTCACAGTGAATAACAGACAAATTATTTGCTACGCTAAAAGCAACAATCAAGACAAAGTGATGACTAAATGGTTAGACAGAGACGCAGCGAGGGCTTGCCACTGATGGATCCAATGCTAATAGCTCAAGACAAAATGTTTCATGAAGAAATGAACTTAAAAACTGAGTGCATATATTCAATAGACTGGTTAACCAAATTTTAAAATCACTGTGGTATAATGCAGTTAAAAATTTCAGTTGAAAATGCTGCTGAACTATTTGCAGACGAATTCATTGAACTCATTAATAGTGAAACGATATCTCCAGGACAAATGTATAATGTTGATGAAACTGGTTTTTTCTGCCAATATGTACCGCAAAATACCTTGGCAACCTCTACAGAAAGGGCTCCAACTGGTAGGTATCAAAGATTCCAAAGCTAGACTAACAATTTTAGTTGGCGCAAATGCAGCAGGAACGCACAAGTGTAAACTTTTTGTAATCAGAAAATATATGTGACCTCGAGCATTTAAAGGAGCAAAGATTTTCCTGTTATATATCATGGATATAAAAGAGCATGGATGACACAAGTGTTAATGTATCATTGGTTTGAAAATCATTTCATACCCAAGATTCAGCAAAATTTGAATTCGGTTGGTTTACCTGATGACGAAAAAATTGTCCTGATTGAAATTGTCCTGATTGTCCTATTTAGCTCATATTTCACTTAAAGTTTTAATGAAAGATAATGTATCTATGTTATTCTTTCCTCTAAGTCCTTCATCCAGCCTGCGGATATCAGAATAGTGTGCACGCTGAAGTGCACATATAAAGTCGCATTTTTAAAATCCGTGTTAAATTTCCTGAATATTGGCAAGACGTTGGAAGAATTTTTTAATATTTTAGCATAAAATCTTGCTGTGTGGAACATCGCAAGATCGTGGGAGTATCTGCCTCCAGATACTTTAAAAAATGCTTAGCATTATTTATGGCCAGCTACAATATCTCATGGTGAGGATGATGAAGATAGTAGCTGCGAATATGAAGGCTTTCAGATATCGCAAACCACACATCAAATTATCCAATTAATGGATATTGTAAAGAAATGTGGAGAAATGGTAATAAATGAAGATGATATAACAAAATTTTTCATTGCAATCACAATGCTCCAATCATCAATTAATTAACGGATGACGAAATCTGTAGTATGGTTCTAAATCCAGAAAATACCACTACCAATGCGAAGAAAGTGACAGAGAGTTTAATGAAAACAAAAAAAAATTTTGATTGACAAGTTAGTCGGAATTCTCAAAACAGCACCTATAGGACTTGAACAGTGGAACTTTGTAATTGAACAAGAGATTGTCCGTGTATAGAATTGAAGAGAAAGTATTAGCACAAAAAATGAAGCAACTTAAGGAATGTACATTCAAGTAAATGTTTAATAAAGTAAACAAATACATATTAAGCTTTTTTTTTTGTAAATTTTGATACCCTTTAGATCATAAATGCTTCATTATTTCATAAATCACGATTTCATATTTTTAATTCTATAATTTCTACATGCCATCTTACTAGATTTAAACTGGTGATCTCATATCTGGAAAAATTCCAAATCCGGAATCGCTGGATCTCAGCCATTGTACTGTATTTTTGTGGCTATATGTGTTTATCTGTTTACAACAGTACAGTTAAAAAATTTTAAATTATGTTATGTAAATGAACCTGGGTTAACTATTTGCAGTTGTACTAACTTCTAAATCATTCATTTGGAAAAGTTTAAAATTATTTCGTGTTACCCATATTAATACTTAACTATTGCACCAAATTTATATAATGCTGAAATATAACAGAAATTTTCCATACCCTTTTTGTTTTCTAAAAGGTGGTTTTTCAGGCTTTTTTTCCCATCAGAATGGGATTCAATATCTCTTCAGTACTAAACTACTTTAATATGGCTCTCAAAGCATAAGATAGCCTTACACTCTTTATCTGAAATTCAGAATCTGGAAGTTCACATATATTCACCATCTAACATTTTTACACTTTTAAAACTTCAGATTACATCTAACCCGTTTCTTCACAGTAAAGTATTCAAGAACTTCACCCATCACAAGAAAGAAATAATCAAGTCTGTTTTTCATATATCTCAATGTTCAGCAAAGAACACGGATTACACATCAAAATAAAAATTAACAATTTCACTTGCATATAATAAGTGACAGAAGATTCAGCATTCTCCTATTCCCACAAACAGAAATTATCCTCCTCTAATTTCTTAACACTTTAACTCTATCATCTTTAAAACCAAAATATTTTTGTGTAACAGAAAGGTTATTTTAATATTTATATAATCTTGCATACAACAAAAAAAAGTATGTACAACATATATAATGCAGTTTGATTTGATTCCTCAAAAAATAATGGTCTTGTCTGACAGCAGAAAATTTAATAAAAAATCTGCATTCACACAGAACGCTATATTACTTAAACAGTTCCCCAACAAAAACCCACAGAATGAAAGTGCATGCGGCAAAAGCACACAAAAAACCCCCAACTGTGACAAATACCCACACCAAAGCGCACATTGATAAAGGGCCACATGATTTTTATCACCATAAAATTTATTTATAATTGTAATTATAGTAAATGGAGTATTCAGATCTGAATTTTAATATCTCAAAAATACGTCTGTTTGTATATTTTATCACTACTTTATTTGTTTATTTTACTTGGTTAAAAAAACTTTCTGATTAAGTGATTAGCTATAATGTTTCAATGATATATCTGAAAATGCATTTTATTAGTTATTTACTTATTTAACTTTGGTACGTGTATGTGAAAATGAAAAATATCATTGTGAAGTTCCTCACATGCTATTTTCAAAGTAATATGGGTGAGATTAAATATAATTATGTTTTATTATTAAAACTATTAACATTTTTTCCCTTTGTAGTTTTTAGCGTAGTTAAAACAGTTTTTTGTAATTAAGATATATTTTACTCTATACTTTAGATTAAGCTTACTATTAAAGTTTAAAAATATTTCTGAAAGCTTTTTTGAATGTAACAATTATAATTTGACAATTTTCGTGAGATATTTTTTTTTAGATTTTTGAATAAATTAGAACTGTTTGCTGACACCCTATCGGAAAATGAATTCCAAGTGTAACACATTAATCTTTCAAGTACAGCAATTTGGAATATAAGTGTTTTTAATTTTCACTTTCTCTCTTTCTTTTGGGGTGGTGGGGGATGGAACAACTCTTAGAATTCAAGATAGGTGCACATATCTGCAAATTTAAATACATTCACCTCAAGTTATACTAATAAATTTGTAGCCTGTTCTTAAAGTTTGTGAGGATTACAAATAGCTATGTATATAATAACTTTTAATAAAATTTTGTAACTACATTATTATATGTTTATACAGTCATCAAATTCAAAGTTCACCATTTTCAGATTCTAAGTATACATATTATATAAATTCATCGTTCATTAATAATATTATGTATAGTAATTGAAAATTAGTATTAGTGTTTCAAATTTTAATTCTTTAATAATTTGCCTTGCATTTGCTATATATTTGTTTAAGACATATGGATATCAGTTATATACCCTGAAAAATATACAAAAAGCAGTTAATCTTACAGTTAAGTTACAGTTTAATGTAAAAGAAAAATTACAGTTATATTGCTCTTCAATTTCCCTAGTATAAATAGCCATTTTCTAATTGACATTAGATTAAATTAATTCCATTATCCATTAGAAAATAATTATAGTGAACCATATCTATTTACGACATTTCTAAGAGATCACCTTTTGAAAGAGACCTGTACTTTTTGAGAACATAAACAAACATTGGCAGTGAATATCACATTTCTAAGACCTTCACATCTCCAGAGCTCCAAAATCCTTAAAAGGCGTAAATGGTAGCGTTTATAGAGGGCTCACTATATTTTTAATAAACCTTATAGATTAATCTTAGTTACACACTTGCTACAGTTTTATTTTGTGTCAAAGCAGAGGAACAGTGGTTCTATTGCTTTAGAAGCATACGGAAATTTTAAAAAATAGACACTATATAACAAAAATGGAACTAGATTCAAATATACACCTCTTGAACATGACTGAAATTCTTTATCCTGCTCAGAATAAATTTATCTAAAGGAAATGTTTAATAAATATTAGAACTCAAAAGCTAAGTCAGGTCAAAATAGTAAGTGTCATCTCGTCTGAACATGTCTTCTCTTAATCATAAAGTGACTCTTCGAACAGTGAATAAAACAGGAAAGAGAGAATAGATGGGGACGGCAAAGGATGAAACGACACTGTTTCGAACTAAGCATGAAAAGAGAAAGGACGTAATGGCACTAAGCCAAGGAAGGGAATGCTTTCGTGGAGAACCTTTTAAAGGAAACTGGCTCAAATACATGTTACACAAGAAGAAAACATGAATGCAGTCAGCCCTTTCACTGGGATTTGAATCCTGGACCAAACTACCAGTATTCAATGTTTTTACCACTTGGCCGCTGGTGAGTCTTGCTGCCTGGATGAAGTTTAAAAACCGCATGACTGAGTCTTTTTTAATGTACAGCTTTTATTTCATTTTTATTCATCTAATTAATTATTTATTTTTTCTGATATATGAATTTCGTCTGTTTTTTTTTCCAAATGAAGAATGTCTAGAAAATTTCACGAATTGAAAAAAAATAATTAAGTCTTATATGAGATTCACTCTGCCAATCGGAAAAAAATTTTTTTTCAGCTTTAGAATGTTTATGTATGTAAGCTGTTATACGTACTACCTTATCTCAACAAATGCTCAAAAATTTTTTCTCTTTTGAAATCAACAGAATTTTTTTATGAAACTAACGCCAGTAAAAAGTAGAATTTTACTTAATTTTTATATCTGAATGTTAATTTCAAGAATGGAACTAACAAACAAGTTATAATGTCTAACTGTTTGCGGAAGTACGCAAAGTGTCGATGACCATCTGTAAGATTTTTGGTGACTTTTCACTAGTTAGTGATAAAATCGCGGAACACTGGTAGTTTCGTCCGAGGTTCGAATCTCACGAACGGGCTGGCTGCATGGGCGTTTTCGTGGATTTCCCCCATGTGTAATGTGTATACTAGCCAGTTTCTGTTAGAAAGTCCTCCACAAAGGCATTTCTTCCCTCACCTTTCAGATAGATAGATTTTCTTTTCTCTCTCCTTTCAGATAGCCCTCGAGGCTTTGCCGTAATCACATAAACCAAACCAAACTCATAATCAACATGGTGTTCAGTAACAACAGAACAAGGATGAAGGTTAAAAGGTTTTATTCAACAAAGCTATTTACAAGAGCACAGTTTGTGCTTAACATATAGACCACTGCTTGTGGTGTTACGTTATGTTACGTAGAAGTGAAAGGGCCACCTAATATTTACCCAAAGTAAGTAGGTATTAGCCCCATACACTGATTAGAAAACTAACAACCTTCCAGAGTCCTACAGTTCATGATGAAATTGTGACTCCAACACTGCGAGTTCTGCCACTGCCGGCAGCATCAATGGCAATCCTACATTTCAGTGTTAAATTAGCTCAAGTAAAATGCATTACATTACATGATATACAGAGCAATACATAGGTGTACAGGTGCATGTTTGATGGTGTTATCTATTGTAATGGGTAAAGGCATCATGCTTCAGGATATTACATATTGCAGTAGATACAGGTGTGACGTTCCCACGTTACAAATCATTTTTGCAAACATGATCAGTTTACATCAGTGTTTACTATCAAAATTAAATTAGAACAATAAAATTGTTTACAAAACTTTACTTCATTCTCCATATTTATGCTTACTGTGCACCTTTAAGTATTGTTGTATATTTGTGCTGATACTTTAGCTACCCAGTTTTGATGAATGAGTTGCTAAAGTATCAGCACAACTATACAACAATGCTTAAATTGCTGTGTTGATGCTTTAACAGCACAACTGTCAAAATACTGAGTTGCTATAGTATCAGCACAACTGACAAACTTAGCATTTCAAGATAATAAATTAAATAGTAGAGTTCAAGATTAGCCTAACAGGCTTGGTCAGACAATTAACTTAATGGTGCGCTTAATGAAACGGCCACAAATAGCTAAACCCTGACGGCAGAAGTTGACATAGCCAATACTTGCATTCCCTTTCAGTCTCAAAAGCTTTGCATTAAATACTCTTAACTCGTTTGCATCCTAAACATGTTTACCTAATAACTCATTTACATTCTGGTGAGGAAGCTGAGGTTGGAATAATATGTAACAAGATAGTAATATCTCCCTTCTTCCAGCATGCCTTCATGGTGTAACGGTTAGCACACTCAGCGCGTATTCAAGAGGTCCAGGTTCGAGTCCTGGCGAAGGCACTGCACATTTTTCACATCTCCAGCAGCAAAAATGTCCTAATGACTCTACAATGGCCCAAGAAATAAAAACAAAGTGTGGTGGATGATGACTTTTCCCCACCAGGATTTGGTGATTGGGCCCTCTTAATACCCTGTCGCCCTTTAAAGGGTGAAATTTTCTCCCTCCTTCCAGCATACCTTCATGTGTAATGGTTAGCACATTTGGTGCATATTCGAGAGGTCCAGCTTCGAGTCCTGATGAGGGCATTGCTCATTTTCCATATTTCCTGCATTAAAAAATACCCCATGTCTCTACAGTAAGAACTCAAGATCCGTGAGGTATAAAATTCTATATTTAATTCAGGTTGGCTTAATCTAGACCAGTGGTTCTCAACAATTTTTACCTCATGTACCCTTCACCATTGCTAGACGATCATTCAACACCACCTTCGAAAAATTTGAAAACTACATATGCATTTATTTAAATATAAAATATTTTTAATGCATTTTATAAATTAAACAAGTATGAAAAATGTTGATAAGTACCAAAATTTGAATAAAGGTGGCTTTTTATATTCAAAAACTAGATACTTAACAGGTAAACAAAAGGTTTACTAGATTACCCCTTAAAACTATGAAATTCCCCCTAGGGGTATTCCTTCTGATTCAAAACCCATAGTCTAGACTGAATTAGTTTTTAATAGTGATTGAATGTAGAGATCATTTAATTTGTCATACTTATTTTATACTAATTTTTGTTGAGTAAAATTTTGAATTATGTGCATGTTTCTTTCAAATAAAAATTAAAACACATATTAAAAAAAATATGTTTAAAATTTCATGCTAAATTCAAAATGTTTATTTGGTAGCCAGTGCTAATAAACTTAAGAGACCAAATTTCAATTATACCTTACTTTTTCTTACTAACTTCTGTTTAATGAATTATTCTTAGGAATGAGCCTCAAAAACTGGTGAAACATTTCATGCTAGGAAACAAGATATTAGAAACTTTTAAACTCATTCATTCAATAACGGAAAAAAATTATTCAAAACGTAACTCCATAATTATGCATTTTTTTCTACTGGATCGCCTACACGCGAGGTTTATAAATGTGGCCACTATTTCTGTTTTGTCAGAATATGAAATTTGTATACAGAAAACAATGCATTTCGAGATGAAAAAAATTGCCTTAATTTACATTTCTTCTAAACAATAAATTTTTACATATACAGTTTTTTTTTTTCTTAATCTAGGTGAAATAATATTTAACATGTAATAGCAGCATAAAACTTATAAAAGAAGTGGTTTTTGTAATTCTGCTGAAGACATTCTGGAAAACGCTTCCAGTTTATTTGCACGAAATGTATTTTCTTCACACTGTATCTTATGGTACATAATATGCTTACACTAAAACTGATTTATTAGCTTTATTGACTGAAAAGTTGACCTGAGTTACATTCTTCCAGTTACAGGGTTTTTCACAATAATTTGAAGACAGTTAACTAAGTATGGGATACTTTTGATAAAATAACCTTAACCTTTTTTATAGCTTCCATACAGAAAAACACCAATCATCAAAATATTATGCATTAATCTGTTTAAAAAGTTCCATTCATTTATGTTCAAACTTTGCAGTTGTTACTGCTTAATCAATTTAGACAAAGCACAAGAAGGCTACCTTTTTAAAGAGGAATGCCTTCATGGAGGATGAGCATAAAACTAGTCATTTGGGCAGTTACAAAATTTTTGTCTAGCTATCAATGTACTGTCATTTCATCAAAAGTGAGACTTTTATGACAAAGATAATTACTTTCGAGATGCCTCTAACAATCCTTATGTGCTTTTTTTAAAATCAATTAACTGAACATTTGAGAAGTTTGCATTAAAAAAAATATTATGTATTACAAACTTATCATAAACTACTCTTCACTTCCTCAAAAATCAATTTTCTTGAACTCGAAGTTTTTAAAGAAATGTTAGCCTTTTCTTGAACCATTTTAAAATTATTTTCATTACCTTCCTTTCTTTATAAGTTGAAATCAGGCAATATGCCTATCCTATGCTCCTAATATCCAAGTGAAATTTTGAAATATGAAACAATTTGTTCATCCGTGACCTGTTAGGTAATCTAGGAAAAAACGTATGCTTTCTTGTGCTGATTAAAAACGCGTACTTAGAAATGTAATTAATTTTATAATTATAATCTGAATTTTCCCCTTTGGAATAAACTGAAGATAAGTTGTTTTCCATTTTGCCCTTTTATTCCATGTTTTAAAGCATTTAATACATTAAGTGTCGAATTTTTCCTCTCAATGACCCCTTGGTTGGGCCCATAATAATTTTTAGAAACCAAATTTCAGTGAAATTCAGTTTCTAAATGCTCTTTAAATCTGCCTCAGTGGAAGTTTTTGTATATAAATAACTATCGTAAAGTAAAATTAACTGTTTTTTTTAAAGCGTTTACAGTTAATCGAATAATATGACTTTTTTATTGAAATAAAACTTATTTTTAATGTGCAAGATTACTTTTCTTACAATACTGGGCTAATGGTTCATAAATCCCCTTATTCTTGAGTTCAGTATCTTTTGTTATTTAAATTATTCAAATGGTTAAATCAGTTCTCAACTATACGAAAGTTAAAATGAAAAATATCACTTTTGCATAAATTTTAATATATGTAATAAATTATTTGTTTAGAAATAGTTCAATAGTTTTACATTTAAACAATAGTTTTGCTTTAATATAATAGACATGTTTAATTAGTTCATCAAAAAGTTGCTAGAGACACTATCCAATCAGGAACTAGCATATTTTTCCACTCTGCTAGCATATTTTCCACTGCTGCTAAAAAGTGAATTATCCCTTTAAAATTGTTAAGAAATATTTTCTAATCATCTTCAGTAATATTTGATTCCTTTCATTTTCCAGTTACTGAAAATTTTTAAAATATTTGAAATTCTAGCTAAATCCTTAGATTAAAAATAATTCATGAAATAGACCAAAGAAAATGCAACAAAGGTTTTTTTTTTTTTAACTTCAATTACAAGCGGAATTTCAGATATGGTTATTTTCTAGTAACTAATAAAAAATATCTTAAAATTCTCTTTAATTTATTTCTCACAAACCTCTAATGCTTTCCCGCCCTGCCCTTCCCTTCTGAGGCCATTCTTTGGCACCCCAAGTTCGACAGGGGATAAAGGAATTAAGCAAGGCTGTCTCCTCTTAAAACTACTTTTTCACTCAGCTAGAGGCAAAAGAAAAGGAACGCAATGATTTCCTGCCTGAATTGCCAGTGGCCAGTTAGAAAACTGCATGACAAAAGCCCAGAAGACAAATGCCCACGTTTTCCGAAATCCAAAATAGCTATGATTTCCTGAAAATTTTTATGAATAAGAATTATTTGACTAAAAATGAAATTTCAAGTGGGAATGAAATTAATTTATGTAAAATCTAAATTGTTAAAATTTAACTAAATTATTTGGAAGCGTGTTTTTAATTCACTATTAAAACAGTATTTGTGACAGTGCACAAAAATGTTTTCCTAATCATAATAGTATACAGTACTTTTATCTTTTTCAATTGAAATAAAAGTTCGGCTTTAATTATCCATATTAAATTCAATATATGCAAAATTTTCTGAACTGTTAAATTATTCATAAATTATTCTCTATACACGATGAAAATTCACATACGTTTTCCAGTCCATATAATTTTGTAGAAATTAAACGAAGCAGTATGGCCAGCATTCCCTTTCACCTCCCTTTATCGGACTTATACAAGGGATACTTCCAATTGTCATGTAAATATAATAAGAAAGTTACACATACATGTATGTAAGATAAAAAAAAGTAAATCAAAATTATAATTTAAATTAACCCCTAATTCCCTTTAATTCTCTCCCTCTGTTTTAAAAAATTGTAATAACTTCTTTGGATTGTGTCATTTCTACATCATTTCCATTTTGCACGGCCTGCGTAGCGCTGATGACGTAATAATTGGAAACTGAACCTTTCAAGTCAAACTACCAAAACTTTTATCTTCGTGTGCTTCCATATTGGCTAACATAAGCACTTCAGTTGCTCTCTCTTTACTGCTTGTTCGCTATTTCGCTGTACGCGCTTCCTATCGCAATACTTTCCAAAATGAAAATGTTCTTGAATAGGCACGACTAGAGTGCTAAGTGATTGTGGCCACGAACGTCAAATGGGAAATAAAAATGGAAAAACTGCCTCGACTGCCAAGTTTCTTTATTTTATATAGCTATTATGCCTGGACGCTGCTCCGTCTTTTCCTTTACTGTGCATTTTATTATTACATTTTAAGATGTAAAAATACGATGGCTTTGCTCTTTGCAAACTAGTAACCTTTAATTAATTTTCTGCAATTCAGGATCTTCCCCTAGGCCAGTACCTTCTGGAACATTCACGCCTATTACATAACCTCCGCATATAAATGCTGCGTCATAAGTTTTCCTATACAGATGCCTATCAAAAAATAATCACGAGTAGTGTTTACAGAATGAAAGTAATCTCTCGATAAATCCAGAAGTCGAATGTCTAGTAAAAAGGAATATCAAATTTGCTTCGGCCATCTCTCCAATATTTAGAACAAAAAAAGTGCTTTAAATCATCAGTGGAATCGTCAATTACCTCTTAGGAGATTCAGCTTTACAGTGGGTTCAAGGTTACAGAGGATCTGAGTTTGTGCTTGCAAGTATGTGTGACACAAAATTATTTGCGTTTTCGCTTTTTCTAATAGCACTTCGTCAATCGAGAGCTGAAAAATTGTTATCTTTGTGTGAATTTAACTCAGGAACGAGACAAAATTATTTAATAAGCCGCGGATTCTATACTTTTCATTTTAATTTTGCTTAAAATTTCAGTAATTTGATTATGCTGTTTTGTAAAACTGTGAAATTCTTGTTCAGTAATTTTTCTAATTTTTCATGAGTATGTGTCAGCAAATTAAGTAACGAATTTTAAGCTGTTGAAACTATTTATAGTGAAGGATATTAAGGTAAATAATTATATTTTTGAATTTATGTTGAAAATTTTGAATTGTTGACAAGAGTTTTTAAGTGAATGAAATAATTATGAAACATTAGTATAAAATATGATAAACAAATATTGTTTTTGAGTAGTATTATAGAAATCATAAGTAGTGTGGAATTATGTTAACTAATTTTAAAATTCACGGGTCATAATATGTTCAGATAAACTTTGAAGGCTCCCACTCTTATTTGTATATATAATACTTTTTTTTTTATAATGGAGTGTGGTTAATTTTTTTTATCTATTAATGGAATGTTTTAGTGCAGTTCATAAAGGCCAGTTGCCTTTAAACAAGGAAAGGAGGCCTTTAGAAGCAACTGCCAAAGCAACCCTTAACCACTCATGATATTTGTTACATGAGTCAGTTTTAAGTGGATTTGCACGTAAATTGGATATGTTCGTATTAAGAGAAAGCTGTGGGGTCTTCCAGTTTGTACACAATAAGTAGAAGTTTCGATAATAATACTATATTAATTCAAATGATGTTTCAAATAAAAATTTAATAAGATTATAAAATTTTGAAATTTTTTGCGATTTTGTAATGTTAGTGAATGTGTTTGAAATTTTTATATTTAAAAAGTTTTAAAAGCTTTCCCTAAATAGATATCATTATGAAATTTATTTTCTTAGTTTATGCTCACAAAATTATATAGTCTATACTATTATTGTAGGGCGGTGTAAAATTTAACATATCTTTAATTTTTGTATATTTTTCATTTTATTTAACTAGTTTGAAGATTTTTATGGCCATAAATTATAAGTGTAAACTTTGATAATTATACAATACTAGAGGTCAGTTACCTTTATTAAGGAACGGAGACTTCTATGTGTAATTGTATTTAAGCACCCCCACAGCCATCAGCAAGTTGTCACGCTGATTTGCATTGTAGAGGATTTGCCCATTTTTATCAAAGTTTATTTTGTTATTGTACTGAATTTTGTTACGTACTATGTATTAAGTTCTCAAATCCATTCTACATTGCTTTACAATTAAGAAAATATGGATTATTTTATAAATAATTAATTCAAATTTCATGAATCTGTAGAAGAAAATTTTGGTTTTTACATTGGCAACATCAATATTTATGAAAGACTTTGCAGCTAAGGACTGCAAAATATTATGATTATGATATTCAAGCAAGGATTTTACAAAACTGTGAACTTTCCAGTATTTCTTGAAAAAATTAGGTGAAAAATTCAGTGATTTTACAGAAAAATGAACTTGCAGACTTTCAGTTTGCATTTATCACGAAAAAAGATATTTAGAAGATCTGTTATGTTAAAAAATTATTTAGGTCAAAAATCTATAATTTTGTTTTCCACTATTGTGTTTGCCTTTCTTTTGCTACTCCTGTAATGATTTTTTCTAAAAAGGCTTTTCTGTCGCCGCGCCTTTTTCTGTTTGAAGGGGGGATATGTAAGATAAAAAAAAAGTAAATCAAAATTATAATTTAAATTAACCCCTAATTCCCTTTAATTCTCTCCCTCTGTTTTAAAAAATCGTAATAACTTCTTTGGATTGCGTCATTTCTACATCATTTCCATTTTGCATGGCCTGCGTTTCTGTTTTAAAAATCGTAATAAATTCTCGGGACTGCGTCATTTCTAGCTCATTCCATTTTGCATGACCTGCGCAGCGCTGATGACTTAATAATTAAAAACTGAAACTTTCAACTCAAACCAAAACTTTTATCTTCGCGTGCTTCCATATTGGCTAACTAAGCACTTCAGTTGCTCTCTCTTCACTGCTTGTTCGCTATTTCGTTGTGCGCACTTCCTATCGCAATACTTTCCAAAATGAAAATGTTCTTGAATAGGCACAACTAGAGTGCTAAATGATTGTAGCCACGAACGTCAACTGGGAAATAAAAATGGAATTAAAACCGCCTTGATTGCCAAGTTTCTTTATTTTATATAGCTATTATGCATGGACGCTGCTCCGTCTTTTCCTTGCATTTTATTATTACATGTATATGTGTTTAATTACATTATTTTGATCGATTCTCTGTTTCTAAGTACATATAGGGTTTTATTTCAACCAAGCCCAAAATGTGTTCTGCTACTTAAATTTATTGTTAAATTATTAGCCTAAAGGGCATTAGCTCGGAAGGGCTATTAATTTCATTTTGTCCTTTTGCGTAGAAAATCTTAAATGTCGGTTCACTTTTCAAATTGTTGCCACCAAATATTATCGCCCTGTGTTATGTTTAAAGAAATTAAATAATGAAGAATCTGCATAAATGTATGTATGCTTCTCGCACTGTGACAAAATGGTACCTAGAGCCATCAAATTTTCAACAACATACATTTCCACCCAAATATGAGCATCTGGAAGCACAAATTTGGAATTTGTTTTATTATCTATTTCATTTTTTGTAAAACTCTAATGAATTTTTTATTAAGAAACTCAACGATTTCAAAGCGAGTAATGTATGAAACGCTGTGCAAAAAAAAACTTTTATCTCCAGCGTATCGGAAATTCTAAAGTATGCTCATTTTAAAATTATTTTGCGATATTACTGTTGAACTGAATTTTATGTTTTAAGTGCGAAGAACATGATATTTAATAAATAAAGGTAACACACAAAATGTTAAAAAAAATGCCCATTTAGCTGTAATCTAAAACCTGAAAGCTTTCAGACTTTTTTATTTGTTATTAATTAAATTAATTAATTTTCTATTTTATCCTTTTTAATAAATCTGCTTTGCATAGCTAAAAAATGGGAAAAAATATTAATTTCAACATAGCATATATATCGGTGTGGGTTTTTGTAAGTGTGGGCTTTTATGAATGTGGGCTTTTATAAATGTGCGCGTTCATCGGTGTAGGCCTTTGTCGCATGGGCAATTATCACAGTGGGGTCTTTTTTGTGGGCTTTTGTTCCAGGGGCTTTTGTCTGGTCAACTACTTAAACATACTAAAATTTTTGCTCAGAAAAAAATAAAGCTAAGAAAGCTACCACAATTACTTCCACAAATTCAATATTCTTAACGGGAATCACTTTAGGAAGTTCCCTTTAATGTTGTAATACAGTGTTTGTAATTCGCTTTTGGAGACTGCACAACTTAGGATATGATGTCCCTCAAAATGAAGAAGAATTTTAAGTAAATATTTGTTTTGAATTTGTATGTGTTGGTAGTTACATTTTCGTGCTATGGTTAATTTAGGGCATGTAACATAACAACAAATATTTCATTTAATACCTTGGTGAAATTAGTTGTAATGGAATTCAACTACATTTTTAAATCATTAGAAATTTCAAAATCTAAATGGTAGGTCTCAAGTTTCTGTTGTCACCGTATACACACATCTTTTACACTACAAACAGGGCCTTAGTCAGACTTGGTTCAGTCCTCATTCATAGTTGAGGCTGCTGACACTTCATTAGCAGCTACTTTCTTACAGCTCACAAAATTAATTTTCTATTTTCTAACTGTTTTGGTCCCTCAGCTTCTTATTAAGCATGCTTCAAAATAAATAGTACAGAATTTCTTCTTTTACTCTGTGAAAATGTACCACATATATTTTCAGTGCCAGTGCACATACCAGCATTTAATATACCCAGATAATAATGCACCTAAAATTTGCTTGAAGAGATGTGTGGGAGATAATTTTCAAATCTGAAAGTATAATAATATTACACCAAGTACTATATTCTAATAACTAAAAATCACACAGTAAAATAATCCTGAAAAATACAAAAATATTATATTAAAAACACGTTATCTTTAATTTTTTTAATCACATAAAAAGGGAAACTCAGGTATATTTGATATCAGACATGTCATCATTTCACCTATTCCATTGATTACATCCATGCAAGCCAGCAATGATTTTATTCTGCAATAACTTCCAAAGTTACTATACCTCAGTAATAAAAGTAATGCAAATGCATTAGTTTAATTCCATGTTGGATCATTACTCAAAATAAAATATTGGGCATAATCACTGTAATCAAACATTTATTATTCAAGAACCCAGCAAAATATTTGTTCAAAAAAAAAAAAAACTCTTATGAAAATAGGCAATGGAAGTAAAGGAAAGCTAAAAGACATACTATGTCACTATATTTTCTGGCCCCTAAAAAGTTATGCATAATCAATATTACTCTGACAACCCAACCCCTAATGTAATGGATGCTGCTAGATACCAGATGAGCTCACACAGGTATAAGAAAAGTGAAAAGCATTTGCAATGTTCGCTTTTAACAAGAAATGCAAAATCGAAGAAAAATTAGCTAAATCAGGGATTCTAAACTAGTGGAGGAATTTCACTTAACTGAGGGAATTTAATGCTTTCAAGGGTATGTTTTAACTCAGGCTAATAGATTCAAGCTTGTAACTAAATACTAAAGTCAAAGAACAACGAAGGCTTGGTTGAAATCAAGTGACCACAGTAACATAGCCGGTATAAAAATGACAAGTGCTGAATTATTGTTGCAAAATGGAATATGTTCACAAAGAATCAGAAAACATTTGTTACAAATTCTAAGATGCTTCTGGGTACAATACTAGCAAAAATCTTTGAACTGATTGATTAATTAGACTTTAGCACTTAACTACAATGGATTTCTCACATGACACATGAGCTCAAATTTGAAGTTAATTAAACAAACCACTTATGTAAAAAACTTTATTATATGGACAGATGGATAATACATACCTCTGCCACAAAATCTGATCTTGAGCAAGCTCTCCCCAGACGCATGCTGCTAAGCATAAATCAGTTGCATTCAGGTGCGATAAAACACAAAGACTTATTTCAGGTGGCAAATCAGCAAGATCAGGAAATCCTAAAGGTAAAATTGCCAATTTACATACTAACAGAAATGTGAATCAGGTGTACTCAATGGAAATAATTATGCAAATATTTATAAATACAATAAATAGCTTGAGAAAACCATCACATTTTTAACAATAATAAAATTAAATACAAATAAAACTTGTTAAAATCGCATACATGAAATAAAAACATTAAACACAAAAATATTCAGTTTTAAAAAATATTCAATACCATCAAATATTCATTTACTGAAATTAAACAATTTTATTAATTCAATAATTTTTGGATACTAACAGATTACATAAAATTTCTGTTTAAATGATTTTGAAGTATATTCACCTTTCTTAATTGGTAATTCACAAAAAGTAATACATTAATTAAACCAACAAAACTCCCTGCATCATAGAGCGAAAGAAGTATGAAACAGTACTTGACAAAAATAAATTGAAACATAAACATATAAAAATAAAGCACTTTGTCATATTTCTAAATACCAATCAAATAAATGTGACTAAAAGTAGTACAACTTTCATCGGAGTACCATAGCATCCAAGCAAAATCCAATGTGCCAGGAGAGATTTGGTTTATTTGATTATGGCAAAGCACTCAGGGACTATCTGCCTAAGGGGAGAGATGGCTTTGTTGAGTAATTTCTAAGGGAAATTGGTTTGCACACAAGTTACACATGGAGGAAGAACACAAAAAAGAACAATCCATGTAGCCAGCCTGTTCATCAGGATTCGAACCTGGAGTGAACAACCAGTGTTTAATAATTTTAACATTCAGATTCTGGTAGGTTTATGCCAGGACAGAATGAGCACAGGAATAATGCATAAGTAACTTTAGATGTGTAATTACTGGATCAGCAAGGAGCACTTGAAATTAGTTTAAAACTGAATTTAAAAATTCCTTAAAAACAAAATTCCTTAAATTACGATTTTGCATTCCTTGTGCAAAAATTCCTTAAAAACATAAATACTGGAAAACACATGAAATGTATTCATCCAATGGTATAAGGAGCATTTTTATGGTCATCCATCTGCATTTAATGTTCTCAGTTACTTCTGAATGCAAAATATCATCAAAAACTCCCTTAATAAATCTGAAAACACTACCTTTGATAAACAACTACCTTAAATTATTTCACAACTTGTGTTTCTTTTATATCTAGTGTGACAGCTATCACAAACTTTACTGATTTAGTCTGCTAGCAAAAGAAGCAATAGCAGCTGTTACAGTAAGGTCAATGACTGAGGTCAAATTGTAGTTAACCGGGGTCTGACAAAGTCATAAGCACAAATAAAGAAATCTCCTTTGTAAACTTAATAAATCCTGACTTTCGCATCAGATCGCATTGTGCTTAATATATTGTAATCATAAATTTATATATTACCACTTGTCATTGGATGCATCAGCTTCTAATTCAGCAAAAGGCTGTTTTAAATGTTTAAAGTTGCATGCTTCATCATCTCTAGCATAATAAGGATAACTTGATTTCAAACAAAACTCTATCTAATATGTTTTAAATTCACTTTATGTGTTTCACTGCAGATGGTTAAGTCAATAATTAAGATAACACAGCACTATATTTGTTTCACCTTTATCTGATTACACTAATTCTAAATATGGCATAAGCAAGCCACTGAGCACAGCTATCACGAACACACAATTCTATCATCTAGTCTTGTTGCCACATGCAAAAAATAGAAACCAAAAAACTTACAGTCTACAACAATAAAACCTTAGATAATCATCTCAATTTCGAGTAGAGGTGGACTGGTGATTCAGTCATCAAAAAAAATTTTAAGCGATCGTATACTTTATTCACTGTGCTCAATACTAACATGAACATCCTGGTCCCCCACTGAAATCCCTGAAATTCCAACAGGGGCCAGATGTTCATCAAAATTTAAATCAGGGATTTTCAAAAATTTATGACTTTTGCAACTTCTTGTTCTATAATAAAAATACTCTTCAAAAAACACAAAATAATACTTATACAAAAAAATATTAGATGTGGTGACACAGTTCACAGTTTTTTAGTCTATAGGAAGAAATACAATTTTATGCCGGGTCCTTTCATGATACCATGATGTTTTAATGATAAAATCTGATTTTATTACTTGAGCCTGGATGAACAGAAATTATTCTCCCTAATTTCCATTTAGGTGGTGGAAGATTATTGTATTTGATGAGAACTAAGTCATTCACTTCTAAATCTTTTTACCTTTTTTGACACTTTGATGTGTCCTGTACTTGAGACAGGTATTTTCTACTCCAACTTTTAAAGAATTACTGAAAAATAAATTGTCTCACATGCCATCTGTCAAAAGCTGTGATTTAAATCTTGTTCAGGTATGGAAGTTAAAGAATCCTATCAGAAAATGACCTAGTTCTAAAGCAGTTAAATCATTTGGGTCAGACAATGTTGGACACGATGGTATACTATTGAGACAAGCCTCAGTTTGCATTTTTGAACTTTGAAATTCATGATAAGTCAGCACAGTGTCACCAACAGTTCTCTTTAGATGAAATTTTATTAACTTTACAGTCTGCCAAAACGAGAAACTGAAGGTGGGTTAAATATCCATTTTACATCCTCTAGAAACAAAAATTTATGAGTTTCTTGATTTTGTTTGCACTGCAAGATGTGTTTTCTGATTTCTTTCTCTTTTCCTTTCAGTTAGTTCCATAGTCATTGTAAATTTCAACTAGGTTTTCCTCTTTTTGAAATAAATCGTTTTAATGCCCATAAAAATGCCTTTGTTGGAAGATCTACACCATTTCAAGATATATTGTTTTGATTACAAAGCATACACATACACACATGTATGATTTAAATGATTTTCGTCTATGTCTTGCACAATATTTGATAATGAATGGTCTTGAAAAATCCACTCTGATTCAACGAAGTAATCATGATTGTGTTATTTGAGGTACTCTTAGACCTGCCATTATCTGATTTAGTGTTTGAGCTCTATGTTTGCAACACATAAAACAAGTTCTTATTAATTTTTGCATAACAGATCTAGCAGCTATGATCCAAAATTGCTAACTAAAGAAAGAAGTTACGGTGTTGCTTTTTTCATTCTCAGATAGTTGTGCATTTTTCAGTTTTCTTATTACTCATAACATTTTGTGATCATCTAAAGATGGGCACAAACTAAGTACCTTGCTATTTGGAGGCAAATCTTCTCATGTATTTCCAAATATTGAATATCTTTACTGAAGTTCAATAGTTGTACTATTCAAATTATACAGAGCTCAAATTCGTTACTAGATAAGGATATGATTCTTTCTAAAGTGATCTTTGAATTAAATTTGAATCTTAATATCAAAGCAAAATGCACTGTAACATTGATAATGATGATACCTTTGATATAACAGTAAGTTCCTGTACAATTTTAGACACTACAAATGATACTGGTTTATGCCCTTCTGGTAATGCTTTTTCATCTATATGAACAGATTTAGACGGGGGAACCTCACTGCACTCACTCACTCAACCAAAGAGGTCCAATCCACCACAATTCACGAGACAGTAGTTCTGCAGGAAATAACCCAAGTGAAGCCCAATCAGCAGGATCTTACTTTCCATCAACATGACTCCAGTTCTTAGCTGGTAAGATGGCTTGGAATAAAGAAACAGTTAGAAATGAATACTTGCCACCTTTTGGAATCTAACTTTAGCCATGGCAATACAGACAATACAGTTTGTGAATCACTCCATGTGTGCTACAAATCAAATTTTTTAACTAATGCAGCTCTGACAGCCTGAATCAAACATGCCAGTAATAGTGCTGCACATAATCCCAGTCTAGAAAATGTGATAGGCTTCAGTGATGTTACAGGAATTTTAGCTGTTAAATGTTTTACATTAGAGTTGTCATAAGTTTTGATGTGCATAACAGCCATACAGTTCTTTTCAGATAAGTCACAACTTTGTGAAGTTCACATTCAGAATAATCAGGTAACAGAGCTTTTCTTAGTATATGTATGGAATTCAAAAGTGTAACTTCCTTGTATGAAATTTTCCAATTTTGATCAGTCTCTTGTAGGGTCATCAATGGTAACTGTAATTTCAAAAGTTGCTGAAGGATCATTTTAACCAGAATTACAAAAGAAGCTATCCACCCAAATCGATTGAAAAGCTTCGATACAAATTACAGAATAATCCTTTCAGTGGGGACATTCTGACGATCTATTTAATTTAAATTACATTTAACATCATCATTGTTAGAATGTTATTCCAATCCCAGGATATTTATGGCTCTGTTTTCTATTAAAATATGAATATTGTTACTATCTGAATTTGTTAACCCAGCAGCTTTTAACACTTGCTGAAAATTTATGGAACTCAAAGGCCCTTTTTTTAGCATTTGCTATAAATCATCTATCAACACAATACCTTCCAAACTATCCTCATCACAAGTTAATACATTGTCAATGAAAATTAGCTACATTCTTTGGCTTCGGAAAATATGGTCCTTTATCAGTTGCTGACTCAAAACTTTAGTTGCAAGATATGGAGCTGCTGCAGTTCCACATGTAACAGTGTTTAAACAACAAACTTGCATTTGTTTATCTGGGCGGTCTCTCCTTAACTTTCTCAAAAAGTCCCAAATCCTTTTTATGAATTTTATCTGTTTATACATCATTCATATATCAGCAGTAATTGCAATGTTATAAAATTTAAAACTTAGTAAAATAAAAATTAAATCATCTAGTGTTTTGGCCGGCCTATTGTTAATGCATCATTTAAAAAACCACCTGTGGTTGTCCTAGTGTTTGGATCAAAAACACTCTCAATTTTGCTGTTAAACTAGATTTATTCAATATAAAGTGATATGAGATATAATAGTATTTATTCTCCAATTCATAATCTGTATTTCACACTAGTTCTATGTACTTCAGTGAAAAATGTTCTTTCATAAACTGAATGTACTGGCTGTCCATTTCTGGCATGGACAACAGTCTTTTCTCCAAACACTGAAATCTTCTCTTCACCATTTTGCAAGAATCAATTAAAACCTCTCTATTATGTTTGAATGGTCCACACTAGCTGAAAAGAAAAGACAGTTTTTTCACCTAAGCATTCAGTGAAGTATATACCACCAGAAGTAATAAAAACTGACAGGAAAAAAAACTGTTGAACATACTGCTGTGATTAATTATATGAATGATGAAATGTTTTGTACATATTATTCTTGGACAAAACTCTTACAAGTTGCAGCTTGGTGTCTTAGATTTATTGCCGATCTCAAAGATTATCAATGATAAGGACTAAATCAAGTTTTCTCCAGATCAGAGAAGTAGCCAAAGCTCATTCATGGATAATCACGTCCGTGCAAATGCAAGAATTTAATAGAGAAATTGATCATTTGAAAAAGGAAAAACTATCGAGTCCTTGCAGCAAACACAATATGTTACCTCCATTCTTAGATAATGAGGGTATTCTCAGAATGAGATGAAGCCTAAGAAATCCTATCATAGCACAGACTGTAAAATATACAATCATTCTGTCTAAATCGCACCATATTACAAAACTGATAATACAACATTATCACTATAAATATCTATGCAGATGAATGCACATGCTGCATTTGAAAATCAAGAAGTTACTGGATCACATTAATGCATGAACAGCTATTCGTCAGATCATTTGGAAATGTGTAACATGCTGTCGACATAGAAGTGAGCTGTCATATCAAGTAATGGGAGATCTTCCAGCATCTAGACTGAATCCCACAAAAGCTTTTTAGAAATGCGCAATGGATTTTGCTGGTTCTTTCCTCGTTAAACTGAAGAAAATGTGTGGTGTTCAGGCAGGAAAGATTTATGTTTGTGATTTCATGTATTTCAGTACTAAGGCAGTTAGCTTAGAACAAATTGGAGACATGAAGTTAGATTCCTTCATAGTAGCTCTAAAAAGATTTATTGCTAGATAAGGAAGACTGGTGGAAATGTATAGAGATTGCAGCACTAAAAACAAAGAGCTGAAGGCATGGTATTCTGACTAAAAATTAATTAGATACTTTACAGAGGAAGAAATTAAGTAGAAATTAAGTAGAACCTTTCTGGTGGTGCAGAAGGCGAAGCTGCAGAAAAGATTAAGAAGCATCACATGAGAAGAGGAACTTGTTCTCAAATTGAAACGTTTGAAGTATTTTCTACTTATCTATGAGAAATAGAAACTTGTCTGAATTCAAGATCATTAGTAGCAATTTTAGGTGATCCAGATGATTTTTTCATAATTACACCTGGTTTATTCCTGACAGGAACATTGTTGAAAGCTAGTCCAAAACTAAATATGCATTACAATAACCTGCCACTGCGTAATCGCTGGAAACTTGCCGAAGAAATGTCTCTGTCCTTTTGAAATGGCCTAAGGATTATTTAAGTCAGCTTCAAATACACTTAAAGTGGCAGCATGCTTCAGCAAATGTTAAAATAAATTATCTAGTAATAATTACGGAAGACAATTTAGAACCCTTAAATGGAAACTGGGCCATACTATTTTCCCAGGTACTGCTAAAAGAGTTCGTGTTATGAAATTAAAGACTATGAATGGTGAACCCATGACTTCTATTCATAAATTGTGTTACCTGTGGAAAATTAAATATTGGGAACAACTATGAACTTTTAACTACAATCTGATATTCAGTGACATTCATTTGGAATACTTCAAGTTTTAATGAGGATTATGTTATTAAATTTATGTAATTCATTGTCTGTATCTCTTTGATGTCATTTTCGAAACTTAGCATAACTCATTTGAATGAACTATTTGATGAAGAAGTTATGTATTTTACTAAGAATAATGTTAACTAATGATTAATGCAATGCTTATTATTGCATTCTGTATTTTGTTTGTCAGCATATGTAATTGTTTTAAAAGTAATATTCTGCATTTCTTGTAGGTAGTTATTTGTAATTATTGATTTTATAAGAGATGTCCTGAACGACCATTTATGGCAAGTACATTGAAATCTTCCATAGAGGGCGCTGTAGCAGCCTTAATTTACTATAAAAAAATTTTAGTTGTTAAAAAAATTAGGACATGTTGGCATGAGTGAAGAATGTTAAAAAATAGAGTAACGAGGTATGTGCAATGGTGGTACTACGCATTATAGTACATATAGTTAATTAAAGTGTTACAGAAATATGGAGCTATTCCATGGATTATACTTCACAATATGGGTCCACGTGAATAAAATCTTTTTACCAAAATGTAAGAACTACTGCAAGGGATCCATTACACTGGAGAGGCGGTTACATGCACTTTGCGATGGCATAAATGTGCTGGATGTGTAGAATGTTTTCCAATAATTTTGTAGAAGGTAACATATATCAAGTGTGATTATATTAAGGAACTGTCAGTGTTTGTACCTATGGTAATAAAGTCTTTTCAGAATTATCAATGTATTGCCACCTTTTTATCTAAACCATCTAAATTTGCCAATTTTATAAAACCTGTTTGTGCTATCAGAAGACTCATTAAAGTCACTTAAGTGACAACTTTCGTTTTTCAGAAAATTGTTTTTCAATCAGTCAATTTAAAATTTCATTACTTTTATTACTACACCTATATAAAACTTTGCAGGTTTTTTTATTGCTAAGATCTCTTTTAGATTCTTCATGAGTGAAAAGCTCTAAACTTGTTTTAATATGGGAGCACAATTTTTCATGCATTAAAATAGGTACTAACACAACGAAGATACTATATCCACCCCTAGTCTAAGCACTAGTTCTATCTCTATGAAAATAACTGAAGACCAAAAGAAAAACCTTTAACATCATAACTTTTCCCTCCAATTATCCAATAAGATTGCCTAACGAGGTGGGATAATAAAGAAGGACCAGCATGTAGGTAAGAAATATGGAGTTCTTTCACCAGTAATTTACTAAATTTATGGTGAGAAGGAAGCATTGCAGGATGTTTGATGTTAAATGCCAAACATGAATTTTGAAGCCATTCTCCCACCCATAACACACCTTTGCATCATAACTTATTAAATTACTACTGAATGGCTAACTTTTTGCATTATGTACTTTGCAAATGCCTTCTGTTCATGTTTTTATATTTACTGCATATGCCCACAAAAGATGGTTAAGGCCTATCATTTTTAAATATTGTTTTCACTGAATAATTAAAGATAAATACCTGTTGACTTATGTCCCTTAAAAGCACCTGTTTTATTTTTAATGATGCTTCAAATTTTAGAAAAGATCTCATAGATGTAATACACAGTCATATGGAACTTAACTTCAAATGGAAGAATAAGCCAGTATTAAATTAAACATATTTTATAACATTAAAGCTTGAAGCAGAAAAATTACCTCTACCACATTAAAAATAAATTCAACAATGAACAATGAATATTCTTTCCCTGTGGCTGTAAAGCAACAGCCTGCAACTGGGGTAAAATCAGGGTTGCCACTTAAACAGAAGAATGAAATTTTCTTACTTTTCCAGGTTTTCTAGCTGTGTTTTAAAAAAATTCCAGTCTATCCACGTAGTGCACATTGACTGCACTGAGACGTAAATTAATTAGGGTGCAACTTAAAAAAAAAATTTGCCAATTATATATATATGTGTGTGTGTGCATGTGTAAAATACAACAAAATACGATAGCTGCTTTAAAAAAAATAATTGCCAAACTCAAAATTAACATTCTAGATTTGGTGCTCTACCCCTAAATTCATCTGTTCTCTCAAATTCGAAATCCTTCCATGATCATATAACAACCTAAGATTAACCAATCATAGCTCAGAGTATTTTCTGCATGTACTTGGTATAAATACTCTTGGCACAAAAAATTACGTCATTCTTCTCCTAGCTTCGCCAATGCTAATATACACCCTGTCGCTTTGCTTCTCAAATGCTTACGTTTTACTTTTAAATCAGTGCACATAAGATTTATTGTATTTCATTATGATTGGATAAAGATCTACTATGATGGTTTTATACGCGTGAAATAAAGATTGGGACTTCTTCAAAATGCATTTGTGTCAGTGTCATCTGTTTGCCTGTCTACTCAACCATCACTTATATGTAGTAAAAATCCTTACAGTTTTAAAAGTCGACAGGATTCTCCAAAGCATTATTATTATGATTATAATAGCAATTGTTTTCTCTACTGAAGATTCAGATTAGAATCTGCCCAATCTGGTAAATGTCTATTTTTACGGACATTTTGCAGTTAAATGAATGAGAGAAATCTATTTATTGACATTTCAAAATAAATTCGGGTATTTTATATTTATTTAGCAGCATACATAAGCAAAAAATACGCGCATTAAATTTCATGATGGTATGTCATCATACTGCTAAAATTAGTTTCAAGAATATGTCAGTGAAAATTGCCTGAAATTTGAAAGTATTATTAACTAATAATAAATAAATTTAGAAGGAAGATGCCACATTGATATGATAACATTAAAATAAAGTTAATTACTTAAAGATTAAAAACTGAATTACAATAATCAATGATAGTTTGGGAATATAGTAATATTAAATGGTTAGCCTAGATGAGTGATTACTATTTTTTTATTTTAAAGCAAAATGAAAAATAAGACATTTATTAAAAAGGGAAAAAAAAAGTTTAAAAGATTTTGTAGTAAAATCTTAGTATACGGTTCGGCCCTTGCATGATTTTGAAAACTGTTACCAACACCAAAATGCCCCATTTACTGCTCATCATAAATGTCCGGTTTACTACTCATCATAATGTTGCCAAATCCCGTGTGTACTGTATACTATGATTAAATCGATTTTGTTTTACACAAGAATGGGAAGGTATTTTCCTTCGTTCAATATGCACTGCACATGTGCATGGAAGTCTCTTGACTCTTGTGGTTACTGAAAACCAAAGTTATTGGAAACTTCCTTTGCCTTTCTAAAAAACAATCTGATTTGAGCTGCAAAAACTGGCTCTATGCCAGCTGCCTGAATGATGCTCATATGGTACATAATTTGCCAAGAAAGTGATCGCTTCCAACGTTTGCACTAAAGCTTTTTTTCGGGGAGGGGTGGGCATCGCCATATAAAATTGCCTGATGTTAAATTTTGACTAAAATATTTTAATTCCCTGACTTTTCTTGGTTTTTCAGGTAGCATCAAAACCCTGTAAAATATGTCGACTCTCTTGGATTACAGGGGAGGGAAACAAAACGAAAGTAAAAGTCCGCTTTGCTCACATAAAATAATTCGTCAACATGTGATGCATTGGCAGCATGCATTCTCCCTTTATTGCAGGAAATGAGCAGAAAAAAAAAAAAGAATGCAACTTGTTTTGTTTTCAATTTCTCTTTACTATATTAATGAATTAAAAAACAATAATTATTTTTTTCAA
Source organism: Stegodyphus mimosarum (assembly GCA_000611955.2). Taxonomy (NCBI): domain Eukaryota; kingdom Metazoa; phylum Arthropoda; class Arachnida; order Araneae; family Eresidae; genus Stegodyphus; species Stegodyphus mimosarum. The sequence continues at coordinate 354,191 of KK122037.1, read as the reverse complement.
CTCTTAAATTTATAAGCATGTGGGCACTTACGGAAAATCATGTCGACCACAAGAGATGCACCAAACTAAAAAAACCCCATTTACTAAATACAAGAAAAAACATTCTAGTCTTATTTTTCTTTCAAATTTATTATATTGTCATTTATTTATATTTAATTTTTCATTATAAATGTCCATTATTTTTTCCATAATGTCGCCATATCGTGGTCATTAACACATTTTTTTTAGGCCGGTAAGATTCCATAACTTTGGAAATAATCAACAGCATGCTCTTCTATAGTAGGCAGGTCAAAAAGTTTTTTTTTTTTCGAAAATGTGTGATGGAGGGGAAGAAAAGGAGTCTTTACTCAAGAATAATAACTAACACATATAATCAAGGTTACACCAAACGTGGCGTGTTTGAAGAAGACTTTCCCATTTTTGGCAAAAAATCACGTCGTTTGGAAGCTTTTCTTTAGTAGGCAAAATGGTCGATGGGTTTTTACATAAGTACCGGCATGTGCTAACATGCCACCCCTGTGTAACATAATTTTAAACACAATACATACATAACTGTTCTAAAATTTACAAATTACTACCATTAATATACGTAAAAAAGTAAACACTTAAAAAATGATACCTACCAACAGAGCAGTTTTCTCCATCAATGTTGTTTTCATATTCTTTAATTTTTTTTAAAACTTGACCCATTACCCAGAATCCAAATTTTTACCATTTACCTAAAAAATGAGAAATATTTTCATTTACATAATACATAACAGCTCAATGAAACTTATAAATATTGGCCTAAAATCAAACAAAATACAATAAGCAAATAAAAAGGAATAAAGTCACACTAAAAAAAAAATAATAATTTTACTTATAACATATGCTCTGTCTAAGTTTAGGCCAACTATCTAATGCATACATTCTTGATCAATAAACTTTTAGAAAATTCTCAAGTAGTAAAAGACAGAGCAGCACAATTTTAAAATTACCCATATTGTAAGCATTTGTAAATATATAACAAGAACAATAAAGCTACATATCATTCACATAAAAAATAAAAATTCGCACAAAATAACATACACATTCATTTTACAAGTTTCATAGAGTCAAGAAATTTCAGAAATATGATTACCTATTTTAAAATTAAAAGACAATATTGAACAGTGAACTGGGATCTGATGTAAGACAATATTGAACAGTGAACTGGGATCTGATGTAAAATCCTTATTTTAAAAAGAAGCAGAACACACATTTGTAGAGAACTGACATTCAAAAAGCAAATTCCATTGAATATAAATTTTACTTTTTTTAATCAAGTCTTTTTCATTCACTCATTTATAAAACAGCCACACATATACAGAAGTTTCTCACTTTAAGTGATGTAGGGTGGCTTCCCCACCCCTCCCCAAAGTAGCTAAATTATGGAGATCTTATCACAAATTTCAGGACTATGTCAAAGAAATAATAAAAATGCCATTCTGTAAAATTTGGCTAATTTCCTTAAACTTCAATCATCTGAAAAATGAGTACTTCCTAGCCACACAAAAGATTGTTAGTATTCTTCCAATATTAAAGTCAGGAAAGCTATTCAAAAAGACATTAGTCAGTCGATTAATATTTAACTAATGCTGTGAAACCTTTCTGAATAGCCGACAGGATTGCCAAGTTTCTTCCACACTGGAAAGAAAACAAATGGAAGATGTGTGGGAAAAAAATTATTTTTGGACATTTTATATTATTATATACATATTTTATTTATATTCAGTATTGTTATATTACTAATTAATTTAAATACTTTCATTTTTATTTTAATTAATTTGCCTTATTTATATGGCTGCAGCAAGTTTCTTGATAACATACATGCATTTTTTCCCTCTCTCTATGTATTTTCTATGAAATAAGCTTTCACATCTATGAATATAGATGGATTCCAAATTTTATTTCATAACAATACCAAAAAATGCAAATCAACATATTTGTTCAGGAAGAATAGAAAACTAAACTGAATTAATTCAAAAACGAAATTAAATTACAGGACTGAATCTATATAATCATTAACACATTACTGCCAAACGTAACTTTTCTTGCAACTTATTTTGCAATACTGAATACATAAAAACTTAAAAGAGGAAAAAATTTACTTTTAATCAGCCAGAACTTAAAAGAATCTCAATTATGTTACCCTGTTCATGCAAAATTTCAGATACTGCATTAATTTCTTTGTGCATACAAGATATTATGAACAGCATTTGGAAAAAGTACAGCCTCAATTTAGAAAAATACCATAAAAAGTAATAGATCATTATCGAGTTTCTTACTGCTTTTTGGCATTCAGAAATTGAACGTTTTCCTTTAAGACTTCGAAAATATAACACATGCAAACATAATATGGAGAAATTACTTTTTAAAATCTATTAGTCTGAAAATGAGGTTTAAACCTAAAATTTGTTTACAAGCCAAATCCATTCATAACATGCATTCAGTGATATTTCCATTTCCTCTAAGAGATATGAACACTGCATTATCCCTTCATCAAACTTTTCTGAATTGTGATAATCATTTTCTTACTGTTTGCAGCAAGTTTGAGAAAAATTCAGTCAACACAGTATTAATCAATAAATGAAAGAGAATTTTACACTTTTTAGTACTTTAGGCTACATAGCCAAAAGTATCCAGACACCCAGTGGTACAGACGCAGAGTCCTATGCATATATTAGTATGATGTTAGCATATTAATATTGCTTTGATAACAGCCTGCACACATCTGGAGAGACTTTCCACCAGTTTTTGATAGGTGGCTATCGGAAATGGCTTCCTATGGTTTGCACGGAGACAGCGCTGGCAGTGACGACGGTCGATTTGGCTGGCTACGTAGTCTGCATTCTAATTCATCCCAAAGATGTTATATCAAATTTAGATCAAGGCTCTGAGAAAACCAGTTCAGCTTTAGAACACCCATTTCATCAAATCATGGTTGGAACTCCTGAGATATTTCAACCAACGAGGATTTGCGATTTTGTTTCATTACCCTTTATAGAGTTCTACAGCTGCATTCACTAATTTTCTTTTTTTGCCTTCCCCTCCGTTTTTCTGTAGTTTCACTGCCTTGATGTTTCCACTTCATAATTACATCACTCACAGTGGATTTTGGCTTCTGTAGAATGTCTGAAATTTCATGAACTCATTTTTCACAAATGTGGCATACCATATTGCGACGATCAAAGTCACTAAGGTTCTTCAACTTATCCACTGTGTTAAAATTGCATTATTATATGACCTGGCAAACCACTACCACCATTTTTATAGCTTTAGGTTACACATCAAATTATATCAACTGCGGATCCACTTCTTTAGGCGGTATCCGGATACTTCTAGCAAGACAGTGCATAAACAGACTACAGTCATACCTGAATCCAGTCACAGTTTTTAAATAACTTTTTCAATCAAAGATTTTTTAACCTACGCATTATTTACCTGGTATATTTCAACAGTCTAATTAATCAGTCTGAAAAATCATCAATTAAAAAACGTATTAGTACTATTTCTAATAATATAAAAATACATGGCTAAAATACTATCTACAGATGAATCTTACCTATAGATTTATAATATATGTTTAAATAAGTATCTTGGAATGGATATATAATAGATTAATGGCAGGTATTATAAAAGAAAAACAATGACTATTAATGGCGATAAGCCATAATTGTTCATCCCAAAATATCATAAAATTGTTACAGACAGTCTTATCAATGATTTTCTGAGGACAAAGTATGGCATAGAACATTCCAGCAAAAAGTCAACTGCCATCATGTATCTGTCTATAAACTCACCAGCCATTTCCGGAAAAAGAAGGACATGATGGATATTTGCAAAACTCAACTTGCTAAAGGTATCTGAAACCCAAATGCAAGAAAAATTAAATATGTACAACTTAATTCATGCCTAAAAAATTTTCACATGCGTTAGTAGAAAATTATACAAACATGAAACATTCCATTCAACCTTCTTTGTGGCATTTCACATAGTCTTGAAATATAAGTTTTGCAAATTGATATATTAATATATATAGTATATGTATTTCTTAAAATACATTTTCTAATAAATATTCAGAATCTGAATTCTGGCTGTTTTCTAGGGATCTTTTAGAAAGGGTATTTCTTCAGTGTTATTTTGTCAATCTATTTGTCTTGGGAAACGAATGAATTTCGTTGAACAAGCTGAAAAAATAAACAAAAAATTCATGCAGCTATAAACTAAACTGCGCATATATTATACATATTAGTCCATTTTCTATCTTCTTAACACTATCAGAAATGGTGAAATTTTTATATCAGTTAATCAAGATTTCTTGATAAAAAAAAACTCTTTTAATATTCTCTGCCTAGTTGATATTAAATAAATTTTCATCATTTACGAAGAATCAGTTACATTCCCATACATACATCATACTGCCTTTATTATTATTATTACTATACTGTTTCTAATACATTCGGTCTTCTTTGAAGTTAGTATTTACTTCTAAGCAACAAAACATAACAACATTCTAAGTATTTACTTCTAAGCAACAACAACTTGCCATACATACCATTCCTAAGTAAACATATCCCCCCCTCTAACACAAACAGAACATATTCATGTTGCAAAAACTAATATAGTTGCAGTTAAATAAAATGAAATGTTTCCCTAAAGCATACTGGATGGATGAAAATCCCATTTCCTAGTGACACAAAATTAATATTCATAATTAAATCAATTGTCACCTTTTAGGTGCTCATGCCAATGACATATAATCATGTGCTCCTTCACATGATTACATTCGTAAACTTGATCTAATGTTACTGTCAGACAAGTCACAGCAATAATTAAATATATTCAAAAGAAGTATGGGAAAAGAATCTGAGAATACTATACTTTAAGGACAGGAAATTAACACTGAAAACAATATTTTGATGCCTCTTCTATGAAAAAAATTGCTGCCAGAATGGTTTAATTCAAAAAACGACGAATACAATTTCCAAACAAGAATCCAAATTACTTTTGAAATTTGCCATGTAGTACACCTATATGGTGGAAAACTTTGGTCTAAAGTCTTTTGAGAAGATTTACTATAAGTTCCATAACAAAACTAAAGCAAGCATGAAAAGCGAAAGATGTGATTTAATAGTACCAAAACATTAACACCAATTTTCAATATAAATTCAGAATTTTTAAACCTCTTTTAATTTTTTGAAATAAATTAAAATGCCATATTAACAACTAAGTTCTCAATGATTTTAAATTTGTTAAAAACATTTCAAACCTGATTAACCAATCATTTTTCGATTGTGACATTCAGTTCTCACAGGTTAAGCAGATGTATTCTCTTTTTTGTTTATGAAACCTTTCTCTAGTGAGAGAAGTAGTAGAAAAGAAATTACCTCATTAATGTTTAGTAAAACTCCACAAACATATAGCACTTGTGTACATGAACTGCACTTAGCCTCTTCCCCCCCCCCTTTAAAAAAAAGTTTCCATTAAATACACGAAATCAAGACATAAAATCTAAAAAGAAAAAGTACATTGTCATGAAATTTTTGTAATAATTTCTTTACGATCAAACAGAACTTTAAAAACCTGGTAATATATAGGTCACAAACATTAAATGGAAATTCATTCACACAATCTGACATATTGCATATAAAAAACGATCACTTAAAATGGATAACTGGCATAATTACATTTAAATGTTATACAAATGAGATGCAAAACAATTTTAAAAGGTAATGTTTTGTTTTCCGTCGCATAAATAATCCATGATTATTTACTCAACAAACACTGATCAGGAGATAAACACTTATAATCTTATTTTGCAGGTAATATTGTATCCTTTTGCCCGCTGAAGATATTCGACTACAGGAACATAAGTAGGCTGACCATATGTGCCGCGTTGAAAATTGAGCATATTTACCATTTTTATCAGAAGAGTACTATTTTTTCGATATTTCTAAGCCGTTCCATCGTTTAAGTAAATATAAAAACGTTGACTATTTTTAATCAAAATCGTGAATAAGCTTTAGCTCTAATATCATAAAATACTTTTCTTAAAAGCCCTGTAATCATATATCCAGGACTATAAAAGCCAGGGTATCTGCTTAGTTAAACTCTTCGATTCATATTACTAACCCCTGTATTCACCAACTTTTTAATTCATGAAATTTTGTCTTAACTAAGGCTCCTATACATATATATAGGAGTCTTAGAGTAAACTTGTGCGTGAGAGCAAAATCGATATTCTCCAACCACAAAACCGTCCGTTATACTTGCATCTGAGCGTCGAATAGCGCAAGGCCGTCTTGATCACTGTGCAATAATACGCTAGTTCATGTGATCATTTCAGATGTGTAGGCTGGGTTTTTAGCTTTCAATAATGAAATGTATTTCCTAAAAAAATTTAATTCGTATATCATAATCCGTTCTGATGTATTTTGGAACACTTCTGAAGAGTTTCAGTTACCAAATCCAACATTTCATCGATTGTTTTTGAGGTTTTCTTATAACTGCACAAATTATTTAAAAGGTTTTCAAATTTTGACCATTTATTACAGAGTAGATCTTTTCCCAAAAGCCATTCAAAGATATATGTTATGTTTAAACAGCTCCGAAAAACTGAAACAGTTAAATCATGCTGGACGTTAAATGCCCCAGTCACTGTTGGGTAATCTTCCATCTAAATACTCAAAAAAGGTATGTATGCAGATGTTTTCATTATTGCCCATGTATCTGATGATTTATTGTTGTAAAGTTTCAAAAATTCTGAATAGGAGGCAATGTTGTTTGCAGCACACAGTTTTTTTTAAATAATTTCACACCGTTTCTTTTTTTCTCTTGTCCTGTCTTGTGGTGTTTTTCGCTTTTGTGGTAAAGGATAAGGTAAATATTTAGGTTGACCGTAAAAAATACTCGGATATGCATCCTTTGATAAAACTGGCACTTTTCGTTGAAGTGTTAATACTGCCCCATCAGGTCGTATTGCGTTATTGTGGTTATGATGAAAAAACATTCATCAAAACGCAAAATGTACACGCAAGCACATGATTCTGGTACAAAGACTTTCCTATTAATTTTGTCAATCCATGTTTTACACAATAGTTCATCTTTGGGGAACTTAAAAGTTGTAATATGCTTTTCATTTGGATAGTAATTTGACTTCAATCCCAGAACGCTACATTTTCGCGGTATCTGTAAAAATTCAATTATCTCTGTAGTATGCACCCTAATTAAATAATAGCTAAAGGAAAATAATTACAGTGAATTATTTAATGTTACAAGCTAATATGCTGTAGACTATAATTATTAATACACTTCTATTTAAGCTTAGTGAATGTACAAAATACATGTACAAGCTCAATATTTTTCAACTTTTAAGAATTTTCTTTTTATTATTCTTGTCCAATTTAGAAAAAGAAATTATTCTAATAAAGCATTACGAGATTCGTGTTTGATTCATAGTTTGAAAATTAAAAATACAAGAAAAATTTACGAAATTGTTATATTATTTAACACTAGAAACGCCGAGCCTCCTCCCTACCTAGAAGCGTCAACGCCAGTCAAATTGACTGGTAATGTATATACTAAAATGCAAGTGCCTTTTAATGCTTTTAATAATATTAATTATAGTTGTTTAATATCGTCTTTAAAAAGCAACAGATTATTTTTATAAAAAATACGTATTTTATTACAAATTTCAGCTTACCCTTAATAAAACTCATTTTGTAGCTTTGCGCAATTTTTGTACAACACAGCCTTTTCAATAGTGGAAGTGCATTTTCCCCAAACATAATATGAGCATTTTTTACACATATCACTTGTTTAGCTGCACCAATCTAGCACTGGCGTCTTTTCTTCGAAAGTCTCTTGCTAGAGTTGGAAATTTCCTGGGGCAATCTTGTGCTTTTTCTTGTCTTACACGAAGCTCTCTCACCTCCTCTGCCAATTGAAATAGGAAACTGTGCCTTGCAATATTTTTATCCTTCAATTTATGGTATATAACAGAGGTGGGGAACCTTTTTACCATTAGAGGCCACATTTAAATTAGGCAGCAATAAAAGAGGCCGCATAAGCTGATTGACCTAAGAGAGTGACTTTTGTGAAATAATTATAGTTTTTCTATAGATTTAACAATTTATTGCATTATATAGAAAAAATAAAATATAATACTACAAAATTTTAAATATAATATACATATAAAATAATATAAAAATATTATAAAAAAATACAATAAAAAATATTTTTTTATTCACTAAGTTAGTGACTTATTTGGCTTCGTTTTTGGTTTGACAGTAATTGTATATTTGGATCAAGCTTCGTAACACACAGCTTTAATTGATCCTCTAAATGTGCATCTGTAATTTGCGTTCTTAAATTTGTTTTTATTTTTGACATGAGAGAAAATGTTGTCTCGCAAAAGTAGGTACTTCCGAAGCAGGAAAGTAAACGGCGAGTATGTTCTCGAAGGCATGGATATTCAACAGCATTTTTCCAGATTTCTATGGGATCCTTTTTAGCGTTAAAAAGGGATTTGATGATACTATCTTCCCCTAAATCAATTAACTCCATTTGTAGTTCTGCAGGAGCCTCGGATATATCTATTAAATGTGGTTCAAATGCCAGTTTCATAGCAGGGTGTGCTCGT
>KK122037.1:312879-332542 GCA_000611955.2 Stegodyphus mimosarum | reverse complement strand
ACTGGTCTTAAGACGATGTCCATACATCTTTGGAACGTTGCCGGCGCGCCGGATAATCCGAACGGCATTCTAAGAAATGCGTATGTGCCAGATTTCGTTATGAACGCGGTTTTGTGTACGTCCTCGGGTTTTACCCCAATCTGAAAATAGCCACTCGTGAGATCTAATGTAATCATGTATTTTGTAGATGAAATATTTCGAATTAGTTCTTCAATTATCGGCAATGGATATACAGGATATTTTGTAACTGAATTTAACTTGCGATAATCTATAGCAAAACGCCACCGCTTCGGGTGCGTAATCGGGTAATCATTATTTTTCTTACACAGGACAACGGGGCTAGCGTAACTGCTAGAAACTGGCGTAATTATTTTATTCTTTAACATCTCTTTAATATGATGTTCAATTATTTCTTCCTTTACTTTATCGTATCTATATGGCTTTTGCCTAACTGGCTGAGCGTCCCCCGTGTCAATGTCGTGGTTCACCACCTGCGTAAACCCTGGTACATCACTAAATAAATTCGCAAAGTGACTTACCAGACCTTGGATTTTTTCTTTTTCCTCTGCTTGTAAATGTTCCAAGTCCAGCTGCGGGGGCTTATCATTCTTCGCTTCAATTGGCTTCATATTTAATGTTAGTTCTCCCCCCTTGAAATCAATTTTTGCTTCTGCCAAACTAAAAAAGTCCACACCTAGAATAATACAAGTCTGCAGGTTACGCACAATATAAAACAGGATTCTTACCTGTTCGTTGTTGATACGCACGAACAATGGTACTTTTCCTAAACAGCTACATTTTTCTCCTTGGGCCGCTATGACATCCGTGTCTCTTGCACTAAAAATTCTGTAACGTCGAAAGTGCTTCTTAAAGAATCTTTCCGATACGAAGCTGCTTTGGGCTCCTGTATCCAAGAGGGCTGTCGCCGGTATGTTGTTGATTAGAACTTCAATCTTCGGCAAACTCAAATTCTTAACGACCACGGTGTTTAAATTGATTTTGGAAGGGTTTTGCGCTGCTTCGGACTTCTTCACCTTCCTCGAAGAAATCCCTCTTAGTTTAAATTCTTTTTCTTCTGGTTGCCCTCGGAATCTTTGCTTGTTCTTCTATTAAATTCCCTTCGTTCGCCGCTCGCTTTAGGAGACACATCTTTCTTCGGCCATTGCTTCGCCTTATTCCCGTAACTTTGATTTTGCTTTTGCTGCGGTCTTGGCGAACTCCACTGACTTCTTCGCTCAAATTGGCGTCGTCGTTCGTTGTCGGCTGTTCTTCGGCTTTCAAATTGTACCGCGAGCTCAAATAATCTGTCTAATGTTGTTGGATTTCTTAGTTCGATGAAATCTTGAACTTGGGGCAGTAGCCTAGGAAGTATAACTTGAATAATTTCAGGATCCGGGCGACTTCCATACAAAAGCTTGAAAACTTGAATTTTCCTCAAAATAAAATTAGACAAATCTTCTATTCTTTCTTGGTATCGGCTAAACAGTTCAGCTTCCAATCTGGCTCGATCTCGCACCACGGGAAATGCTTTCACTAGAGAATTCTTGAAATTTTCATACGTGTATGTGGGGCTTCCTGGTTCCCCCAAGAGATTCTTTCCGATGCACTTGAACCAACTTAGCGCTTGGCCCTTCAAAGCGCTGGTAGCAAGAGCGACTTTCTGAAATTCGTGGACTGGATATAGCATGAAGTGGGAGTCTAGCTTTTCCAGGAAATTGATTACGGCTGTCTTGCCGTCAAAACTTGCCGCTGGCTTCATGGCTGCTCGCATGGTTTGTACGATGTAGCCGAATCCTTCTATGCCAGGAGGTGCTATCTCAGGATTCTGGACAGGTACAGCAGGTGTCTCAGGTTCGTCTTCTTGTTGTTGAGGCCATCCTCTTCTTTTTGTGCGGGCGCCACTATCAGGACTTAGCATTCTGTGTGTATTCTTTGAGAACATGGTAAATTCTGTAAAGGGTTCTTATCCTTACGTTCTAAGTCCTGAACTGGAACAGGGAGCGGAAGGTACGCTATGTTCTGATGTAACTGCTGGGCTGGAGAATAACTGCACGTGAAGGGATTTGAAATCCTCTTTTATTCAATCACTATTAAATACAAACCTCCCAATTCGGGAGAGATACAGAACGTAACAGACCACACTTTGGTCGAACTTAACAATCAAATAAATTTAAATAAATTAAAATAGAACTTAAATTAAACTTTGCTTCGCAGAGCAATTCGCGGAAATTGGCCTCTATCTAAAAGGGTGCGTAGCAAGGTATACTAAATACTACCGCACTTTAATTTATTTTACAATGCAATCACGTAGTAAGCACTATGGCTTATAAATTTAAACTGCTAGCTGGTCAGGCGAAAGTTGAGCAGCGTGACCGTGATCTGAGGCAAAGCTCTCACACACCGAGAGGTTTCTACCTCTGGCTTAAATAGTGCTTGGCTGAACTTCAAAAATTAGCATAAGCTAAAAACGCGCGCTTCTTCTGACAGGAAGTTGAAGCAGAGAGGAGATAGAAAAGATTTCAATTAAAATAAACTTGGTTAGTTTAACTAAAACCTTACAAAGTTACTCATCAACTTTATCGTATTGTTGAACACATCCTTAAAGGAATTCACTACGAGAAGTACGCTGGGAATTTATTCCGGGGCATAGCCAAAGCTTTCGACCGTGTCTGGATGGACGCTCTAATATATAAAATCCACAATTTGCGCTTTCCAGATTACATTACACACACATAATTAAATCCTATCTAACAGGTAGACAATTTGCCGTTCACATTTCTAACACTTATCCCCCTAAACGTCTGGTTTCAGCTGGCGTCCCCCAGGGGTCGCTACTAGGGCCTACACTTTTGAATATTTATGTGAACAATATACCCACCTCACCCAACACTACACTAGCAATGTATGCTGTATGTGATTTTGAAGATGTTGTAGACTGGGTTAAGAAATGCATTTTGAGCAATGATCCTTGCTCAAAATGTATTTCTTAACCCAGTCTACAACATCTTCACAATCACATACATGCACTGAACCTGGGTCACTGAACCTTTCCGTCGAAACCTGTATGTATATCAATTTGAGTCCAATTTGCTTTATATCTTCTCGGTGCGTCGTGGTGCGTCGTTTTTTTTTGTCTAAGAGTGTATTTTCCCCAGGAGTGGAAAACAGTTAAACAACCTGTCGTGTTGTGGATTCCTGGCTCCTGAAACGGAAAATTCAGATCAACGTTGAAAAAACCATAGTCTTCACTAAGAAGAGAAAAGTTGAACAAAACCTGCAGTTTTATGAAACCTCACTGCCCTGGGCTAAGCAAGTCATTTATCTGGGGGTGATCCTCACAAATTCTCTCACATTGTCAGTTTTTTGGAAGTTCCGTTTTCGTAAAGCTAAACTCAACCCCTTAATTTCCCGAAACAGTGTTCTATCTACAGATAATAAGTTACTCATCTAGAAATCCATTCTGCTTCCCAAGCTGTGTCACGCTTGTCCACTCTGGGTGTATTCATGTAAAGCTCTACGTAAAAAACTGCAAACTGCCCAGAATGTTGTTCTGCGGCAAATTACAAACGCACTGTACTATATTAGAAACAACGCAATTCATGCGGAACTAAGCATAATTCCACTGAGAAGTTTTTATTACCACCTGGCCAGACAGTTTCACATTCGTTTACGTAGTATAAGTAACTCTGAACTTGGAATTTATAATTACGATTATAAGAAAGCTGTCTAACTGAATCTATGTTATCAAGGTGATTTTGAATCAATATGTTTCAAGTGGTGAACAAATACATTAATTACGATTATAATAAAAAAAGGCCAGTGTCCATTCTCAGTCCAAATGTAATCACAGAAATCTGATTTTTATATTTACTTTCTCATGTTATTCTGCAGTCTATTGTTTTTATCTATGTATATTTATATTTATGTCTTGTGCATATTGTATGTATTTGTTCACCACTTGAGACATATTGATTCAAAATCACCTTGATAACATAGATTCAGTTAGACAGCTTTGAGGCTTGAATTTAGTGTGCGTGAATTTCTTCAAAATTTAAATTAAAAAAACTTACTATATCTAAAATAAGTATTTTTCTAAAATATTTCGAAACTTTCAACTATGTTCGATTTGGGATAAGGTGTCAGCGTAGGCACCCGGGCGTATCAAACACCAAATACCGTTCCACTGAAGGAACTAACTTTATGGTGAAACAGAATTAACTAAAGGGAAACATTAAAGTGAGCAAGTAAATAAACCTGACTTTCGATACATCTAGCTAAAAAGTTAAATTTACTTTAGTTAAGGAATAGTTAATGTTACATACCTTCTAGGTAAATCGTACGCTCTGTTTGCACTCATACTGCTTAAAGATGGCCTTAGTTTGATTGCCTTCGCTCGTGACGTCACACCACGGAAAACCCGTTTGAATTCGGCCTTCTCTCCTCAAGATGACCTTATTTTGAACCTATGGGAAAACAGGGTTTCCGAAACGATTGTAGAAATTGGAGAAGCCAAACAAATTGGCTAAAATGAGTTTAAAATATTCTGAAGTGACGGAAATCGAAAAATAGTAAGATAAATGAATACCGTCTTCGCACAAGTTGGCTGCCATGCGTCTGATAAAATGAAAATCAGGCTATGTTATTAAAAATATAGAGAAATATTTATATAAAACTTGTGCATTAAGAAAGAATTAATTACAGTATTTACAAACCTCTAATTTCAGTTACCATCCTGCTTTACCCTCCTGTCTAAGGTTTGGAATAATGCAATCAAGGTAATTCCCTTACTTGGAATAATGCAATTACATTTTAAATATTGGCGAATAGCTAGCAGAAGCTGAGCGACATGCTGTCAGCAGGCGAAGGAGGGGAGAGACTGCGCAGTTAGTACCTATTTATACTAGATAGGTGCACAAGTATGTCCAAGCTGTGATTGGTTAATTTTGGATTTTTCGTTCCATTTTTCAAGCAGCGTTATGTAACATGGGAAGATATATATATATATATATATATATATATGTAGATATGTGTGTGCGTGTAAGATAAAGAATATGTAAATCAGCTTTATAATTAAATTTAACAATAGGCTTTTAATTTCGAATTCTTAATTTTAGTGTTTCCTGTCTGTATTCTAAAAAAATTAATAACATTTCTGGACTGCATCATTTCTAGATCAATCTATGTCGTATGGCTTGAGTTACGCTATGACATAGTTAATTGGGAACTTGTGAGAACTTTCACGATAGTTTGACAAATGAGGAAATTTTATTCAGCGGATTACGAACATGCGCAGGCAGTGTGGAACAGTTTCAAAATCATCTGACTAACATGCCAGTCGATCTACATCTGACTTAACATGCCAGTCGTGATATAGGAACATCACGACTGGCATATTAAGTCAGATGTAGATGTGCTTGAAAATTTTCGAAAGCTGTGCATGCAGTTCTATGAAATAGGCTGTTCTCATGTAATGACGTCTCTCGGTCTGTCCTGGTAAGCATACCTAAGTGATTGATTAGCCTCTGGAACGCTTGACAGAGTGAACATGCATCTATTCACAGCACAGGGCATGCGAGGTGTAAATTTCAGTGAATTTTTGAGGGATGAGCGCATGTTAATAATAAGTACATGCAGAATTACAACTCGACGAAGCCCAGCAGTTATGTATTTAGATGTCAACAACTTAAATGATTGGGCGATGTCCCAAACATTACCACATGGAAAATTTGAGCGTAAGGAGTGACATCAGAGTGGATTCTGTCCATTAACGAGGATTACACCGAAGGATATATTTTAATATAGATCTAAAATACCCCTCCGAACTTCAAGATGTTCATAATAATTACCCATTCGCACCTAAAAAGCTAAAAATTAAATTAGAAGATTTTCCCTCTTTGCACTGACCATCTTGCCGCATAAAAGTTTTGGTAATAAAATTAAATTAACCCTCAATTTAAAAGATAAGAAAAATTATATACACTCACGTTTGTGAAAATTGCAACACCAAGAAGGAATCGTCATAATTGAATGCAATTTAATACACAGTTGAGTGGTAGTGGTACAAATAAATGATTAAATGTTCAAAGCAAACAAACAAGAACAAGAGATCAGAATCAGTATTTTGTGTGGCCACCACGCGCCGCAATAAGTGCTGCTACACGATGTGGCATGGAGTCAAACAAAGTTTGAATGTCTGACTGAGGAAGAGCATTCCATATCGTTTGTACGCGTACCCAAAGTTCGTCTGCAGACGCAACAGGACGAGGATCACGAGCAAGACGCCGACCAATGACATCCCACACATGTTCAATTGGCGACATATCCGGGGAACACGCAGGCCAAGGAAGAAGCTGTACCTGCTGCGCTGCAAAGAAGGATTTAACAATCCGAGCAGTATGAGGGCGGGCATTGTCCTGTTGAAATACAGCGCCTGGCAAGCTTTGAAGGAAGGGAACAGCTTCGGGCTGTAGAACTTCACGGATATACCGGTTGCTGTTCAGATTGCCCACAATTCGTAGCAATTGAGATCGTCTATGATATGCTATGGCGCCCCAGACCATAACTCCGGGTGTTCGTCCACTGTGGCGTTCGATAATGCACTCCGGAAGGTGGCGTTCACCGGCATAGCGTCTGACACGAATGCGGCCATCATGGTACCACAAATTAAAGCGGGATTCGTCAGAAAACACGACATGCTGCCAATCAGCACGCCAGTCTCTATGCTGATTGGCCCATTGTAGCCGCAGGCGGCGATGGTCGTGCGTTAGGGGGATCCTGTATAAAGGAGTCCGTGCGCGCAGTCCACACTGCAGCAGACGTCTACGAATTGATGAAGCACACAATGAAACACCTGTAGCTATTGACCACAGTGCTGCCAATTGTCTAGAGGAAGCTGTACGGTCCGTCCGCGCCATGCGGACCAGGTGTCTATCATCGCGAGCTGACGTCACATTTCGGGGTCCACTCCCGGATTTCCGAGTTGTCCGACACTCGTCCGTCCACTGCTTCCAAACGCGCATCACTGTGCTGCTGTTACGCTGCACACGAGAGGCTACTGCACGATACGACAATCCAGCTTCACGAAGGCCGATGATTCTCCCTCGTTCAAACTCTGTAAGTTGTTCAAATCTCGCTCTCTTTCGTCGACGAGGCATAAGTACAGATTGAGTTAACGTTTACCACTAGCAGATAACCATACACGCCTCGCTACAGCCGTCTATTTATTCGGATCCATCAGCCGTTCAGAGGGCGCTGCTCAGCATACGCATGCGCTACGGATTTGCAATTCTAATCATTTGCATATCATGCGCTACTTTGCATTTCCTGAAAATTTCAGTTCACTCGCGTAAGTCCTTCATGGTGTTGCAATTTTCACAAACGTGAGTGTAGTTTATTATAAGAACTTACAATTCTATTTAATCGTTCTTTGTTAATATTAAAGTAGAGTTTAATATTAACAAATAACATAAAATTATGAAATTTAAACAGGAAACATGGTTAAAACGTTACACTGATTTTAATATTGAGCAGCGTAAAAACGCGAGCTATAACTTCTGCAAGTAAATTAGAACAAATGGATTATCAAATATTATTGAAAAAGCAAAAGCTTGTACTCCCTTTCAAATTTATATTATATGTTATTATAGAATAGTAGTCAGCACTAAAAGACTCGCAACGAATTTTAAAAAGCATTATTTTTTATCAATTTTTAAATTTTTGCACACACTTCGTAAAACAAATCTGTTGCGAAGAACATTGATCAAGATGCCAACATAATTGGTGATTGTTATAAATTTAGAATTTAGAATTCAAATATGAAAACATAACTTGAGCCTAAAAGGTCAACAAAAAAGATTTTAAGCTCCAGAATAGTTCAAATCAAAATTACAAATTACAGTAGAATCTAGAATCGCAGACGCCTCACATCACGAACACATTTTGTAAACAAAAATATCTCGGATGCCGCACGGTTTCTGCAGTTACGAATACTATGTTTTATTGCAACCACCGATATAAAATTGACCCTCAGGATTATCAGAAAGATCATTTTAATTTTTTTCATTGTTTAATTCACAAAGTCCTGGGAGCAAATGACGATGGATTCGCCCTAGAGGAAATTATGGTCAGACTGTGTTGCAGGCAAAGATTTTGAAGGCTTTGACACAAAGGACTGTTTAGTAATTTATGATCTTGCGTCTTTAGGCAGAACTCTGGGCTTTGTTTATAGAGAAGATGTGGACGAGCTGGTAGGGGACCATAAAAATGAGTTCAACAAGAACCAATTGAAACATCTTCAAAAGTAGCAACAAAAGGCAATTTTGAAGGATGTGTCGTCAGAAGAAGAAAAAAGAAGCAATGATCCTAGTTTTTGATCCGCGAAATTGGGGCAAAATGGAGGAAGATGGAAAATTTCATGTAATGATTATCCTCCTGATAAAGCAGTAACAAGCTACAACAGATCATTTTCTGTAAAAGTCACCACTTTTTATTTTAAAAACATTTTAAAATGTAGACAGCAATAAATCACACTAGACGAATTAGGAGTGAAACCAAGTCCAGTAGTCTCGAGCAGAGTCGATGGGCACTAAGAGAAGAAGGGATTATAACAGATGTCTCAAAAATACAGTTACGTAATATTTTTACGACAGGCGACTTCTCATTAAACAATAACATCGCTTCCTTTTCTCTTCTTACTTTTTATTTCACTTTTTACTTACGCCGTCCACCTGCCTTCGTACAGGTATTTCAGAATTAAATTAAATTACTGCCTGTTTTATCTGTTTAATATTGTGTTTATTATTATGATTGTTTGTCTTATATTTTAATTATTTCCCTTAATTTTAGGTTATGAACTTGTATGCAAAACATTGCTATAAATTTTAAATTAGCGAATATCTGTAGGCCAGGAATAGGTTAATCCATTTTACATTAATTCCTAAGGGGAAAATAGATTTACGATAGAACGATTTACGAATATTTCGGATGACAAATGTCCTTCAGAAACAAATTAAATTCGGAAACCAAGATTTGTAGAGACATTAGGTTAATTACAAGCAGGAGAGATGAAAAATATGCGTTGCCTTCGCCGGGGATCGAACCACGGACCTCTGAAACACCGGCTCAGTGTGCTGACCATTACACCACGAAGACACGCTAAGAATGTGGGAGATATACCTTATATACTCCCCTTTTTAAAGGGCGACTAGGGTTTTAGGGGACCTAGTCGCCAAATCCTGGGTGTGGAGAGTCATCATCCACAACCCTTTTAGTTCGGGCGCCACTGTAGAGACATTAGGTTAATTACAAGCAGGAGAGATGAAAAATATGCATTGCCTTCGCCGGGGATCGAACCACGGACCTCTGAAATACCGGCTCAGTGTGCTGACCATTACACCACGAAGACACGCTAAGAATGTGGGAGATATACCTTATAGATTTCACTATACTTCAAACTGAATACAGGACCAAATTTAATTTCTCTAAAAGTAGCTCTTTCTTTATTCAACCTAAAACTCTTATGATAAAAATGTCTGTTGCAAAACATATCTGTTGAGTAAATCGTGAAAACTCACCAGTTATATTTGAAAATGCAGGATCCTAAAAACTGGATACAGGAAATATATTTTCTTTTTCATATCACTAGAGCTTTGACTCACCATTCTTTTAAACATCACCAGAACTTTGAACTTTTTGAGACTTTACCAGTAGATTTAAAACCTACTGACACAATAATATCACAGACGACAGAATTATTTTTGCATATTTCAAGCTGTTATTTTTTACAAAATAAATAAATATTTAAATGTATATAAAGTTACACTGTAAACCAAAACTCAAACTGCGTGCTATCCGAATGCAATACCTGAAAGCATCTGAAGGGCTACATTTCTTTTTTTCCACGCAAAGAAAAATTTGATTAAAATTCAGATATATTGGCAGCTAAATGTATTAGTTCTTTCAAGTAATTCTAACATGTTTAATTATTCTAACATTATTAATGTTATTAGACTGGCATTTCTTTAAAATAATTCTAACATATTTAATTAATGATTAAATATTTACTTTACTTTTAATTAAAAATAAACAAATATGAAAACTTTCTAAGTTTTCAGAGAAAATTCATCAAGGGATAGAAAATTTTATAATGAATACTAATAACAATATAATCTTTATCTCACATTTATTACACTTTTCTTCGAAGCGTAAAGAAAAATACACACGTCTGAATATAAATAATTACAAAATTCTTTATTTCAATGGCGTTTCGATTCTGACGGAATTTCTAGCCTTGGAGAGAAATATTTAGAAATTACCCTCATCATGAATTGTAGATGCTCATCGATCGATCGCTTTCTTTACTAATTAATTTTCAAGTGCGAAAAAAAGCTATTCACGTATAAATGGATTTCCAAACAAAGCAACTATTCTTACAGCAAAAATTCTTAACTGAGCTTACTTATTTTTTTGACAAGTATGAGTAAAAATTAATAAAATCTGTATCTTCAAAGCTCTGAGTATAATTTAAATCACACTGTAAATTAATTAGTTCCATTTGTAGATTTTTGTGGTGAGTTATTCGTTTCGTTTTTAACGGAAATGAAAATAATATTATCTATAATGTCTTGAAACTCTTGAATTCTTGAAAAATTTGAACTATTCTAAACTCTTGAAATTTTTGCAACAGCGTATTTGCAACAAGTACGTAATTGAAATGTCTTCGCGGGCCACATGAAATTGATTTGGGTTCCGCATGCAGCCTGCGGGCCACCGTTTTGATACCACTGCTGTAAACTATATTAATTGTTTACTAGAAAGTACAGAAATGGTAAAGTAAATAAATGTAATTTAATACATAAATTGCTTTTTATCTGCCTTATGTTTAATTAGTGCTTTACTTGAAACGCCTTTCACAAAAACCTATTAGAAAGCATAAATATATGAAAAATAAAAATTTTCTTTTACAGAAAATGAACTCTGTAAATCCTAGAATGAATGCTATGCTTGACGTCTTAAATTTTAGTTAACTTGAAATTTCTTTAACTGATATCTATACATTTGTACTATATACTATACATTAATACAATGCAAAGAAAAAACCTCTCACATTCAATTAAATACGTTATTAATTTAACATCGTTCACTTCCGAATACTCAGATCGATTTGAATGGAAACCCGCCAGACTCTATACTGAATATAGGGGCATAAAGCGGTTAGTTTATTCGATTACGGCAAAGCACTTGAGAGCTATCCGCCTAAGGGAAGGGATGCCTTCTTGGAGGAATTTTTAAGAGAACTGGCTCGTATACACGTTACACATGGGGAAAATCACGAAAACGCCCATGCAGCTGGCCCGTTCGCAAGATTAGGCCCTCGGACCTAACTACCAGTGTTCATCGACTGTACCGCTCGGCTGCTGGTGGACCCACTTCTCGGGCGGAAAAGTTTTAAAAAAAAATTTAAAAAGTAGAGATTGTCAATGTTGCAGGAACCAAACTGATAACAACGCAGGAAAAACATTGTGATTGCGAAGAGAGAGTGATTTCGAATATGCAAGTTAAAAATGAACGAAAGAAAGTAGCCATTTTTGGGGTGAGAAATTTATTGGCAAACATAATTTTAGAGTTGAATTTATTTAAATCAGCTAGCATGCAAATTTATTTTCAGGAACATTGGCTTAGTTGATTATGGCAAAGCATATAATCTGGGCTATCTGCCTAAGGGAAGGGATACCTTCGTGGAGGACGTTCTAAGGGAAACGGGCTCGTATTTACATTACACATGTGTTGTTGTTGTTGCTAATGCTCACTTGTCTAACCTATAGTCAGCCCAAGCCCATGAAAATCTTCGTGGCAAGGAACGCAAGTTTACGCCTTTCGTTGACAACAGCCTTGAGCGCCTTACAGGTGACAGTGCAATTTAATTTAGTTCCGCCCCCAATTTTGATGGAGTCTTCCGGGGGGACGGGCCCGATGGTCTCCACCCCGCTTCCCCTACTAGCAACCTCTCGAGAGAACTTTCGGCTTGCCGCATATTTAGAATGCCCCCCCCCACGCCGCACGGATACTATACACTTACAATCATCCATGACTTTTATGGGATTGGAACCCGGGCTTTCGGCACGGCAGTCAGCGAAGTTAACCACTATACCGGTTGGGTGGCTTACACTGTAGGGTTTCCTTTATTTTGCATAACAAATTATTTTAAGTTTGATAGCTTTCCTGAACTCCTCATTTTCCCCTCGCATTTCCTCGCCAATGTAAATTTAAAGCTAAGTGAAGTGAGTATTTTAACGGGTGAATCTCTGAGTTTATTCAGAGCGTCTTTCCGCTAGCCAGCGCACGTTTCGTTTCTGACCTTGCAGATCACGCTCTTTGGCCATTTCGAATAATCGTCAAGTCTGTTAGGTTTGTGAGTCAACTTAAGTTAGCTGTAACTTTACGTGCTAATCCAGAACTATTCTAATTAGACTTTGAATTGATTTATACTCTACGTTTAAGTTTCACTGCAAGTTGACGGTGTTATTGTAAAGCACGAAGTACGTGCCGTTCTTTTTTTACTTAGGCTGCTATCACACATCCGTTTGTTTCGGAAGAACAACTGTTTGGAACAATTTTCTACTTCGTCACAAAAGCCAGTCACGACAGATCACTTTGGTGTTAACATGTAAAGGGAAAACTGGTTCTCCATTACAAACAAGCTGATAGCATTCGAAGCTGATTGATTGAAAATGAACAGCTTGCAATTTTTTTCGAAAGGAAGGAAAAAATCGCGCGTCCTTTTTTTCAACGGTAAACCAGGCAGAAAAATTGTTCGAAATAGTTGTTCGTGTGAAACAAATGCATGTGTGATATGGGCGTTAGACATAATAAATAGTTATTTTCACCCTTCTTCTGTGCTGGTTTCATTTCACGTCTGTGCGAGAATTCGCCAGGTTCTTTGTAGAATCTAGTATAGTTTATGTGGACTAGAAGTAACAGAGTTTAGTACAACACATGTGGAAAACTACGAAAACGCCTATGAAGCCAGCCCGTTCGCGGGATTCGGATCTCGGACCCGAACTACCAATATTCAGCGATTTTACCGCTTGGCCCCTAGTCGGCTTTATTTTTGAGGAAGACACGGCAATTGGACATGAACTGATTGACAGAGAAACAGGTAAAGCCGCCAGCTTTGGACTTGAAATAGCTGGTTCTGGAAGAAACACGATACCTGAACTAACTTAATCCAGAAGAAAACATGATACTTGAAATAACTGGATCCAGAAGTTGGAACAGTTGGTAGGAAATTTTTCATATTTATCTGATGACAACCCAGGAGTAAAACATGTGGCAAATCACTCGATTGAAACAAGAACTAACCCGCCATAGCAAAACTCTATCGCTATGATAAGGTCAAAGAAGAAATCATATAAAGGTATATTTCGGACATGCTAAGAAACAAAACAATAATACCTAAAAGCAATCCCTACACTAGATTTGTACTACGATTGTAGAGACATTAGGTTATTTCGAAGCAGGAATCTTAAAAAATGAACAATATCTTCGCCTGGACTCGACCACGGACCTCTCGAATACGCGTCAAGCGTGCTGACCACTACACGAAGAAGGCATCTGAAGAACGCGGGAGAAACACCTTATATACTCCCCCTTTTAAAGGGCGACTGGGGATTAGGGGACCCAATCGCCAAATCGCGGTGGTGGAGAATCATCATCCATTGCGTTTTTAGTACGGGAGCCACTTTACAGACATTAAGTTATTTCGAAGCAGGAATCATAAAAAATGAACAATACTTTCCCCGGACTCGAACCACGGTTCTCTCGAATACGCATCGAGCGTGCTGACCATTCACTACACCACGAAGGCATGGAAAGAAGGCGGGAGAAATACCTTATACCATAAGGGGAAAAAATAAAAGAGAAAAATCTTAGTTCCACCGATTTTAAGGCTCGCTATCGATTAGAGAAAGCTAAACAGTGTAACAAAATATCCGGATTATCCCTTACCAATAATTGAAGAATTAATAAGGAAAATTAAACCTTCAAAACAGTATATGACCACACTAGATATCACTTCTGGATGTTTTCAGATTAATGGAAATAATTTTAAAGCCGGTACTTCGTAAATCAGCGTTCATGACATAATAGTCACAAGAAACGCAACTGATGAACAAATACATCGAGGATTTGCACGAAGTTTTTTTCTCTTTTGAGGAAAGCATGTTTAAAAGTGAATGCGGTAAAGTGCAAATTCGCGTCCAAAGAGCTTTGATACCTGAGTTATAATATTTCTGAGCCGGGAAAGGAAACGGAAGATTTTGCGGGAAAGGAAACGGAAATTGCAGTTACAAAAAATTATCCACCACCTAACACGGAGAAGAAATTGGAATCATTATGAAGTTTCTGCTCCTATTAAAGATTGTTCATTAAAGATTTTACTCACATAACAGCACCCTTATTAAATATAAAGAAATAAAGAAGAGGTTAGATTTGCTTGGTCAGCGGAAGCGAATACGGCTTTTGAAAAAATGGGAAGAATATCTTTATTTCGGGAAGACTTATTTTGATCAATACGTTTCGCAATAATCTGCATAGAAATACTCGTCACTAAAGCTGCGTTTAGACGACATTATAAACGGCATAAATGGTTTAAGCCGAGCTGCGTTGCCAAGCAACCAGTCTGTGCTATGTCACAAAATCTGATTTAGGGCTTTTGGCCCTAAAGCTTAAAAGCAAATGCCTAAAATTTGTTGCAGTAGATTTAACGCATAAAGACCTATTGAAGTATACTTTATATCATTTTACCTGTATGCTGTTATAACATGTTACTTCTATCTGTGTTATTATTTGTATCTTATTATTTGGAACGAAGCCTGTAGTTTTCTGGCCCTCTGGTGCTTTCCTTGCTTTCAGCCAATAACTAAGCTTCCACCAGCCAATCGTTAAACTTTCCACAGTCAAGTGTACCATTTGACCCATCTCATCGCTCCCACTTCTTCATCGGTGCTTTACATACAAGCTTCGACTTCGACGGACATGCTTCATTTCGTATAGCCTTCATTACGAACAATTTGCCATCGTTTTTCCACCCTACAAGGCATTGCTACAAGGATTATTCTCCCTTTACGTTATTTTCTCATGCTACGTTTATCACATATCTTGTTAGCCTCGGATAGGGCTCCGGCCCAGGAAACCGTGTTTCGTGGCCTTCGGCCACCCAAGAAGACCTATTGAAGTAATTATCGGAAGACTAAACAAGGATGTTTGAAGGTGAAATGTAAAGTACTATAATGAACTTGCTTCATTTTTTTTTTTTTCTGTAAAATTTGTCACTCAAAGAGTCGCATGTTTCAAGATTTCTGTTTGTCATGTCTGTATTTTGATTTGCTCTGGAACTGTACGGTTGGTTTCATTTACGATTATTTCTGGAGCAGATAATCATTGGGCTGAACGGATCAAACGAATCGACGCATTAGTCTGTCTCATTCTTTGTGAAGATTGGATGTAAACATATAAGACAGGACACTATTTCTTTTCTTTTTGAGTTGTTCTGATGTTTATAATGAAACAACAAAATGAAAAATAAACGAATGAATGAAAACAATAAACGTATGCATAGCATCAAAGAAATATAGAAGGTGGTTTTAAATTTTGAATTTTTGTTATGGAAGACTTAAGACAAACCGTTCTGGAGAATTATATAATAACTGATACAAATACATAAGAACATAAGAACATGTTTTAAAAAGTTTAGTTTCATTTCGTTGATTATAATGTAACCTATCTAAAAATATACTTAAAAAATATGTTTTTCGCTTAAAAAATTTTTAAAAAATATGGTTTCGGAAAGATTGAAATGTGAAGAAAAAACCGAAATGAGTTCGATAGCTCTATTGATTTAAAGATTAAAAAAAACTCAAATTAAACATCAAAACCTGTTAGAACAAGTCGCAAGCTTGTTTATTGTTGCGAATAGTAGTCTCAAATACATATCTGCGAAAATTAATATGTTGAAGCCCCTGGAGCTGATTTATCAGGAAGGATGAAAATAAAGATAAATCATGAAGCATAATTAAATCTTACTCATTTTAAAACTGTGCTTATATTGTAGGGATATGATGAGAACAATAACATAAAATAATATTAACCGTTCTATCGCCATATCTGAACTAGAGCTAATTCCACAGATAAACTTTTAAACTGGAATCGGCCTCTTCACAGAGTTCTTCCAAAACGAAAATAAGATCATTTTTAATTACTCCCTCAAACATATTTATAAATAATTCTCACAAATTGCAACAAAAATTCTCCAGTGAACTCTAGTCACTTTTAATTTCCTCTGGTTCTCGAAACCAGTGGCTCTCGACCTTGACAGGGTGGCTCTCGAGCTTGACAGGGTGGCAGATGTCTCATATCTAAGAAGAATCTATTTTAACATTTTTTAATCATCTATTTGCCCAACTTTTTAGTACAGGAATATTTAAAAAGGTTAATCCAACACAGTTTAAGGAAACAATCCTAGGTTTAAATGTCTGAAAACCTTACAGAATTTTAGCAACGGCACCGGCAGAAAATCAAACTACACTAAGAATAATCGCTTTGTTTTCTTAGTGCAGTTTGGTTAGCGTAAAAATTCGTAACTGAGCGTACTTATTTTTTGACTAGTACGAATAAAAGTTAATCAGATCAGTATCTGCAGATCTTTGAATAAGATTTATATCATATTGTTAATTAATTAGCTACATTTAGATTTTCTGGCATGTTATTGAAATTGGCTTAGGATGGAAATGAAAATAATATAAACTCGGACTTCAAGTAATTAAAGTCTTGAAATGTTTGCAAAAAATATATAATTGAAATGTATCCGCTTTATGTATAAAATGTTTTCGAGTGCCACCAGCTTGAAACCAACGTTACAAATGTTGCAGAAATTCAGTCAGAAATATCTAGTTGAAAAAAAACCACGCTATTTCAATAATTCCAGACGCCTAAAGCAGCCGC
Organism: Stegodyphus mimosarum; assembly: GCA_000611955.2. NCBI lineage: Eukaryota > Metazoa > Arthropoda > Arachnida > Araneae > Eresidae > Stegodyphus > Stegodyphus mimosarum. The sequence goes on along the minus strand of KK122037.1, from coordinate 315,544 downwards.
CTGCTTAGATGTTTCAAAAATAATTCACGAATATAGTTTACTTCAATCGCATCCAAATCTAAAAGTAGCATTAAAATATTTTTAATGTCGCCAATTAACTGCTGGTAATGGGAAAAGAAACTTCCGCAAGCTTGAAATAATAGAAAATTAAATGAGATCTACGTGATGAAGAAAAACTTCCAAAAATGGCCATTCTCTCTACAGAACATAAATTAAGAGGTCAAGTAAATTTTAAAACTTACTGCTGATTTCGCTTCGATTAAAGGCAAGAAAAATTGGGTTATTACAACAGCTAGAAAAATGAGTGCATTATTATTTATATTACTTCAGTGTTACATAAAATTTATCAAAGCAAATTTTAATATATATTCAAAAAAATTTAATTCGAAGCTATAATTTATTGTATGCAGCATTTTCTGAATATATAAAGTTATGATTAAATATTATTGTAAGAATTGTGGTGTTAAGATCTGTAACAGTTTTCTTTAATGAATATAAATTTGTGATGATTGGAAATTGTTGCCTTTATTGAATATAAATTTGTGCAGAATATATATGAATATAAATTTCTATTGTGTGTGCGTCTGTATATAAAGTACAGAGGTTGTTCCCACATTTTTCAGACGATTTTGCTTTGTTAATAAAAAAATCGTCTACTTGGAAATTTGTTTTTAACTGCAACTATATTTTTGGAATCGTAAATTATCGTCTGCTATTTGACAATTTTGTTTTCATGCGAAATGTCGCTTTTAAAGAAGCAGTGGCTAGAAGGCTATATTTGTGCTCTTTCCGAAGAAATTTTCTCGTGTCTAGTTATTGAAAAACGCTGTGAAAGCCATAGTTTTTCGATATTTAAAGCTACGATAGGTAATATTGCGAACAAGAAAGACGAAAAGTCAAAGTTTGTTTTCAAGTGCGAAAATTGTTCCAAAAACTACATACCAACGAACAGAAGAAATTTTTTCAATGTTGTTAAGTTAAGAAATTTAATGTTAAAAGAAAATCCAAATGAAAAATCATTAAAATACTCAGTTCCAACTGTAAACAAAAAGATTAATTGACAAAGTGACCAAATCTTAAAAAGGCGGAAAAACCTAAAGTGCATAGTTTTTCTCCACGACCATATCGTCGAACGTAGAACACACTGCAGAATTCTTTATGAGAAACATTCGTCCGAACAAAAATGTAAAAATGTTGTCACAATAGATGATTTTGGGTGTATTTAAATTTCTGCAAAAAAAGAGATGCATTTATTTTCATTAAAGAGGCGAAAAAAATCTTAAAACATGGTTCAAAGGATCTGAAGAAAGTTTTTCAAAGGGTTTATGATTGTTGCTGCTTTATCACATAACAGCAAACTGAAAATAGGTTAGGTTAGGTTATTTAATTATGGCAAAGCACACGAGGGCTATCTGCCTAAGGGGAGGGATGCCTTCGTGGAGGACTTTCTAAGGGAAACTGGCTCGTATACACGTTACACATGGGGAAAACCACGAAAACACCCATGCAGCCAGCCCGTTCGCGGGATTCGAACCTCGGACCGAACTACCAGTGTTCAGCGTCTTTACCGCTCGGCCGCTGGTGGGCCGCAAACTGAAAATAAAGAGAGTGGGAAAAGACTGTTAAGATCAACTCCACATATTATCAGGAATATATTTTATACCCAGTTTTCAAATATGAAATATCTTCTTTTTACCCATAGTGCCATTATCTGTAGAACTGTAACAAGGCAAAGCAAGCAGTTACACTTCAAAATCCACTATTAATTGCCTGAAAAAATGGAACAGGAAATGGCTATCAAGGCCTATGTTGTATACCCCTACTAAATCTCCTGACAGATGGTTTTTTGCATTTTCGGACTTTTAAATTGCGAATTGTCCAACGTTGACTTATAACCTTTCTTGGACTTTGGAAAGCTGTTCAAGAGGAATGGAATAAAATACCTCTTTTTACAAAAAGCTTTATTGTTTTGGATGTTACTGTGTAGAAAGATAGTGAAGAATTTTTAGCCCAAAGGAGCGTTAGCCCAGAAGAGCTATTATTCTCGAAACGGCATTTTGTGTCGATTCACTGTAAACGGCGTATCACTTTTTAAATTGTTACCACGGAATATTATAGCCCTGTAATATATTTAAAGAAATTAAATAATGAAAAATCTGCATCAAAGTATGTATATTTCTCGCACTGTGAAAAATCGGCTGTACCTAGAGCCAGTGGCGGCTCGTAGCTAAAATTAGTGGGGGTGCTGTTCCAAAAAATTTTAACCTCTGTTTTAAAACTGTGTAAAGGGAAAGAAACATGTATAAAAAGAAAATTTATTTTGAAACTTCAATGAAATCTTACAAGAGAAAAATTAAACATTTCTAAATTACTTTAACCTAAATTGTTACAGTTCAATTTTTACATATTCATTTAAAAATGAAATGCATTCTTCTTGTTTTAATTTGCACGAAAAGATCAACAATTTTCTCCTTGATCTCTGAATAACAACTGAGGAAATTTTTCTATATTGAAAGCACTGCAAGCGCATTTAATCTTTCCGAATTCATAAAGCTTCTTAGAAAAGTTTTTATTTTTTCAATGTTAAAAAGCAGCGTTCTGCCTCTGATGTAGTCATGGGAACTGTCAAGAAAATTTTTATCAGTTTCGTAATTTACTAAGAACA
>KK122037.1:276606-312355 GCA_000611955.2 Stegodyphus mimosarum | reverse complement strand
AAGCAAAACAGAGCATTTTTTACTTCACAACCGCAAAGCCAATTTTTCCGTTGGTACCCTTTAGAATTGAAACTACGAATATATTTTTTCTTGTTGCTTATGCCTGGCTGACATATTAGAATATCAGGTGCTGAACGACCTCTGTTCTTAATTGTAATTTTCTCATGGAGAGACAGCTGTGAAAACGAAAGCTCTTGAAGTTTACTTACAGTCACAGAATTTATTACTTGAGGATGCAAGGACATGATTAAAGTTTTCTGTAAAATAAAAGAACAAAAAAAAAATGAATCAAATAGGATAGCACAAAAATAATCTAACCAAGAATGTGGTGTATGATTTTAAACAGAGCACACCCGGAGTAAAAAAAAAACAGCTCCCAACGGCCCTCCAAGAGCGACAGTGCTCTTCTTCCTCTCAGCCTCGTATGCTGCTTCCTAAGAGCTTATGCACAAAACAGCCAAATATCACACGCGCGCAGTTAAGAAATAATCACGTTTCCAGAATTTCGGCACTGCAAGAGCGACAGTGCTCTTCTCTCTCCCTGGTTCGAGTGCTGCTTTCTGTGTGCGCATGCGCAGAACAGCCAAACACCGCACCGCTGGAACTGTTATAAGGTATTTCTCCCGCCTTCTTCGCATGCCTTCGAGGTGTAGTGGTCTGCATGCTCGAGGCGTAACTGAAAGGTCCGTGGTTCGATTCCCGGCGAAGGCGTTGCTCATTTTACATGTCTCCTGCTTCGAAATAACCTAATGTCTCTACACTGTGAAGCGCGCAGTTCCATACAAAAACTTTCGTACCTTTTTCATAAACTGGAGAATGACTACTGACATTAAGTTTAAGGATTATATATTGGCGAAGTAAAAAGAAAGAATTAAAGAAAAAAGGGCTCATTATATTAAACATTAAAAATAATAATCAGTGGAAATAGGGAGTGCTGCAGTTCCACAGTACTTATTACGAGCCGCCACTGCCTAGAGCCATCAAATTTTGAATGAAGTAATAATCCTCCACCCGAACATGGGCATTTTGGAAACCCGAATTTTGGATGGGCATTTTGGAAACCCGAATTTTGGATTTAGAGTTTGTTTTATTACCTATTTCATATTTTGTAAAGCTTTAACCAGTTTTTGATTAACAAACTCAACGATTTCAAAGCGAACACTGTACGGGTGGAAAAAAAATCTGAAAGGTTTCAGATTTTAAATTACGTTCAAAGGGGCGTTTTTTAAACATTTTGCGTGTTACCTTTATTTATTATATATCATGTTTTTCGCAATTAAACCATAAAATTCAGTTCAAGAGCAATATCGCAAAATAATTTTAAATTGAACATAGCTTTAGAATTTCCGATACACAGTCTCAAGCACTGGAGAAAAATGTTTTTTCTGTACAACGTTGCCATTGCTCGCTTCGAAATCCTTGAGTTTGTAAATGGAAAATTCGTTAAAGTTTTACAAAATATGAAATCGATAATAAAACAAATTCCAAATTTCTGCTTCCAGATGCCCATATTCGCAGTAGGATTACGTCATTCAAAATTTGATGGCTCTAGGTACCATCGTTTTATCACAATGCGAGAAACTTAACTACATTTATGCAGATTCTTCATTATTTAATTTCTTCAAATATAATACAGGGCGGTAATATTTGGTGGCAATAATTTGAAAAGTGAAATGGACAATCAGTGTGATTCGTCGAAAAATCGCAAAACGAAAACAATAATCCTTCAGGTAGAAAGCCTCTTTGAACTAAAAAACAACAAAAAAAAAATTTTATCTCCAGCTCGCGATACTGTATACTGGAAATTCTAAAGGTATGCTGTTTTTAAATATTTTGGGATATTGTTGTTGAATTGAATTTTATGTAGTTTAAGGGCGAAGAACATGATATGTAACAAATAAAGGTAACACACAAAACGCTAAAAAATTGCCTCTTTGTGCTCAGAAGCTCTCAGATTTTTATTTGAATAAATAATATTCGACATTTCTGAGACTGCGTTTGAATAACAAAAGAAACAACACTATTTCTACAACATCGGCAGATAAACTCATAATGGAGGCCATGATCTTAAATTTAATACTTGCTAATAAACTCACTTACGATTTGACAAGTATACATTGAACCCATAAGTTATTTTCTCTTTCTTTTTTATTTATTTCATAATCTGCGCACATTTTATGAATAAAGGCAATGTGCTGCAACTGCTCGATAGAAAATATATTTTTTTTCTCCCAAAGGTAGACAAAACCATAGACGTTGGCAGTTACTAAGGCCAGAATTGGTGGTAACTTTATTATGGAGGCGCCTAATAAGTGAGCCATCTTTGCCTCCTATGAGGCGGCGGACAGTTACAATCATGCCTTCTCCGTGATTCGAACCCGGCCACTGGTATCGCAGTCAGCTTCCCTAACACTATACCGTCTGGGCGGCAGTTAGTGGAGATTATGGGTTATCAAATGAACATATAAAACACAAAAATTCTAGGTAAAGTATTCCTGCAAATACAATAAAAATCGCATAAAAATGAGCGAACAGCCTCTGCATTTCTTCTTTCCTCCTTTTTTTCTTTCAATTTTTATTACTCCGAACGGGCTTTTTGCCCAGAAGGACTATTAATTTCGTTTTGGCATATTGCCTTGATTCAGTACAAGCGTTATTTCATTTTTTAAATTGTTGCCACCAAATATTATGGCCCTTTATTGTATTTAAAGAAATTAAATAATGAAGAATTTTCATATATGTTTCTCGCATTGTGCTAAAACGACGATACCTAGAGCCATCCAATTTGGAATAACGTAATCCTCCTGCGAATATGGGCATCTGGAAGCCCAAATTTGAGATTTGGAATTTGTTTTATCATCGATTTCATATTTTGTAAAACTTTAACGAATTTTTGATTAACAAACTCAAGGATTTCAAAGCGGGCAATGGCAACGTTGTACAGAAAAGAGATTTTTATCTCCACCGCGCGAGACTGTGCATCGGAAATTCTAATGATATGCTCATTTTAAAATTATTTTGCGATATGGTTCTTGAAATGAATTTCACGGTTTAAGTGCGAAAAACATGATATTTAATAAATAAAGGTAACACACAAAGTGTTAATAAAACGCCCCTTTGGACGTAATTTAAAATCTGAAACCTTTCAGATTTATTTATTTATTGTCATCAAATAGTTAGACACCTTGCACTATATATAGGGGTGCGCAATGCACATTCGCCTTAAGGAAAAAATATGTAGGTACGGCTCTGTAACTACATAACAACAATGCACAGTACGCGCCGCACTCACGTACGTGCCTGGCATTTTTAATGTTTGACTTTCTTAAACCACAAAGTTACTTTTTTAAATTGAAGATTATCAAAGTTTTACAAAAACAAGGATAAATGGAAATAAATAAGTTTAACAAACAGCAGTACAAAAGAAATAACAGCAAGAGCAAAAGTAATTAAAAATAATATAAACTGTAGAGAGAAGACGCGTGCAGATGGACGAATCGAAAGGAGGGTGAATAATAAACTTTCTCTCATATGCGGCCTACACCCGCCAACAACAAAACCTTCATTTGGCTCACTCGGACTTAAAATACACTAACCCTGTTACCTTAGAGACCGCCACCAGCCAGAGCAGTTCTGATATCAGACAGTGGTGAGACGATTTTGAGCATGAACTACAAATTTAGTAGCGATTACAGAGGCTGTTCGCACATTTTTAGACGATTTTGCTTTGCTATAAAAAAAATGCCTGCTTGGAAATTTCTTCTTAACAGCAACTATTAAATTATCGTCTGCTACTTGATAGCTTTTTTTTTCATGCGAAATTTAGCTTTTAAAAAAGCTATGGATAAAAGCCTAAGTTTGAAAATTGCTAGTTCCAGTTATTAAAAAAACACTGTGAAAGCCATGACTTTTCGATATTTAAAGCTACGGTAGGTAACATCGCGAACAAGAAAGAAAAAAATTCAAAGTTTGGCTTGAAGTAAAAAAAAAAAAAAATGTTCCAGATATATATCCAAGGAAAAGACCTAATGTTTGTAATGTTGCTAAGGTAAGACTCAGAAAATCCAACAAGTGAAAGGATATCTGCGAAATCATTAAAATGCTCAGTTTCAACTGCAAAGTGATTAATGTTGATTTAAATCTTAAAAAGGTAAAAAACCTCATGTGCATCGTTTTGCTCCACGACATATCGCAGAACGCGCTGCAGAATTCTTTATGACAAATATTTATCCGAATCAAAATGGAAAAATGTTGATGAAATGGATGAATCTTCGGTATATTTAAATGACTGCAATAAAAAGAAATCCATATATTTTCATCAAAGAAAAGAAAACAAAATCTTAAAACATGGTTCAAAGAATCTAAAGAAAGTTTTCCAAAGGGATTTATCATTGTTGCTGGTTTGTCATATAACAGCAAACTGAAGATAAAGAGAGTGGAGAAAAATGTTAAGATCAACTCCGCATATTAGGAACATATTTTATAAGCAATTTTCAAATATAAAATACTTTCTTTTCACCCACATTACCATTAATCAGTAGACCTGCATCAAAACAAAGCAAGCAGCCACAGATCAAAATCCACTATTAATTTTCTGAAAAAATGGAATAAGAAATGGTTGCCAAGGCTTTCTTCCCTCATATCCCGACTAAATCTGCTGGTATTATCTTCCATATATTTTTGGACTTTTAAAATGCGGATTGTTCAAACGTTCGAAAGCTGTTCAAGAGGGACGGAATGAAACACCTCTTCCGGTACTACAAAAAACCTTTATTGTCTTGGAAATTACGGTGTAAGAAAGATAGTGAAGAATATGGGTTTATCAAGCACACCATTTTAAAACACAATAAGTTTAAGTAACATATTTCTGTAAAGGCAGTAAAAAATCGTATAAAAATGTGTCAATAGTCTCTGTAGTTCCAAGGTTCTCAGCGCGGCCTCATCAGGTATTCCGTCTTTTTAAAATTGCTGAGCCGAACATTTTAAAATTAGGATGTTATGGGAAATAAAGAATATATTCCTTTTTTTCTTTTGTTTATTTATAGTCAAAAGAAAATTTTCTTTATTAGCATCAGAAGGTAAACATGCAACATGGTATTGATTATTATATGTATCATGCAACATGATACTTGTATTATTAATCCCATGTGCGATGTCACAAAATAATTATTAACAGTCCGATATGGATAAAAATTGCATGAATAACACTTAAAATTAAGAACAGTAACAAAAACTAACATTTATAATTTAATATAATGTAGAGCACCAAGATACAGTATATAATATGTAAATTTAAAAAACTACCACGAAGAATATTTACATATATTAATTTATATAAAAATAATTGAGAGAGTAACATTAAAATAAACATTACATTATTTTTAATTGCCGCTTTAAAAGAGCATTTTTGGTTACTCCTAACTGCTTTTAATTTTTAATTATTTTTCGAAAAACATTTTACGTCTAACTTATAACTTATGTTAGGATAAAAGAAACAGTTTATCATCGGACAATCGTTAAGCGCCATCGTTCAACGTATGCACTGGAAGTTGGAATGCTAAATAGAATTTCAATTATCGTCTGAAATTTTGAAAAATATCACGGTTTTAATATAAATGCCCATAATTTTGAATTATGTTTTCTGCTTTTAACTTCTATTCCAGATTTCGCACTATTTCCTTTATTATGTAAATAGTATTATAATATCGTCCGTCAGCTTTTACTTTTAAGTCAGTTTCGTTTATATAGTTATCAACTTCACAGTAGTCTTGTATAGTTAGAAAATTATTTTTGAAATTAAATTTTTGAGCTAAAATAAAAAATTAATTTTCGAAATCATACTAATTATTTAAATATTTCAGTGATTCTGACTAACATTTTTGGATTCTTGTTTGAATTGTTTTTTCTTATTTTCCGGAAAATCCAAGACCTGATTAACTTAAAAAGAAAAAAAAAATCCTCTTTCTCTCTCTCTCTCTTTTTTTTTTAGCTGTAGCTTTTCTAAAATCTGTGAAAATAGTACATAATTCGGATCCATCCCTCTCAGTTTCTTTCTTCAAGAATTAGTATACACTCATTGCCATAAAAATTTGAGCACCAAGAAATAATTGTGGGATAGTAACGAAACTTGGCGTGAAGGTACATGTCGGGTAGTGTTTCTGCAATAAATGATCTTTTTTTCTTTGATTTTCTAATCACTTACTTATATCAAAGTAGTACTTAGATACGTAAAATTTCGTTTTATTTAGACAACTGTTTCTTGGCGCAAATTTTTATGGCAATGAGTGTATATTTTTTGAAAATGTGCAAAAATGAATGTATGATACTAATATAACAGACATTCTGGTAAAGGTTTCCGGTCGTTAATACTATTTTCATGATCTTGCGTTGATTTTCAAATGGCAGGATTACATTTTTTTCTCTGATTGTGTCCTTTCTCTGAAGTGTGATAGCCGGCCAAGTTTTCAGTAACCTGTCAATAGCTTTATATATATATATGTAATAATAAAATGCAAGGAAAAGACGGAGCAGCTTCCATGCATAATAGCTATATAAAATAAAGAAACTTGCAGTCGATGCGGTTTAAATTCCATTTTTATTTTCCAGTTGACGTTCGTGGCCACAATCATTTGACACTCTATTTGTGCCTATTCAATAACATTTACATTTTTGATATTATTGCGCTAAGAGGCGAGAAGAGCGAAATTACTTTCAAGCAGCGAAGAGAGAAGCAACTGAAGTGCTTAGTTAGCCAATATGGAAGCACACGAAGCTAAAAGTTTTGGTTTGAGTTGAAAGGTTCAGTTTCCAGTTATTACGTCATCAGCGCTGCGCAGGCCATGCAAAATGGAATGAGCCAGAAATGACGCAGTCCAGAGAATTTATTACCATTTTTAAGACAGAGGGAGAGAATTAAAGGGAATTAGGGGTTAATTTAAATAATAATTTTGATTTACATATTTTTTATCTTACATATATATATTTATTTATTTATTTACCCAAGATCCTTGTTTCCCAGACGGTATGGTGGTTAGGGAAGCCTACTGTGGTACCGAAGGAGGCCGTGTTTGAATCCGGGAGAAGGCATACATGTTTGTAAATGTATAGGGTCTTTGCGGCATGGGGACACTCTAAATTTATGGCAAGCCGAAAGTCCTCTCGTATGGTATGGTGGAAGGAGAGAGGAAAGGAAGACCTCCTGAACCCTCCCCCCCTGGGGCGATCTTCCTCAAAATTACGGTGGGAATAGAAGTCCAACCTCTCTTCAGAGTAGGCTCTGGCAACCAGTCTTAAACGTAATGTGAACACGACAACAACAACAACCCAAGACCCTTAAAGTAGAAAGGCTTGTGTTGATTTTTACTAACCTGATAACTTGAAGCTAGCTTATCCACCTGGAAGAAATATGTTTCATAATATGACTGATCTAGGAAATCGAAACCATTTCCTAGTTCTTTGACTTTGCAGATGCTCGATGAATAGACTTTTAATACTAAACATTTCACATCCTATATCATTGTCTTCAGTGCAAATTTAGCGGTATTATGGGATATATTAAAGTTAGCTTTTATTAAATTAATATTAATTGTTTTTAATTTCGCAAAAATTGAAGATTTATATCCAAAATTGGCCGCTGCATCCAAATCAGATGAAATTTTGAATTTGTAATTCTATATTTTCATTTGTTGATTTTATAACATTCAAAATTTCTTCATGTGTTTTACCTCTGTCTGTTTAAAATCTTTTAAAGCTTGCACAACAGGTTGCTCGTCGTTAATCACTTTAAAATAACGAAGGACAATTGGAAGTAATTTTTAGTACCTTTATCAGAAGCATCTGCGGCAGCGTTAAATGGTAATTGTTTTGCAACAGAATGTAACAAATTCAAGAGCATTGGAAGCTAATATGTTTTGCATAATAGATTCATTTTTTACGCCCAAATCTTTAGTTTTACAACTCATCGAATCAGTAAACATGGACTTGCTAACATTATTCCCACATTCTATTGATAAATAACTGTGATGTGACTTTACAATGTGATAAACTTAAGGCAATTCTCTTACCTGATCATCATATTAAAATTTTTCAGTCGAAAAACAATTGTTCAAATTGGAATTATGAGCAAGTGAAGATATTGCTTATGAGAATTTGTATTCCTGGGAGATCCGACAGCTTTTACACTATCCCATTTTAGAAAACAAAACATCTAGTAGCCATTTCATTACACTCTGTAACAGGTTGCGACCATTTTTTAAATTCGTTTTGAGTTCTAAATTAGTTTCGTTCTCGAACAGGTCGTAATCTTTTTTTAAAACCATTTTTTTAAATTATATTTCATTTTTTAAATTCGTCAAGTTTTACATTATTTGACTTAATAACTTTCTTGTATTTATATAATTTTTTTTAAATGTATGCAAGGACTACTTTTCAAGATTTTCGTCCTTTAGGCTTTTAAAAATAATGAGCCATTCAATTATCTATCAAGACGAACTGCATGTTTTGTAAACACGATATCGGATATCCTCATTCCTTCTAAGAGGAAAATACAAGTAAAGAAAGGCAAGTCCTGCTTAATTGCTACCGACCGACTCCCCCTCGTGATCAGTACTTAAATTCAGGAGAGTGGTTCGATAAGAAGTATTGTTTCTGAGATATAAAATGGCCTTTAGGAGGTTTCTAGCAATTTTGACGCTGATTAGAAAATAATAGAATCTAAAATTTTGCCAGTAGTTATGGTTAAAAGTCTTATATCTTACTTTCCCTTTCATAAATTTCTTTAATTGTATTGGCTTAAAAATAGTTTCAGTTTCAAATATTCTTAATTATTGAAACATGAAGAAAATAGGGGGTCATTCCTGTTACAGGACAAGGCAAATAGCCCTAGTGTGCTTTGTCGTAATCTTAGAAATCAAAACCAGTCCGTTACAGAGCAACAGTCATCAAAATTTTTTTTATGGACAGGAAAGGTAATGCGTCAACGTTGTTTATTAGACACAATTAAATTTAATGTGATTTTTTTTTCGTATAACAGTGTTTTTGTTTTCAAAATAAGCATTATCAATAAAGTGTTTTTTCTTCAAAGTGTGTTATTCCATTTCTTTCTTTGTTTATTGAAATTACTAACATTAAGAGAGATATTTCTTATACTCCGAATAATTTTACGACAGTGAGAAATAAATGGGACACCAGAATTTGGCCAGTGGTTTTACAGGTTTGATCCCACCACAGCTACTCGTACAGTTTGGTTCCGATTTTGATTAAAAACACCCCAGTGGACAGACACAAGGGTCTTCCATTTCTTTTCCCCTATTGTAAATCCACTCGATAAGACTTTTGGCTTGCCTGTGTTTTAAGTACTCACATTCCGCGTAGACTCATGTACAAACATCACATCTTGTCCGAGATTCCAACCTGAGCCCAACGATACGGCAGCCAAAAATTTTACGACTGAGGTGATAACGAGTGTATGTTTTTTCAATATGAGTTGTATATATCTCTCCAGAGAAAACTCTTTGAAACCAGTTGTAATAAAACGGAAAAAGGCGAAGTAAATACTGTTTTTCAAAATAAATTACTGAAGATGATTTGGAAATACTCGTTAACCGTTTTGAAGGGGTAATCCCCGATTTCAGCAACAGATATGCAAACCGCAAAATATTCAAATTCTTAACTGAATTGTGTCTTCATGACACGTATATGAGCTAAATTTTTAATGAACTTAATGGATGGGCCTGTTATATCAATGCAAAATATATTGTTGTTCACAAACAAGACTATCAAATTATTATAAAAATAATAATTATAAAAATCATGTAAAAACAAGTCTACCGAATCATTTTGATGAAAGGAAACACTTAAATATCTTAAAATATACTATACAATATTATATTTTATTTTAGCATTCTTGTCTTCTTATGGCTGAAATCATGAGCTTTAATTAATTACTAAGTATGCTGAACTCGAAAGAAAGAGGACTTAAGCTTAAAGCTTACGAATCAAGGTTTGATTTTATTTGTTTACGATAAAGCATCCGAGGGCTATCTGCCTAAGGAAAGGGATGCCTTATTAGAGGATCTTCTAAGAGAAACTGGCTCGTGCCCATGTTACACATGAGGCAAAAACACTGCAGCACCCACTCGACAGCCTGTTTGCCTGGAATCGAACCCAGGCCGAACTACCATCGTTCAACGACTTTATACCACTTCTTCCGAATTATGAGGCTAGTGTCTAAGCAAAGAAAACAGCCACCTTTCCATTTAAAATAAATTTTTGTTCAATATAAAAATATCATATTGCTTGATTAATTTTAAATTGTTCTTAAAGTCCAATTTACTGTAATCAACCATAAATATTATTATACCAAACCCTCCCACAAAATAAATTTAAAATATGTTGTATTATACAAACATTTTCTGATGATCTCTCCCAAATATTACGACACCCTAAAGTGGCCGGTAAGACTAAAGCGTTTGGCAATTCCTGTATTAAATGCTTTAAAACACAGAAAAAACAGAAAAATGCGAAGCAATTCGTTATTGAAATTTGAGTCACTAAATCTGAATTGCGCAAGTATTGTAATTTCAGATTACAATATTTACAATACATTACAATACTTACAATACTTGATGTTCCGAGGTCCACTACTGGTCAAAGGAGTAAGACTGCTACACGCTAATAGTTTGACTTGGGTTCAAAAGCAGGTTATTTTTTTTTTTTTGTGCAAAACTTATATAGAAGCCAGTTTTCCTTAGAAAATCTTAACATATCTCATAAAGGCATCTTTTCCTTTAAACGGATTCTTTTATGTACTCTGAGGTATTTATTTAAAAAAATATTTCTCCACAAAATTTAATTGTAAAGTCGAGAAATAAAATTCGGGTTTCTGAAAATTGGCAAATACTTGTTAAAATAATAAAAAGTGAGGCTATAATTTTCAGTGATGATAAGTTATTTTCAAGCATAAGAATTAAACATTAATTAAATTATTAACAAATGGGCTTTCAGTTTGCTATTTTAACAGTATTTCTGCCGCCTAACTGGGATAGTGGCTAACAACGCTCACTGCCGTACCGATGGGCTCGGGTTCGAATCCCGAAGTAGGCATGGATGTTTGTATATGTATAATGCCTGTGCGGCATGGGGGCACTCTAAATAGGCGGCGAGCTGAAAGTCCTCTCGAGAAGTTAATGGTAGGGGAAGGGGGATAAGAGACTGTCGTATCCGTCCCCCCCGGGATGCTCTCCATCAAAATTGTGCGCAGAACTGAGCAAAGTCGTACTATCACATGCATGATGTTCAAGGCCGTTGCCAACGAAAGGCGCAATCTTGCATTCCTTACCGCGATGAATTTCATGATTCTAATCCAGGCTTATTCTGGTGTTACTGTCAGATAAGTGAAATACGTAACAACACAATACACAGTATTCCTGATTGTGCAAACAAGTATTTTCATTACTAACTAAGATGCTCCATCCCTTTTTACTGAAAAAAAAAAAAAAAAAGTTCAATTTGATCTTTCCTTATTTCTGCGCATTCAATATACGCAAGATTTTTCTTATATAAATAAATTTACAGAAATTGAAATAAAATGCAGTATTTTAAGAATTTGTTTCTATTATGAAATCACAGAATGCGACGAAGGTTTTGAAATATAAACTGAAATTTTTCAATGCATACACATCGATGTGAGCTGTTTTGCCCTTTCATCTGTGAGAAGTCTTATCCGTGGTACAAAACATCGTGGGGTAAAAGAAAGCAAAGAGAAAACATCGCAGGTCTAAAACATCGTGGTACAAAATATCGTGGTAGAAAATGAAGCGGCTCAAAAATTTCGAAATTTAAAAGCATCGTCGTTGAAAATATCGTGGTAAAATATAAAGCACCTACAAATCATCGCATGATGATAACATCGCACACATGCGTTTTTCAGATTTTAATAGTTGTATATGTATGTTGTATATGTATATTTCAATAGTTGTATATGTTGTAATGACCTGGGACGGCAAGAAGGAATATTTTTACTTTTATATTTCATAATTTTGAATGAACTAATAAAAAGTTTACATAGTTAATTAACAAAGGTCATTAATAAACTAATCTCTTTTTATAAAGTTTTACTCATAATGTTTTAGGAGAAATACAACCTAAAAATGTTTAGAAAAAGGAAGATAAATAACAGCATGAGGTTACATCTGTAAAAATGGCTTAGTTAATTCTGAAATTATTTTCGTTCGCGTTTGTTAATCCGATATTATTTTAGTGAAAATTATATCTTGTTTTGTTTCCATTTATTTAAAGTGCCGTTAACATTTCTTGAACTTCCAAATCTTTATGCGAACATGCATTTACAACTTTTAAAACCTGAAATTCGAATGTGTGCGATGTTAGCGTCATGTTAGCGTCTTTATTTTTTACTACGATATTTTCGACGACGATGTTTTTAAACTGCGAAGTTTCTCAACCGCTTTATTTTCATTGCGAAGTTTTTGAACCGCTTTATTTTCAACGACGATATTTTGTACCATGATGTTTTAGAACTGCGATGTTTTCTCTTTGCTTTATTTTCTCCCACGATATTTTGTAGCACGACGTTTTCGTCCGCGATGTTTTCGACTGTAACCAGTGTGTGGGATTTAAAGAAAGACGGAACTGCTAGACCTAACACTGAAATTCTGAAAATGGGTTATTAATGTAAATTCGATTTAATTATATAGGATTGATGGCCCAGAAAGTATCTTGCAACTCACTGTATAAATAACGAAATAAAACTTTGGTACGAAAGAACAAATATTAAAATATTAACAATTTTTTACTTAACGGCAATTTAGTGCATCTAGCCAGAAAAGAAAAATAAATTCTTAATTCAGGCAGACAAGCAGAACACACTATTACATACCTTACATATCCCCGTCTCGCGTTGCCATCCGCAGTAGGTAATATGAATAACAAAGATTAATGCAATTTTGCAAATGGGACCACCGATGAACGAAGATTTTTTTTGATTTGATTACGGCCACGCACACAGTGGCTGTATGGACGTTCTCGTATTTTTTCCCACGTATACACGAGCCAATTTCCCTTAGAAAATTTTTCATGAAGGCATCCCTCCCCTTAGGCAGATAGCCCTCCTGCCCTTAGCCGTAATCAAACAAACAAAACCAATCCAACTAGAAATTTTCCAGAATTACTTAACAAGTCTAGATGGTTAAATTGGTAGAGCTCATCTCAGAAATCAAGGCATTGTTGGATTTGATTCTAAGTTCGGGGCCAGGTCATTACCCATAAGATGTTACACTGGAGATAAAAACACCTGGTTAATGTAGTTTGTTTCTCATCATTGAATCAACTCATATTTCAAAGCTTCAAATTTCTATTCTGTTGAAATAAACGCTTTCTCCTGTTATTCAATACAATACAAAAAAAAAAAAAATTTTTTTTTTTATTCAATACAATACAAAAAAAAAAAAAAAACACTCAGACTAAAATAAAAACTCTTAAACTAACGCAACATAATTAAGAATACCGATATAAAATCGGCGTAAATAACTGAATGAAATGCGCTACTTGAATGAAACAAACTGCACACTGGTAATATAGTAGTAATAACAATAATGACAATTATTTCTAGTATGAATTATGTTTTCATGGTGTGGTCAGATCAAACGGAATATCATATCGAACTGGATTTACTAAATTCTGGCAAAACATACCAGAGCCTAAGAAAAGGGATGCTTTCGTGGAGGAATTTTTAAGGAAAATAGCCTATCTAAATATTGTGAAGTAATCTATGAAAGTTCCCCCGCAGTTAACATATTAGCCAGCATTTCAACCCGGGTGAAACTACCAGTGTTCAGCCGTTTTATCACTTGGCCACCGGTAGGCACGGAATGTCGAATAATCAGAATTATATACATAGTTTCCAAATGTAATAACTATCCAATGGTTTAAGACTAAGAAGGGAATTTCGACCCGGTCTTGATCTCAAGCTGCATGAGTGGTTTTTCTCTATCCTTAACGGGAATATGAGCCAGTTTCTCTTAGATGTTCTACACGAAGGCATTCATTTTAGCATCTTATGCCTTGCCATGTTCGAATAACACCAAATGTATTATTTCACATTTGCACATCCTTTTTAAAATTTTTCCATCAATATAATATAAATTCCTTCATAAAATATCGCCTTCACCGAAATGCCATTAAAAGAAAACGAAACATAATGAAAATGAAAGTCATTCCTCAGCGCTGAAAATAAGGGTTATTCACGCTAAATACTGAGATAATCATTTTCCTCTATTTATGGTTTTCGGCCTTCCGGAGATTTAGAGCCTGGCGCTCTTTTCTAACTCACTTATATCAAGGCCATGTTCGCACATCATGTGATAGTGATTAAAAAAAAAGTAGTCTACTGCAGAACGCATTGGATTGCGTAAAAAGTGATGCAATACCCCAATCCTCCCATCTCGTAATACAACGCGCGTGCGCAGCTGATAAGTTTTTATTTTTTTATTAAATTTAAACTCGGTAACCCAGGTTGCTAGGCGATCACTTGGCGACGATTTTAGTAGCGTTCTGTTGAAGCAATCATGAAAATATTTTGTTCCGTTATTGGTAAAATTGGTGGGTGTTATTGACCGTAGTAAAATGTGTACGCAGTTCTTTAAGAAAGATCTAGCTTTTACACTTTTAATTTAAACGGTGCTATGAATTCCTTGCCTCATGAAAGAGCTTTTAGCACTGCATTGCATTTTAAGAAAATACTTTAAAAATTAATAAATAGCCTTAAGGTTTGATCCGGTAGTCTTAGGATAAATATAGCGCTGCAGTTTTAAAAGCCATTTTCACAAGTATACTTGTATTCTGCCACAAAATTCAACTCAGCTGTCCTAACTTTTTCCAACTTTCACCTTTCCTCACAAAAATCTTCATGATGTGTTTTAAGTACAAGTGAAAGAATATTCCGCGACTCTTGAGTTTTTTAATAAAAACAATTATTAACGTACGACAAACAAAAACGTATTAATACACTGAACCAAACCTTTTTATAATGCTATTTAAAAATTTTTAAATAAACCCTGGTTATTCAAAACAATAAAGGAAATGGGTGTGCAAAATTCAAGTAAGTAATTTTGCAGCACATTTTGACATCATAAATTTGAATTATTACGGGAAAATGTTTTTGCAAGCTTAGTAACGTTTTTTCGCTTTGAATACCAAGAATTTTCTTTGAAAGTGCGAGCTACAACTTTTATAATACCATTACATCACATAGAACAAAACCGGGAAAACATCGTGAATTTTATTTCAGCCATGTTTAGATATTGTTGTGATATTCAAATTATATGAAAAAGATTTTTCAAATTCAGTATACGTAAAAGGACTCTAGAAGGACTCGGGGACTTCAGAAGCATAATTCATTCAAAGTGCATTTCATGCATAGCTTTGTTTGTAGAGTCGCACTCATTTTGGGAGCATAAAGTAAAGACCCTACTGAAGATGAAATAGCGAATTCTCGCCATGTCTTGGAAAAAACAGATGGCTGCCGACGAAGGTTATAATAACCTTTTTATTTCAACTAACTAAACAGAACATGCACTCACTCGGTGCTCACAATTTAATCACCACTTGTGGCTAAGCAACTTAACACAAAATAGTATATACAGCCTCCTCCCTTAAAAAAAGAATTAAAATTTAACTACACGACTGGTTCCTACTTTAATCTAAATCTGTTTTATTGGATGCACATAGCAAAGTGAGTCTAGAATAGCAATATAAATTAAGTAGCTATCATAAAATATTCAGCAACAACACACGGCATAAATTCACAACTAACTATTCTACTGTGAATCTTAAATTTTGCTACTTAAATACTATTTCCGAACGCACTGATATTTGCCTGCGCATCATTTAAATTTGCATTCTGACGGGAAACTGAAATCAGAAGGGAAAAGAAAGTTTTTTAAAATAAAAAATAATTGATTAGTACAAAATAAAGCTCTTTACATGTTATTGAAATACCTTAATTATAAAATGAATTTAAAAATAGAGGATAAATTTAATTTAAGAAGGTACTGAGGCAAAATAAAATTGCCAAACTTTTGAAATTTTACAAAAGCTACCACATGAAAAAAAGGAAAACACAGAGCATTTTGTATGTATTATTTACTTTATTATTTATTATTATATTACTTATTTTTTATTGCATAATATAAATCAAAATATTCATTTTGGCATCTTACTGATGATCTTTCCACAATAATTTATTCAGACACGTCATAACAGTTCCCATTAGAAGTTAAAAACACAATCTTCTTTCAGGGATAAGGAGGGATTTATTGAAACAGAATCAATTTTTTGATTAAAATTCCAAACAAATCTTCGTAAATATTATTATATGATATCTTTTTCCAACAGGCATCAAAGTAAAATACAGTTATAAAAATTCACTGATTCTCATTCGAAAAATATCTTTCCATATTTAATTCTGTTAAATTGTGGCACTAACAGGGCTTAACTGTGGCATTAAACAGGGCTTAAAATTCAGCTGGAACTCACCGCAGCCCAGTTCTAGTACTTTTCAAACCTTGATAAAATTGTGATTCCATCGTGTGCCCCAAATAATATGAGTTCCGCTGCTTTAATTTATTAGTTAACTATTTGTCAATAATTTAATTTCATTTATTAATGTTTAATTTTTTTTAACATTTTATTTAATTTATTAATTTTTTATTTGCCTTTAATAGGGTTCCGAATTTCTAATGTTAGCAATTAAGTCATGAAACTGAATGAAACATATAAAATTCAGATGTGTAGAGACATTAAAATTTTTTAATCTTGATAATAAATAAGCGATTACAAACAAAAAATGTGAAAGAACGAGCGCGCAGGGCCGATAGCAGCGGGGGGGGAGTGAAATGGCGGCCATATTTAAAGGCGGGGAAATGGTTAACAAGCATATTACATTTTTGTAAAAACGTGGGGCCAGTTTTAATTTGCACCTAGGCGGCTCACACGGTACTGCGCGTAATAACAACCCGTTCGCGAAGCGCGATATGAATAAACATCTAAAAATTTTCTCGACAAAAATCATATTTGATCGCCAATCGGCGATACTTACCAAGTTATAGAAAGAAACGCTCCTAACGTTGAGGCCATATGAGACTGAGACGCTTCCGGAGGAGTAGCGTGTAGCTCAGCTTAAGTAGTTGACCGGCGCTAAGTTTCACTCTCCGAATAGCGGATCACCTGTTGAGCGACTCATCATTTAGCTGCAGGGCGATTTTTATTTACCTAAAATGTCTGCAAGTATAGTTAGTATTATAGAAGATTACTTAAGGTTGGGTGACGATCATATGGATGCATTTCTGGTGAGTTATAAAAATATTTCGTAATATTTTTCTCGAACTAGTAGTAGCTGTACTATACCCGCGTGTATAGTTTTGCCTTTTTTCTTGCTTACATCAATTTTCTCGTCCTGATAACTTGTATTTTATGCTTGTGAATCGGCTTTCATTTCTACTGGTTATATTTCTATTATTGAGGCATATAAACTGCCAGTTATTTTTATTCGTGTGCTTGTTTTTAAACTTTTACAAGAACTAAATGAATTATAGATCTAATGCAGTTTAATTTCTTGTTTACTATTATCAAGATATAACCTGCTCTGGATTATCGGAGCTGGTTATATCTTGATGACTGATTTCAGATAATATCGGGTTTTTATCATTGTATATTTTTTTAACTTATTTTAAAATTTTTTAATTTTTAATTTAAGTTTAAATTTTAATATGTTCTCATTTAGTTGTTTTAAATTAAGGAAATTCTCTGATTATTTTGGCAATTCAGTCAGGTATAAGTAAGAAACGTTGCGTGTTGATTATTATGTTGGATACAGCTTGAGAAAGACCAAAGAATTAACAATTATTATTTAATATTGTGTGAATTTGGTTTATTTTTGCATTAATTTGCTTTTATTCCATTTTCCCCCCAAGTTATTGATTCAGTTGTTTTAATTTTTGCCTTTCTCTTATAAATTTTGCCTTATTTCATTGATATTAATTCTGTATATTTTATCTATTTTTTAATTAATTAATTTCATAGGTACAAAATTACCACATTAATAGTATTTATTGATTCAATGCTATTCTATGTTCTCTCTCTCTACATATATATATATATATATATTCATATTAAGCAAATTCAATCAAAGTTAAGTTTATTACTACCTTGTACGAACTAAGGAAGTGTTGCAATCGCGAAAAATTTAGAGTATCATATTTCAACCAAATATCCACTTTGAATGTTCCCGAACCCATATGGATGATTTTTTGCTAGACGTCTGCACGTACGGGCAGAATAAAGGACTCTTAATTACCAAAACAGATTGTAAAATGAGTTTAAAGTGGATTCAAAAGGGATCTTTTCTTGACGTCTGTACGTATATACTACGTATATATGTATCTATCTTCCAAAGCTCAAAGACGATTAGTCGTAAAACGTTGAAATTTTGTATATGGGACTGCTATAACATCTAGTTGTGCACCTCCCTTTTCTTTTGCCATCGGCAGCACCAAACATTTATATACAGACCCACCCCCATACCCGGCTTAGAATTCCGTACTCAGGCTTTACTTTCGCAATCATAGGTCGTACTTATATACACTCCTGTCCATAAATTAAGGATAATTCGGAGTCATGCTGAAATCGAACTCTAAAATAAATATATCACCTGTAAAATCACTACACACGTCTTCAAGAATCATATGCAAATTTCGGGAAGTAACTAGATGACACCGATGGTACGTCACAATGCCCAGAGTGTAAGAGAGTGATATATAAGGAATACAGGCAAAGAAGTAAAATTGTTCGCAGACGCTTTATAAGCATTTCAGTGCAATAACCGAATAGTTATGACACAAAGGACGAATTTGGATGATTTTTTACGTGGTAGAATTATCGGCCGTCTGGAATGTGGGCGTACCCAACTAGAAGTATCAGACGTACTTGGAATTGCCCAGAGTGTCATCTCCAGGCTTTGGCAACGATTCCAAGATGATGGTAATGTGAGCAGACGTTACAGCACAGGTCGCCCCAAAGTTACAACGCCGAATGAGGACCGGTATTTGACAGTTACTGCCAAAGGAAACAGGCGGAGCACAGCCTCAGACCTGTCTTGTCAGCTCTCTTCAGCCACTGGTACAACAGTTTCAAGGCATACCGTGTACAGACGCTTAGGGCAGATTGGTCTATATGCTCGTAGACCTGTCAAATGCGTTCCACTTACTGCAATTCACTGTCGCCTGCGATTAGCCTGGAGTAGAGAGCATGCATTGTGGACACCGCGACAGTGGGCTTGTGTGATGTTTTCCGACGAATCCAGGTTTAGCTTGCAGTCTGATTCTCGCCGGACTTTCATATGGAGAGCTCCAGGTACCCGTTACCACCAAGAAAACATCATTGAACAACAACGTTACGGTTATGCAGGAGTGCTCGTTTGGGGTGGAATTATTCTGTATTCCAGAACTGACCTGCATGTTCAAATTGAAATCATGACGAGCCAAATCTATCGGAACGTCATTCTGGAACAACATGTACATTTGTTTCGGGGCGCCATGGGCGCACAATTTGCGTTTATGGATGACAACGCCCGTCCTCACCGTGCAAACGTCGTAAGCGACTGCCTTCAATCGGAGGATATCACCCGTATGGACTAGCCAGCATTCTCACCGGACTTGAATCCAGTAGAGCACATGTGGGACATGCTTGGCCGACGATTTGCAGCCCGTCAACCTCCTCCTACATGTCTACCGGAACTTCGGAGAGCATTGCTTTTTGAGTCGTGTAATATCCCCCAAGATCAGATCGATAATTTGATACTCAACATGCCTAGGCGTTGTACGGACTGTATTGCATCATCTGGGAGACATACAATGTATTAACAATCATACCAACCATGTAATATTGGTTTTTTGTAAATAGGTTTGTTTTTGTAATTTGCTGCAGGGAGAAAAAATCGCTAATTTTTTTAATAATATCAAACATATAGCATCTTTTTTTGCTCTTTACCTTTTGTTTAATAAATGAACTTTACAAATAAGTCAAATTTGTTTTGCTTCTAACTCTTCCTTTGCCTGATTTTGCATTATCCTTAATCTATGGACATGAGTGTAAATTAATAATACATTGTATTTAACACAAGTATATTAATAATTTATTTTAATAATTAGCGACTCTAATTATATGAGTACCTAAATAATGAAAAGACAGAGAAGCATGTGCATATATAATGATATAATTTTAGGTGACGACGTAAATGTTAGATGAAAACCGGTTCATCAAAAGGTAGATGCAACCGTGATCGGTTTAATATTTCTTTTACTGTGGACAAATATAATCTGATGCAGGAACAGATAATTTGGCACAATCTGTACATCCGATCTTGAATAAACATTGGTAATTTTTATATTTTTGTAATATATTTGAAGAAAAAAAGAGCAGAAACGTATAACAAACCTGCAGAACAAAAAAGCGGTTGTTTTGGTATATTTTAATTACGCGAGGGCTATCTGCCAAAGGGGAAGAGACACCATCGTGGAGGACTTTCTGGAGAAAACTGGCTAATATCCGCCTTACTACATTAACTCACGAAAACGCTCATACAATCAACCCGTTCGGGCCAGGATATGAACCCAGGTTGAACTATCAGTGTTCAGTGACTTAATCGCTCGGCTGCTGGTGGACCTTCTATAGGAAAGCGGTGAAGAACTGCAAGGTATCTAACATGAAGGTTTGTTTAGTAAACAAAATTTGGTTTGACTTCATTCTGATTGTTTGCTGAAGGTTTTAGTTCGGAAATTTTAAAACTGTTATTGACTAAAGCATTAAATAAGTACCTGTGTCATTAGCATTATGTAAGAATCATATAACAACTTGTGTAGATTGCAAGATGTCTTGCAAATTCTTTGCTCCTGACGAAGAGGGGTCTTTACCTGTTTGCCCTCGAATTCGATTGAAATCTTGAATAAATCTACGCCAAGCTCAAGGTTGTTGCGTTACTAAATTTATGTACAGTATTTGTTTCTGAACCTTCTGAGCGGCATGATCGGCTTTATCCGGTCATGAGAGCTTTTTGTCACTTTGCACATATTAATTAGCTTATAATTTTAGATAGTTTTCTTCTTTGATGATGTAAATGTCATCTTAATGAATGTAAGTTTATGAAAATAGAAACTTAAAATAAGCACTTAAAATAAACTTAAAATACACTGGTGTGCAAAAATTAAGGACGAGACGGTTTTTTCAATATAACTTTGTACAAAAGCTTTCCAAATCAACACGTTTAATACCGTAAGATCCCCAATACGTAAGGACATGAGTAATGTAAGCAACAGTTACTAAAAGAGAAATCAGAGGGATAAAAAGAAGCTTTATTGAAAAAGTAGCGTGGAGCGCAATGCGACTGAAGGCCGAAACATCCCTGTGATGGGTGTCCAGCAAGAAACATCCGGTCTTCAATAGGGGATATGATCTCCCCTGACTGCTAGGCAGGTTTCACATCATTTGTGCATGCTGGATATGTCGTTGTTAATGAGCTGTTGAGACACTGCTGCTCGTTCCTCTTGTAGCACCAATCGCAGTTTCGGAATCGTTACTGGCGATAAGTTACGTGCTGCCACGGGTCTCCCTAGTAAGTTCCGTACATGCTTGACGGGATTTAGATCCAGAGACCTTGCCGACCAATCCATGTGTTCAATATCTTCACTCTCCAACAGCTCTTCGACAGTAACTGTGCGATGAGGTGGAGCGTTGTCGTCCATGAAGAGGAACTGAGGACCCATAGCCCTTGTGAAAAGACGCATGTAAGGAAGAAGAACCTCGTTACAATAGCAGTCCCAGGTGACGAACCTCCTTGGGAGATATGAAGGTCGGTCCGGCTACCAAGCATTATGTCTGCTCGAACGAGAACTCCGCGACCTCCAAAACAGTCCCTTTTGATGATGTTGAAGGGGTTATTGCGTGTTCCCCGCTCTGTCCAGATGTGTATGTGTCTAGAATCGCAACTCAGACTAAATCTGCTCTCATCTATAAAGAGTACTCGTCCCCATTCATTGTCTCTCCAATTCCGGTGTTCCCGGCACCACAGAGAACGCCTTCTCCGATGGGCAGGCGTTAGAGGTACACACCGTACAGGGCGTCGTGCAAACAGACCACCACCGTGCAGTCTTCTGGCCACGGTAAAACGCGATATCGGTCGTCCAGTCGCCTGTGTCGTGTGTCTAGCGATTTCTCCCGCTGTCTGCCGCCTGTTTCTTCTGGCCTGTAAGGCAATATACCGGTCATCTGCGGGTGTGGTTCCTCGTGGACGACCACTACTAAACCCCCGGATAGCTGTTCCTGTAGTTTGAAATTGTCTCCGAAGTCGTGAAACGATGCAGTGAGTAATTCCGAACTCTGCAGCTACACTTGTCACACTGCGGCCTTCCTCCAACTTTCCAATGATTCGACCTCGGGTAAAATCATCCAGTCTAACAGATTGATTATTCGCCATTTCTCGCTGAGGCAGCAACTCGGTGTGATTTTAACTGCTATACGGCGTGCAATCTCTTTGCCAGAAATACTGATCTTACACCGACAACATGCTTTATACTACTCAGACACTCCCCCATTACGTTTACCTGCATATCTGTGCGTGTGCTACCGTGCATCACTTTACTTAATCTCCTGATTGGTCTTTCTGTCCGCTCTGCCTCTTCGTTCAGCTGATATGCTAATTTTTCGACTTCGTCCTTAATTTTTGCACACCAGTGTAGTTTATTTGACGGTACGAAAATGATTATGATAGTCTGGCACACATGATCTTAATCCTTTCTTCAAGACGCGAATTATTTTAAAATTTATTACGTGCTCCCTTGTTAGGTACTACACGGAAAGGGAGTAATGCTCCGCGGAGGACATTTTAGGGAAACTGGCTTGTATTCGCGTTACACATGGAGGAAAATCACGAAAACGCTCGTGAAGCCATCCCGTTCACCGAAATTCGAACCCCAGATCTAACTACCAGTATCAACGGTTTTTACCGCTTGGGCACTTGTCGCCATGGGAAGATTTTAGACTGTTATTCTGCTCATCCACCCACTAACAGTAGAGTGGTAAAAACGCTGAACACTAGGAGTCCGAACCTGGTTCAAATCCTCACGAACCGGCTGGCTGCATGGTAGTTTTCGTGGTTTTACCAATTTGTGGTGTAGTGGCCGAAACCGCTGCGCAAAACTCCGATTGTGATAGAGGTTTGAAATGACTTCTAACTTAAGTTCTAACAATAATATGAATTTTAATAAAATAAAAACATTAACTGATGATGGTCGAATTTTAGATGTACGTAAGCGGATTTCATCTTCTACCGATAGAAGACGATTTCTATCCTCGTAATAACTGTTAAACAAAGAAAGCTTGTTTTTAAATAACGATGATGAAAACTGCAGCAATGTATTAATTGCTTTCCAATATAAATTGTGGAGTACTTACTTTCGCAGAAATCCCCAATTTGTCCAAAACCGTTGTAAGGTTTCGCTTAATTTTATTAGCCAGTTATTTTATGTTAATGTTCTTTTCGTTTCCCATTTTCCTACCAGAATATAACTATATAGCTGGCGTGTAATTAAATGAGGTAGAAAGGAGATAGCATTTAAAGGAAGGTTTTAGAGAGTAGAATCAGAGCATGCTCCGCTTGCTAAAGACAACGTTGCTAATTTGATTCTTTTCAGAGTAGTATTCTGCGGCGCCGCGTTATCATGCCGACTTTAGGTCCCAAACTTGCGCGTTCTCTATTTGTGTAGTCGTTAGGCTAACTTACTTTTACCTAATTAAATCGAATTCAATACCTTTGATTTAAACCACAAATGCTTTCTATTTTGTAAGCACGAATGTACCTTCTTTTAAACTTTATTTGAGTTAAATAAAAGGATCCTTTATTTTTTTTCCGGTTTGTATGAGACTTAACAAGACATAGTGATAATTCAATTAAGGTCTTTTGAAATTTCGTGCATTTGATGCTTACAAAGTATACGAAACTTTATAGCATGTCATTAAATCTTAATTTTGAATGACCCATCCGAATGTAAGTCACAAAGTTCTTCTTTTAAAGTTAGGTTATGAAGATGAACGGAAGTGCGAGAAAATGGATTCCTACTCAGTTGTATAGTTCTGTTAACAGGAATATAAACTAATAAACAGTTTTCTTCAACAGCTCCTCTGGATGAGATACAATAAAACTTGAAACTTTTTGGTATCTATCTTCACTTTTTAGTCCCGCCAGTAATTGAAACATATCAAGATTTCCTTTTGCAATATGATCTTTCCATAAATTTAATTTTCTTTTAAATTCAAGAATCTTATCACCTGAAGTTTGCATGTTTTCTCCGCTACCTTGCAATAACTTACTCATTTGATTCAAGTGACGAAAAATATCTGCTAAATAAGCTAGTATCTGCACCTACATTTGATTCTCAAAAATTTAATAAAATCTTATTTGTCGTTTTTGTTGAAAATTTGCATCCATTTCTTTCTTTAGTTCAAAAATCCTATTAAAAACGCTGCCCCTTCTTAAACTGTCCGGTGATAAAACTAGTTAACCACCGGATTTCAGTATATGAACAATAGATCTGAGTGCTCTTTATCCTCGTTCGTGTGGATAAAGAGCGCACAAATCTGTTTGTGTGCACTCTATCCTTTTTTTCACAGATTTTTAAAAAAATTCTGGAATGAAGTGGCTTTCGTTTAATGAAGTTTACCATTTTTTATAACACCATCGAATCCTTTTGTAGTTCATTGCCAAGACATTTTAACATCAACCTTCTCTATGAATAATAAAGAATGTGGAAACAACATTGGCCCTTTTTTTTCTTTTACAAGAGTAACAAAGCCAGCTATGTGGAGCCAACTATGGAAGCAGCGCTATCCGTACATAATTTCAATTAAGTCAATACCATTCTTCCAAGAACGATTTTTTTCCCAGATGTGCTGCTAAAATATTAAATATATCTATTCCTCTGCTTGTCTCAAGTAATTATTTACAGAAGTGAAAGTTTTTCTGAATTTCTCTCTCATTAAAAAATCTTACAAATGCTAGAACATAAGATTTGTTGGCTAAATTTGCTGACTCATCCAATTAATTAAAAAATTGTCATTTTTCAGGTTATCATATAAAACTTCTTCAACATCATGTGATATTAACTAAAGTAAAATAACACGCCGAACAATATTAATTTAGAAATCAAACAACAAAAATCAGCGTTATATTTGCAAATTTTTACAGCTATTGATGAAACAAGAAAACTAAAACATAATTTTCTTAAACGCTGAAGGTAAAGATGGATTGTAATTAGTGTCATTAACTAGAACAGAAAGATTTTTTTGAATGTAAAAACTCCTCTAGATAATCTTAATTCATCAATGAAAGATGTTTTTTGAATAATTTTGGCTGCAGAAAAATTGGAAGTATGGGTTTTTCGGATCAACAATGCTGGGCAACAGAGGACTTCAGTGTTTCCTTTTTCCTAACATATGCCTCATGTTCTTTAACGCTAAATTTTAAGGCTCTCTTAGTTTGACCATTGTACATTGAACCACACTGGCAAGGAATCCTGTAAATACCTCATTAATTTATATCGGGAATGGGGTCCTTAAGTATGGAACTCGGAATTTCATTATTAGAAGAATAAACGACCCGAAACTTAAATTTTTGTAAAATACGTGAAAGGAATGATAACAGAATTCTTATAATCTCCTAAAACAAGAGTGTACCTTTCGGTGTGTTGATATGAGCATTTTTTAACTGCTTAATTAATAATGTTGGGTGAAAAACCCCTGTCAATAGCTACTGCTTTCAAATAATTTAGTTCTTCATCCAGAGCCAATTTGGAGGAGCAAACTTTTGAGTGCACGGAAAACAGTGGAATAAAATGAAGTTAACTTTTGTTTAGTCCAGATGACATGATTTGAAGTGTGGTGGAAGGCAAACCGACGACAGTTTACTGTAAACCGTAGTATTGAAGTTGAATGTGTTACGTGTGACCAAAATGTCGAGGAACGGAAAAGAATTGCATTTCTCAAGTTCAAAAGTGAACTCAATAGCTGGATTAATGGAATTTATAATTGAAAGAACTTTCTTTAAATCATATTTATTACCGTCAAACAGGGTAAAATTATCATCTACGTAACGGAACCATACCGGGAAGTTTAAAGTTTCAAATAATTTTGATTCATAATAATGCATGTAGATATCAGCCAAGATGGGACTAAGAGGGCTTCCCATGGATAATACCTTAGTTTGCCTGTAATACTTATTTTGGAAAACAAAATGCGTTTATTTCAATCAGAGTTGAGTGAGGGAGATTAGCTCATCAATTTCGATTCAGGAGAAATGCAATTCACGAAGTCTGGTTTCTAGACATCTTAATGCACCCTCCACTGGAGCAACGGTGAAAATGATTTTACATCAAAAGAAACCATGAGTAAATTTCTAGAAAAAAAGCTTTTAACTTTTTTTACAAACTCTATTGAATTTTTTATGGTGTAAATGTCATTGTCTAATAGAGTTGAAAATCGAGAAAGTAAATATTTAGCTAACGGGTAAGAGGCTAAATTTGATACAATAGGGCGGAAAGGAATTGCACATGTTTGAATTTTGGAAAGAGCATATAATCTGGCGCAATTCGCAACAGATGGGATAAGCGACTGTTTTAAGTTGTTCGAAAGGATTTGTGAAGATTTGATCGAAGTTTTTATTTTTGAGAGGTCCGAAGGTGAAGGGTCTTTAGAGATCGGATTATATGGTCCTTCCTTTAAAAGTTTAGTGACACAATCGATGTAAGTGTTCTTGTCCATGACGATTATCTGGCCACTTTTGTCGGCCTTTGAAATGATAATATTCGGGTTAGTATGAATTGCGTGCATTGTAACGCTTTCTTTCGCTTTAGATTTGGTTTCAAAGGCTTATTGTTGAATTTCGCTTTATGGGCGATAAGACACCTAATCGTTTCTTTCTGTGAATCTGAAACGTTACTGAATTTGAAAGCTTTTTCGATAGAAGCCAAAATCTTTCGAATCGAGGGTGATGCTTGATTCATGTTCTGCTGACTCTGCTTGATTAATAATATTCACACAACATAATTAATCAAGCAGTTAAAAAATTCTCATTACAGCACACCGAAAGGCACACTCTTGTTTTAGAAGATTATAAGAATTCTGTTGTCATTCCTTTCTTTCCAACAATTAGCTATAAAATTGCACGTATTTTACATAAATTTAACTTTCGGGTCGTTTATTCTCCTATTAATAAAATTCCGAGTTCCCTACTTAAAGACCTTATTCCATGAATTCATGGGGTATTTACAACATTGGGTGCTTACAGCCAGTGGGGCTTAATGTACATTGGTCAAGCTAAGAGAGCCTTAAAAAATCGCTTTGAGGAACATGAGGCATATGTTAGGAAAAGGAAACACTGTTGCCCAGCATTGTTGATCCGAAAACCACACTTTCAATTTTTCTGCAGCCGAAAATTATTCAGAAAGCATCTTCCATTGGTGAATTAGATTTTCTAGAGGCGTTTCACATTAAAAAAAACCTTTCTGTTCTAGTTAATGACCCTAAATCCAATCCATCTTTGTTTAAAGAAATTGCTTCAATTTTTTTTTGTTTCATCAATAGCTGTGAAAATTTGCAAATATAATGCTGATTTTTGTTGTTTGATTTCTAAAATAACATCATGTGACATATCATTGATTCGTCGACTTACTGTATTGTTCGAAACAAAAATATTTTCAGCTTTTGTTACTGCAGATTCTAAATCTTCATCACTAGTTTCTTCAGAATTATCTGGATTGTTTATCTTCAAGTATCGTCATATTTTAACCGTTAAAAATCTATAGAAGAATTTAAAAATGAGAAGCAAAATTTGTAGGTTTTCCCTTAGTTTCAATAACCAATCACTCTAATTTTTGTTATCTTTTCTGAACTCGTCACTTTCCCCTCGAAATTCTTCGCCAGGAGGCAAATTGAGTGAAGAAGCATATTTAAACTGGCCAAAAGAGAAAGTCAGAGCGTGATTTCGTTAATATAGCGCACATTGTTATTCTGTCCTTCCTGCTTTGCTGATACTTTGAGCTGTTGATACGTCTTCTGGCCGTTTATTGAAAATCTATTAACGGTACAGGTTGCTGAGTCAGCCTGTTAGTCTTAAGTAGTCTAGCACTACACTACTCTTTGCCATTTAAATTTATTAATAAATTATTCTTAGGTTCCCACCGCAAGTAGTCGGTGTTATTGTGAGCACGAAGTACGTGAATTTTTGTTAAAGATTTTAATCAAATAAAAGGACAATTTAAACCCCTTGTGTTTTATTTCTTTACATCTGTGCGAGAAGTCGCCTGTCTTAGTAGTAGATCGTATCTTTGAATGTTAGCAAAACGGGTGCGATCTCACAAACTGAATAAAATACTAATGAAATAGTAGTAAAATTAAGAGTTAAGTAAAATAAGTAATAGTTAAATAAAATAATCTAAATAACAATAAAATAAGAAAGCAATATGCACTGTAGAGTCATTAGGATTTTTGGAAGCAGAAGACATGAAAAATAAGCAATGCCCTCGTCGGGACTCGAACCTCGGACCTCTCGAATACGCGCCGAGTGTGCTGACCATTACACCACGAAGGCATGTTAAGAAGGCGGGAGAAATACCTTATAGCACTAACACTCTATTGAGCCAACCACGTGATCCTACATCTCTTGCATCACTGATACGTACACTGTTACACTACATTCAGTCACACTAGTCTGTGACAACTGAAAAGCTGCCATTTGCTGTTCGGCTATGCTCGTTTGGACTCGTGCTACGATGCATAGCCGTGCAATACCAATCTCCAGTTTAATGAAAAGTTACTAAATAAGTTAATCTCCTTCCATTAAGAAAAAGTGTTATTTTTCCCCCTCTACAACTGAATTGGTAACGCAAGTCGCACAACCATTGACGATGTCTGATGAGTCTAAGAGATAACTGAATAACCAAAGGCAGCTTTTCGATTATCATGGGCTAGACACTTGTCACAGTTACACCCACTTCCCTCATATAAGTTACCCGAACAGTACCGAATCATGGAAAAAAATGTTTTCCGTTTTATGACGTACATGCTATTTCCCTATTTTTTGTGGAACCCGTAACAATGTTTCGCGGAACATTAGGATTCCAGGGAACATTGGTTGGGAAAGGCTGATTTTGAGTGTTTAAAGGTACTCAAACAAGTTGAAATGGCCATATTTGATGAAAAATCCTATTTTTATTTTTATTTTTTATGCGTTTTTATCGGGCAGATTTTTATCATATCAGAGTTTCAATATAGTTATTCTATAATTCTGTATACTTCTGTTGTTATTCTACACTCACGTTTGTGAAAATTGCAACACCAAGAAGGAATCGTCATAATTGAATGCAATTTAATACACAGTTGAGTGGTAGTGGTACAAATAAATGATTAAATGTTCAAAGCAAACAAACAAGAACAAGAGATCAGAATCAGTATTTTGTGTGGCCACCACGCGCCGCAATAAGTGCTGCTACACGACGTGGCATGGAGTCAAACAAAGTTTGAATGTCTGACTGAGGAAGAGCATTCCATATCGTTTGTACGCGTACCCAAAGTTCGTCTGCAGACGCAACAGGACGAGGATCACGAGCAAGACGCCGACCAATGACATCCCACACATGTTCAATTGGCGACATATCCGGGGAACACGCAGGCCAAGGAAGAAGCTGTACCTGCTGCGCTGCAAAGAAGGATTTAACAATCCGAGCAGTATGAGGGCGGGCATTGTCCTGTTGAAATACAGCGCCTGGCAAGCTTTGAAGGAAGGGAACAGCTTCGGGCTGTAGAACTTCACGGATATACCGGTTGCTGTTCAGATTGCCCACAATTCGTAGCAATTGAGATCGTCTATGATATGCTATGGCGCCCCAGACCATAACTCCGGGTGTTCGTCCACTGTGGCGTTCGATAATGCACTCCGGAAGGTGGCGTTCACCGGCATAGCGTCTGACACGAATGCGGCCATCATGGTACCACAAATTAAAGCGGGATTCGTCAGAAAACACGACATGCTGCCAATCAGCACGCCAGTCTCTATGCTGATTGGCCCATTGTAGCCGCAGGCGGCGATGGTCGTGCGTTAGGGGGATCCTGTATAAAGGAGTCCGTGCGCGCAGTCCACACTGCAGCAGACGTCTACGAATTGATGAAGCACACAATGAAACACCTGTAGCTATTGACCACAGTGCTGCCAATTGTCTAGAGGAAGCTGTACGGTCCGTCCGCGCCATGCGGACCAGGTGTCTATCATCGCGAGCTGACGTCACATTTCGGGGTCCACTCCCGGATTTCCGAGTTGTCCGACACTCGTCCGTCCACTGCTTCCAAACGCGCATCACTGTGCTGCTGTTACGCTGCACACGAGAGGCTACTGCACGATACGACAATCCAGCTTCACGAAGGCCGATGATTCTCCCTCGTTCAAACTCTGTAAGTTGTTCAAATCTCGCTCTCTTTCGTCGACGAGGCATAAGTACAGATTGAGTTAACGTTTACCACTAGCAGATAAACACCGATAACCATACACGCCTCGCTACAGCCGTCTATTTATTCGGATCCATCAGCCGTTCAGAGGGCGCTGCTCAGCATACGCATGCGCTACGGATTTGCAATTCTAATCATTTGCATATCATGCGCTACTTTGCATTTCCTGAACATTTCAGCTCACTCGCGTAAGTCCTTCATGGTGTTGCAATTTTCACAAACGTGAGTGTATATATCTCTCTTATTCTATAACGCGTTTTGTATTTAGAAAAAGATCATTTGGCATCGATATTGTGGGCTCGTTAACTGGTTGGTTAATAGATTAGATCTAAACATCAGAGATTTATCTCCCATAAGAGGAACGCTATTATGAAATATTTCCTACGGGAAAGTGCCTCTCATGCAGCTCCGTGTTCAAGATCCATGCGAAAAAGCGTTCCGTGCAATTCCATCTTGGATCTGGTACCATGCGAAACCGATTCCTTGGTACCATATTGTAAAATAAATTGTCATTACTCTGTAATCTTAACCAATCGGCCAAAAATGGGCATCAACAGTGGGTGTATCAGATAACTAATTCTAACATGATCAGGCCTAGGAAAACAACCTTTTTATTATATATTATTATTATTTCAGAAGTCTACAAAATTTTCGCTAGCGTACAATTCTTCTATACTCACTTTCTATGAATCTGTTGGCTCTCGAGGTCATGAAGGTTCTGAAGGTTCTGAAGAATGGTTCTGATTTCAATTTTGGAATACAATTACTTCACGATATATTTTTCGCGTTAGTTCTAATGACTGCAGTATCAAATTTGCTTAATTATGAAGAATGATTCAACAACTTCATTTGAAATTAGAGTATAATAGAAAAATACTTGTATACGATGTATAAAACATATTGGGGAGAGAAGTGTTTTAGTCTTTCAAATGCATTGAACACTCTAAAATAGGAATAAAAATCAAACATTAGCATACATTATGGGTACGAAACATGAATATATAATGTGCTGAACAAGAATTTCTAAAAAGTAATAATTCTACATAAGAAAATTGCATACAATTGGCAATGATATTATTTTAGTTGTGAAATCTGAGGCTTAAGGCCGTATGCTTGTTCATTTGATCATTCGCTGATGAGTTGTTCAACTGTGAAGTTGCAACGCGTAAGATTTTTTCAGTGTACTACCGAAGGTACTTTTTATAAGCTTTTATTTAGTTCATTCATGGTTTTTGTCACTATAGTCGAAAACTAGTCATTAATTTTTAACCTACTTCCAGTTAAGCTATCGAGGTTTTTCGCATATATCTTCGTTTAGTAAAAACTGAAAGTTTCAGAAACTTAATGTTTAGAGCCGAAAAAAATATTTAAAATGAAATTTTTATCAAATTTTTAACGTCATTTCTGATTTTTTTGAAGTCGAAAATTACTTTATATTCTTTTATGTGAATTTTGAGATCCAAAAATTTATCTTTTATGAAGATCTGAAAATTTCAAGGTTATGAAAGGAACTCATCACCTTCTTACAGAACAAGAATGATAATCAAACAACAATAATTAGGCGACTTTCTGGAATTTTTTTCAAAACTGGTCAAGTTTTTATAAGCTTTCATTTAACTCTCTCACTAATCAGTCGCTCATTATTTGTCACTATGGTCAAAGCGTTGCCATCCGTTTTTAAATTATTCCTTGAGTAGAGATCAAGCTCACATTTTGGACATACACTTGTAAGGATTTTAAGTTTTACTAACGTTTATTTTAAAACTTTGCTATCCTCTCTTATTTTCCATGTCCGGCCAGAATCAGCGCGAGTAGAATTGCTTATGCAAATGAGGTTGTAAACTGTATAAGTATTTAAGATATGGCTTTTAGCACAGAGAGAGACTTCTCGCCGCCTTACCACGCGCGTATTTTTCAGTCAGTTCATGTCTGCCTAAAAAACACGAGAACTTATTTCTCGCTGATGTTTGAAGACGTATTGTAGTTTTTGCATTCCGCTCGCTATATACGTAGTGTTAAAAGGCCAATCTTCGCGTTACGACTCTCTGTAAAGAATCTAAGTTTAGTTCTTATTTATTTAAGTTAGTTTAATTCTTATTTTCTACGTTTTAGACCATAAGTGCTGGTCTCTGTATCCTGAAGTGCGGGAACGGCTGTACGCTGTGAGAAATAAAGGCTAAATTTAACTCTTCTCAGCTTTGTTGTATCTTCTACATAGGCACAAACATAGTTTTGAGCAAGTTCCCTGTTCCTACTCCAGTTATGTTTCCAAAGACAACTAGAAGGAGCATAAGTCCTGACACACTTATTGTGGATGTTATTACAGTGTGATGAAAAGATGTTTTCAAAATTTCATTTAGATATTTTAAAATTTGGTACTGAAACAAGTTTTCGCGCTCATTATTTTCATCTGATGAACAAACTAAAACTGTCAATAATTTTACTGTTTGCAACATCGAATACAGCGGAA
Source organism: Stegodyphus mimosarum (assembly GCA_000611955.2). Taxonomy (NCBI): domain Eukaryota; kingdom Metazoa; phylum Arthropoda; class Arachnida; order Araneae; family Eresidae; genus Stegodyphus; species Stegodyphus mimosarum. The sequence continues at coordinate 279,267 of KK122037.1, read as the reverse complement.
AAAAAATCTTTGCATGAAATTTATGTGAGATTTTAACGTAATTTCTATTTTTTGGCGGAATTTCTGGATATTTTTAAATTATTTGACAGAACAGAATTGTTGGAGGCAGGGCTTAATTTCTAAAATTGGGAGTGCTAGAGCCATCTAGAAGTCCGTCAGGAAATAGAAATAAAAGGAAATGAATAAAATTACAAATAAAATCATTTCAATAAAATGTAAAGAGATAAGTAGAAATTTATTAAATATTAAATTAATGATAAATGATTAAGAATAAAATAAAAAACCGGACTCTTCTTATTTAGGGCATCGACCAAAATTAAAGTTTTACTTAAAAATTAAGCTCATCCAGGGTTCAGCTGAATTTAAGCCCTGAATGTACAGTATAATGTACTTTTTCAAAAGATGATAGAAAGAAAGACCATTCTTTTTCCAGTACACAAATGAAAAAATGTAATCAACCCTAATGGGAATAGAGAAGTTGCTAGAAACAGTATGAGAGTATAAAAATTTTAAAGGAGATGTATAGGTATGAAAGTAAGAAAAAAGAATCGAACTCTTTCTAACCGCGATACCCTGCCGATTTTATTCGAGCTGTCAAGCAGAATGAAACAGGGAAACAATTTTCTCTCGAATCCGAGTATTGGTCTGTAAGACTTGAGAACAAACATAAAGGTCTGTACAAGTGACAGTTTTTGTCTCCAATATTTGGCTATGTCGTTCTAGAAAGTATGTAGGAGACGTTTTCCGTGGCTGGTCCCTAGCGTTAAAAGTGCACAAGCAGGTTGAACATATCTAGTACTTTCGGGAATGAAAAATTTACCCACTTTGATAAATTCATTGCATTCTGGAAAATAAGACTTTGACACGTGGGTGGAGCTTTTCTTTCCTTAAAAGTCTCAACTTCCATCAAGTGATTTGTGTCATAGAGAAGTACAGACATTCATTAAGAAGTTAGAATCGATTTTTAATTTTAAAATTTCCAGGCTCAAAAGAATTTTCTGCTGAAACTATGATTCAATTATACAAATGAAGTATTAAAACTCTTTTCTCTAGGGCTTCGGTAAGCTTCGATTTGAATTATAATTTATCTCAAAAACTGAAAAGTACCGGAGCTAGGCTGTCGTGGGCTCCGGCCCAATTTAAGGTCTTGGTGGAAGTAAAAGAGTGATTATTCACTATTCAGAAGTAATTTTTAAATCGAATAATTTAACTGATGGCATGCCTTTGAGACTAAAAATGTGAAAATAAGGAAAATATAAATTAAATAAAAAAAATTAAGATTTTTTTAAAAATAAGTTCTTATTTGAAACTTGTAAAATCAATAAAGAACTAAAAAAGAAAAATGCTTTATCATATAATATAGTGCGAACAAGAAATTAAATAAGTTTCTGGACAAAATTCATCTACAGTTTTATTTTACAAATCTATGAAATTTATTTTCCTTAAGTATTCAATTTTAGTTTATATCTAAGTACAACAAATGCTGGTTATGTGGAGTTTTGCCTCAAGTGAGGACATTTTAGATTTTTATACAGCAAGAAGGTTTTTTTTTATTTAAGTATGCATTGTCAAGTTATTAAGTTATTTTGAAGCAGGAGACGTGAAAAATGTTCAGTACCCACCCCGGGACCTCTCGAATACACGTCGAGTATACTTCCAGTTACACCACGAAGGCATTCGGAAAGGAAGGAGAAACTACCTTACATACTCTCCCTGTAAAGGGCGACTGGGGATTAGAGGACCCAATTCCCAAATCTTAGTATCGTCCCCCGCCTTTTAATTCGGGCGCCGTTGCAGAATCATTAGGTTATTTTGAAGCAAGATACGCAAAAAATGTGCATCCCTGGATTTCTCAAATATGCGTCAACTATGCTTCCAATTACAGCACGAAGGCATGCCGAAAGGAGAGAGAAACTACCGTATAGTGTTTAGCGTAATCATTTTAAGTTCTTAATACAAGCATGATACTATGACTTCGTTCAAGAGAGTGTTTTGAGAAAATGTTGGCGTATTTGTAAATAGAATGGATTTTAGCAACTTCTTTACCTTGTGATGTAAAATGCCAACTGAGTAATGTTTTAAATATCAAGCTATTGTAAATATATCATGAAGTAGGTTTGCTAACTGTTTGGTAAATGTAAAAATATTCTGTAAACTATTTTGTAAGAGTTAAAATTGTTAATCTGTATCTGAGATAGTTAAGTGCAGACTAGCATATGATAAGTTAATTTAAAGTAAATGCTAGCTTTGCGAATGTAAGTAATTAAATTCCAGAAACACTGATGAAAAATGTAAAAATTTAGTTATAGGAGAGTAATTTGTCAATAGAATTTGAAAAGAAAGAGAAGTTAAATTATTCAGAATCATTTTGTAAGGAAATGAAATTTCACAGAAATATATTTTTCTTAATGGAAATTAATGAAATGTTAAAACTATTCAGTCTCGCAAGTGAAGAGGAGTTTGAGATGTGAACCGAGGTATACTGAACCTTCGATGCAAGTTATGCTGTTTTAATAAATAAATATAATGTGGCAATCTTTCTTTGTGACGAAAGAGAAGTTTTTATTCTTGAACTTTTTATTATGGTGCAACACAGCCGGGAAGATTATCGTTTGTTTCAAAATGCAATATAATTTGATGCTCTTCGAATGGTTTCGATTT
>KK122037.1:211120-264544 GCA_000611955.2 Stegodyphus mimosarum | reverse complement strand
AGGCTTCTAGCTCGACAAATTTTAAGAGTCCCTGTGATCCAAAGACTTTTAAATCACAAACGTCCATGCTTAGATAAAGCATACGAAAGTATTCACATTATTACACTTTTCCATAATCAAACCATCCAAATCCATAGTTTTCGAGAAAAACGTGAATGGAAATTTATAATGTTATATCCACATGCAAGAAAAATAAATTTCGTTTTCCATATTATAATAACCAGAGCTGATTAAAATGTAATAAACTATTGATTTAGCGATAATAGTTTGTTTGCGAGAGTGTTTAATATCGTATCGTATACTCGATTTACGGTGTGTATATGCAAATTAGAAACGTTGGTTAAAAGTCAACTCGATTCTGCCGGCTAACAACAGAACTTTGATGAAACTTATTCCGTTAGTAAAAAATTGAAATGCTGAAACTTAGTGTTTTTTAAAATGTATTATTATCTAGAAATTAACCAGTTTAAATATTTATTATGTTCAAAAGAAAGTTTTGTGCCTTACATCTGATGTAATTTCATTATTTTCATGCATGTTTTTTCCGAAGTATGACTTGTGGTGGAAGAGTCCTTTGACCATTGTTATCCACGCAAAGAGGAAAATGCTAAATTTATGAAGTGTTATGAGAGAGCCTGTATTTCTGTCTTTATATTTATTCATAATAGTTTTTCTTAGATCAATATATTGTGTTCTTTCTTGATCAGTTCTTTTTCTAAAAATTCATACAGATTTGTAATTTTATTTATTTAGGTGAGGTGCCTAGTTTACGAATTTGTACTTCAAGACGATGTAATTCAACGCATAACAGAAGTATTTGAAGAAGAACTAGAACTGGGCTTAAAAAAAAACCCCGAAAGGAAATCATCGTTACAGATGGCGAACACATTCATTCCTAAACATTTAAGTGGAAATGGTTAGTTATGATTTTTTTTTTACTTTAAGATCATGTTTTATTTTGCATCCGTATATTTTGAATCCCTTCTAATTGTTGCACTCTTACTTATAAAGTCATACTACTTTTATATTAGAGATGTTGTGCAGAAAATTTCTTGCAGTTGATATATTGTGCCATTTACTGTTTATTAGTCATAAAGAAAACAAAATCCAATAACTTATTTGCGTATCTGAAACTTATTTTTACATGCTCTGAAATCAACATTTTTATTGTAGGCATTATATACGTAATAGGTCAAGAGTATATTGTTGATTCAAATGGCTGGACTCTTGAAATTTAATGCATTAATCGGGAATGGGCAATACCCGAAAACTTATTTGTCATTTTGTAGAGACATTAGGTATTTTTGAAGCAGGAAACGTGATAAATGAGCAACGCCTTCGCCGGGAATCGAACCACGGACCTCTCGGTTACGCGTCGAGCATGCAGACCACTACACCACGAAGGCATGCGAAGAAGGCGGGAGAAATACCTTATATACTCCCCCTTTTAAAGGGCGACTGGGGTTTGGGGGACCCAATCGCCAAATCCCTGTGGTGGAGAATCATCATCCACCACCTTTTTAGTTCGGGCGCCAGTGTAGAGACATTAGGTATTTTTGGAAGCATCAGACATGAAAAATGAGCAACGCCTTCGCCGGGAATCGAACCACGGACCTCTCGGTTACGCGTCGAGCATGCAGACCACTACACCACGAAGGCATGCGAAGAAGGCGGGAGAAATACCTTATAATTTAACTGTCTCGTCACTGAGAACGTTAAAGGTGCATCACAGAGGAAGAGAGCGACCGACTACATACCTGCAAGGACGGAAAATTCCATCACAATTTCGATGGCGAACACCCCAGGAGATGGATCCGTTGTCTTCCAACACTGTCCAGTTATCGCTAAACCTTCCGAGAAGACTTTTGAATCACCATTTTTTCAGAGCTCCCATGCCGTACAGACAGTATATTCTTACAAACATCCAAATCATCTCCGGGATTCAAATTTAAGTTATCTACGATCTCCGGGATACAAACTTTGATACGGCCGCCAGCAGCGCTAATCACTATATCGATCAGGCCGGCTGTATTAAGAATATAACAACAATTCTCTTTTCTCGAAGGCCTATTAGTGTCTGAGCGGATAAATCCACTGAACTCTAGGAGTTCGTCTCAGGTTCCCTTCTCTAATATCTGGCGGATGGCTGTATGATGTTTTCTTAGTTTTCCTCCACAAATAAAGTAATAAAGATGGACCACAATTCCTAGGAAACTGTTCCATGCATGTATCCTACCTCGGGCAAATAGCCTTCTTGTAAAGGATACTGTACCATAATAAAATAATCTAACGTCTTTTTGTAAAATCGAAATTTTAAGATGATATATGTACAGCATTGTTTAATACAGCATATGTATTAAATGACACATTTTACTGATCTTGTACAAATTCACCCTTCTATCTATACAAATGGTAATTTTTTACACTGATGGAGTCTAAAAATATCGAAAATCATTTGGAGCAAGAAATGCACTTAGTTGTGAGAATAACTTTCTGTCAATACTGTCAAAAGTAAAATTAAAAAATATTACAATAGATGTAATGGAGTAATTTATTCTTTGTGACTTTATTATTATTATTATGAGGATGATAATATTGATGAAGACGGAAGACTGTCGTCGTTAGTCTTTCCAGTTTCTTTAAATGCTTTATTTATTTCCTTGCTCTAGATCATTATTTTCTGCTTTTTTAATTTTCATTCACGCTTCTCGTCCTCCTGTTTTTCAAAATTATTCATGCACATGCTTATTAAGTTATATCTTCCACATACACTAATAATATTATTAGTTAACATTAAACGTTTCGTATTTATGACATTCAAATTCGTTAAATGCATTCAAATATTTACTTATTTATTCCTTTCTTGATTAAAGTCTCAGCGTTTGAATTTGTTATAGTGTAATGTTTCTTACTAAACTTACTTACCTAGTTTCACTACTTAATAATTAATTTGCAGAGATTTTTATCTGTTGTTTGATAAATTATATCAGATAATAAATTTAACATAAAATAATTAAAATTCATTAAACAGTTGTTGGTTATATTCCTCAAATTATGTAATTGCGAATTTCAGTCTAAAAAAGGTAGCTAGAATTTCATTAAATTATTCATAGAACAGCAAATTTTCTAGCTTTTCAAAATAATAATTTTAACGCTAACGCTACCCTTTCTAACTCTTTAAAATTATAGAGGTTGCCGTGAAATCATTCACTCACTATTCTAACTTCTTAATAAGAGAATCTAACTTCTTAGTAATACTCACTATTCTAACTTCTTAATAAGACTGGAATTATTCAATAGCGATTCACCACCTTGAACAATACGGTATTAGTGTACTGAATTGTAAGAGATTGCTCATAATTTTAATTCATTTTTATAACTCGCTTTTCCTGGAGAAAGCGAGAGAGGAGAAATCACAGAACTGATTAAACGAAGAAGCGGACTGTTAGCAAAAAAAAAATTAATCTGAAGTAGGATTTACCTTTGCATCCAATAAATTGAGTCTAATAAAAACTCACTCTTTACTTGACCCTTTGTTATGAAATGAGAGATTTTTCTTACACTTGTAATCAAATTTTGTGTGCATAGAATTAAATGTATTTCAACAGTTCTTCATATGTATAATTTTTATTTAATTTCTGTTTCAGAGAAAGGAGAATTTTTGGCTCTTGATTTGGGTGGAACTAATTTTAGGGTAATTTTATTGAAACTAGACCCAGAGTCCGAATTATACACTAATGTAAAGTACTATACGGTACCTGAGGAGTTACGCCTAGGAGAAGGCGAGATGGTATGTGTAGTATCATATACATATATATATATATTATTTGTTCCTATGATAAGTCTTTATAAATATTAATAGATTGATAAAATAAATGTTTGAGTTGTCTGTTAATATAAAAAAGTGATTAGAAGCAACTTTGAAATGATGCTTGCAAAATTTCGTGTCCAGTTTTCATAATGTAAAAATATGATGAGTCATTTTAGAGACAAGTACCAGTGAAGGAAGTCGATTTTTATGTGATAAAACTTTATCAAAATGGAAAATGAAAGTCTATATTAGCATACAGCCCATTCTATGCTGTATGAGTTTCCGAAAAGAGTGTTGAAATCACAACAAAAAAAACCCTTATATTTGGAATGTACGTCACAATAAAAAATTGGTTCAGCAAGTAACTTTAATTTGGATGATAAACCCCTTCTATAAACAGTTCCTTGGCAAAAATGACGAAATCGAGCGTACTTAAGAGGAAAGTAATCCAACGATTACTAGTGACGAGACTCCCGATAGGTTAATCATTAACAGTTCTTCCATTTAGAGAATCTTGGATTCATTGGTAAGGTTCTTCACATAGGTGCCGTGGTGTCTACCGAAAATTTCGCGTCAAAAACATCGCGGACGAAAACGTCGCGGAGAAAACAACGCAAGGCGAAAACGTCGTGGTAAAAAACATCGTGGGAGAAAAGAAGGCAAAGAGAAAACATTTCAGCTCTAAAACATCGGGGTACAAAATATCGTCATCGAAAATAACGGGGTTCAAAAACTTCGCAGTTTAAAAACAACGCCGTCGAAAATATCGTGGTAAAAAATAAAGTACCTACAAATCATCGCTTGACGATAGCATCGCACACATGCGTCTTTGAGGTTTTAAAAGCTGTAAATGCATTTTCGCATAATGATTTGGGAGCGCAAGAAGGACAGAGGGATATTTTTAATTTTATATTTCATGTTTTTGAATGAACTAATAAATTTTTGCTGAAAAAGTAAGAAGGAAACTTAAGCAATTAAAAATTGAAAATAAGTAGAAAATTAAAGCAACTTATAGCACTGAATATAATTTTAAATAATGATTATGGGCAAATTATGTCCACATTTTAAACAGTGATCATGGACGATGAACAAAGATCATTAATAAACTATTTTTTTAGAGTTTTACTAATAATGTTTCTTGAAAAATACAGCCTAACATGCTTAGAAAAGGGAAGATAAATAACTGCATGGGGTTACCTCTATAAAAATTTCTTAGTTAATTATCAAATTACTTTCTTTCGCGTTTTGTTAGTCTGAAATTGTTTTGGGAAAAATTATACGTTGTTTTGTTTTCGTTTATTCGTAAAGTGTCGTTAACATTTCTTGCGCTTCCAAATCTTTATGCGGATATGCATTTACTACTTTAAAAAGCTGAAAAAACTCTTGTGCGCGATGTTATCGTTACGCGAGGATTTGTACGTGCTTTATTTTTTACCGCGATATTTTCGACAACGATATTTTAAAACTGCGAAGTTTTTGAACCTCTTTATTTACGACAATGATATTTTGTACCACGATGTTTTAGAACTGCAATGTTTTCTTTTTGCTTTCTTTTCTCCCGGATGCTGTGTACCACGACGTCTTCGCCTTGCGTTGTTTTCTCCGCGACGTTTTCGTCCGCGATGTTTTCGACTGTAACCAGGTGCCATATTGTTTGACAAAAAGAAGTACGCTGGACAGTGCGTGTACCGGGTGGCCATAATTAAACTGACAGTGCTCACAGTGTTCTGTAGCTCGATCTATTTGCGAGAATGACGCCACATTTTGTAGGAAGATTAAACAAGACGGGGGACGAAGGATTCAGCGAAAAAACAAGTTAGTTCCAAAAGTCACCGCTAGGGGAATATTTGGCGCTGTGTAATAGAAAATAGAGTGTTAACAAATGCAAATTAATACGGAATAAAATTACCTTTTATTATGCACATTTTCTGATTTAGTTCAAGTGCAATATGGCAACACTATTAAAAAAGCGTAAAATCTACATAAACACCGATAAAGTCTCGTGATCTGCAATATCACGTACGCTGAGCAGAAGAAGAAGTTCTTTATTCAAATTTCACGTTACATCCATTGCCACAGTGCCACCTGCTTGGGTTTTAAAAGGCAATGTGTTACGTTTCGAATCAATCGGATTGAAAGTTTATGTGCAATATCTCCTTCTTTAGTCGAGCATGCGTTACTGGTCAAATTCTTTTACCTCAACCAGTGTAACGCGTCAGCCGCTCTTCGTGCTTTTAGAACGCACAAAAAATGCGTAAAGGTAACGGTCCTGTGTCAGTTAATGGGCTAAAAGCAATGGTTGCGACATTTGAGAAAACAGATTCTCTGAAGGTTCAGTCAGGCAGAGGACGAAAACCTGTACCACAGGATACAATCGAAGCAGTTGCCACGGCGATTGTTGACAGAGGACCAGACAATATTGCTGCCACCTCTAGCACTCGTGGAGTAGCTCGGAATATGGATATGCCTTACAGTACGGTATGGAAAATCTTACGAAAGATTATCAATTTCTATCTGTACAAGATCAGCCGTGTACAGGAGTTACTGTACCCCGACCATGATAAGCTATTGACTCTCACCTTTCTTGCCAGAATGGAGGTGGATGCTGCTTGGCCGTGGAAACTCTTATGGGGAGACGAGGCCCCCTTTTACCAGAATGGAACTGTGAATACCCAGAACTGCCGAATTTTGGATGACAAATCACCACATGCAGTCACAGCAATTCCCTTACATTCACCAAAGGTAACTGTTTGGTGTGGGTTCACAGCGGAACTTATCGTAGGTCCATTCTTCTATGAGAACATTATTCCGACAGGACCGGAAATCTGTTCTGTTACCGGAGAGAAATATCGCCACATGTTGAACAGCTTTTTCATTCCGGCACATCAGCAAAGACAATGCCTGGGGAAAATCATTTTCATGCAAGATGGAGCTCCTCCACACGTTGCTGTACGGGTGCAACAGATGCTACGACAGAAATTCACAACAGAAAGAGTCATTAGCCGCTACTTTCCAACTGCATGGCCACCTCGGTCGCCTGATCTTGTCCCATGCGACTTCTGGCTATGGGGTTACCTTAAGTCCAAGGTCTATCAAGGAGTGGCCAGGACCTGTTATCACGGACTGTATGGGAGATTCCTGTAGACATGTTACTTTCTGCTGTTGTGCAAACTGTGCACAGAATGCAATATGTGGTCCACAACAACGGCAGCCACATTGAACCACATTTGAATGCAAAATAAAAGGTAATTTCCGTATTGATTGACATTTGTTAACACTCTATTTTCTATTACACAGCGCCAAATATTCCCCTAGCGGTGACTTTTGGAACTAATTTGTTTTTTCGCGAAATCCTTCGTCCCCCGCCTTGTTTAATCGTCCTACAAAATGTGACGTCATTCTCGCAAAAAGATCGCGCTACAGAATACTGTGAGCACTGTCAGTTTAATTATGGCCACCTGGTACTTTGATTTCTTCGCACGTCACGAAAGAGAGTTATTTTTAGGAAAAAATCGCAACAGACGATAATAATATAATCCTGCGATGAAAGAGGAGCTAAAACCGAGTAGATGACAGCCTTAAAAGCTGCTTTCACTGAATGATGGTGTCACTGTCCGTTTGATGAGATTACGAGAGAATCATTTTATTCTCTCATCGGAAGTGACAATTACGGCTGACGAGTACAATACCCCAGAGTGACGGAAGTGATGAGTTTCGTAAATCTTTACATAACTTATATTTTACGCAAATCGAATATATAACTTTGTTAGGTGTAATTTCCTAAGAAACTGCAATATTAATTTATACACTGACGAACCAAAATATTATGACCATCCTTATATTCTCAATGAAATCGTTTGGATGACGTGGAGGGCACGTGATTAAGCGGGAATGGTATTTAACTGCTGCTGGAGAAGGTAAGGAATCTTTTCTGCACTTACTTTTGCGAGTGATGGAAAAGGAGTTGATTTAAGAGAATTTGTTAGGGGCAGATTATAATGGTCCGAAGACTCGGAACGAGTAACTCCGAAGTTGAACGAATGGTAAGTTGATCACGATCTGCCGTTCTTAGTATTTATACAAAGTGGATAAATGAGGATGAAACCAGCAATAGACGACAAGGTGTTGGACGTCCACCCATCATAAAAAAATTATGTCGGATACTGTCCCGCTTGGTACAGAAAACCACAGAATGAGCATCTATTCGGTTTGATAGACGTTCAGCTTTTTCTGCTCATTTAGCGGCTTTTATCAAAACTTTTTCTTTGGATACAAAATCTTGATATAGTGGAGATATAAATGTTACAGAGAATTTTTTATTTTTTTACATTTTACAGAGATTTTTTCTGTGAAGTATACAATTTTGTTACAGGTATAACGTAGGTGTTACAGAGGATTTTGATACTGTAAAAGTTTTGATAAATTAGAGTAGTGTTGTAGAAAGTTTCCAAAGAGTAATCCAAATTTGATGAGCAGAGCTGTTAATGGATACTTTTGACATAAGTTCTGAGATTCTGATAAGATTTTACAATTCTGAGAGCAAAATCGGTGCCAGACAGTGGGCCCGGGAATATCGAAATTGGACCATGGTTAAGTGGAAGGCAGTTGCCTGGTTGGCTGAATCATGATTTCTCATTCATCACGTCGATGGTCATGTCAGGGTAGGCTGTTTCAGGTAAACAGTTGCTCCCTCTGTATAGCAGGTCATACACAGACTGGTGATGGCGGTACTATGCTTTGGAGGACATTCTCATGGGCAGCTCTGGGACCCTTATTTGTGGTAGAACAGACCATGAAAGCTGCGGACTCTCTGAACATAACTGCGGATCAGTTGCAACCTTACAGGGGGTCTATCTTCCCAAGTGGAAATGGAATCTTCCAGCAGTTTAGCGCCGCATGTCACAACGCTTGAAGTGATTCGAAGAGCATGAGGATGAATTCCAATCATCTGACCACCTAACTGACTGGATCTTAACCCGATAGAGCACATTTGGGATGCCATAAAGCGGCAGCTCAGAACTCATGCATCACCACGTCGGACTATCTCGAGTTTGCGTGACCGCTGCTTAGACATTTGGTAAAACTTGTCTCCAGTCATCTACGAAGAACTTGTGGTACCCATGGCAAGACGCGTTGCAGCTGTTTTGCAGGCCAGAGGTTGCGCAGCGAGGTGTTGAGTAGATGGTCAAATTGTTTTGGCTCTTCAGTGTATATATATATATATATAATAAAAAAGGACTTTGCAGTATTGATGGTATAGAACGTAGAAGGTTGAATTCGTAATAAAGAGCAAGAATTTTGATGACGTAGAATGCTGATCCTTAATGAATAAGAAACTGGCAGCCGAGGCAGATTAAATCTTCATTTTATTTCAGTAAACATGTTGCGGCCACAACAACTTGGCACATTATTTGTGCCTGTTATTACAATGGAGTCGAACAGGATGCTACCTTGTGAAAAATGAAAAATTGGTCTACGGAATTAAAGTGCAAGTTGAAAGCTACTAAATTGTCTAACGGAAATTCTAAGTTCTTCAAAAGCAATATCAAGAAGAAACAGGAAAAAAATCGCTATGCTGTGGCTTTCTAGTGCTTTTACAACATTCCTCTGAGTTGCAGCTAGTGACCATTTAAGTTGTAAATTAAAAGAACATCATTCGTCATAGTGTATTCACAAGTGTTTCAAGGTCCTTAGGCTGATATTTCGTCTTCTTTCGTTTTCAGTGTGCGGGTAAATTCGATCTTCGTGTTAGTCTTCAGCTGTTTTATTGGCTAAATTAAATCACATTTTTTTTCTCTTTTTTTCGTTTTTAGAGATGAAAAAAATTTTGCATCTAAATTTAGTAAAACATTCTCGAAATTTAATTCTATTAATTTACACATTTTTTGAGTTTATTTGATGAAATTTTGTTAATGGATACTAAACGTTTTTCATTACCATGAAGTAAGTAATTTTTAAATTCCATATGGAGGCAAGATCGAAATCTGTTGCAGTCTCTCAAGAAAAGAAATCTGATGAAACGGTACCTGAAGTTGTTTCTGTAGACAAACTAAATGTACATGTCCCATATTTGATGGGTCCAAAAATTTTCCCATTGACCAGAGAGTTAACGTTCTTTGAAAGACAATGTACACAGTCCAGTCACATTAATGTGACCACCACGTACTTTCCATGTCAGAGTTAAATAACCAATCACAGAAGGCAGGTGGCAGCACAGTGCAGTTGAGCGTATATAAAGGGTGTGTGAGGGCTTCGGAAAACATTTCAATCGTTGGCGTAATGCAGAAACGAAGCGATTTATCCGACTTCCAAAAGGACATGATCATTGGCTTTCGGGCCAAGGGTGGAAGCATTTCCGAAACGGCTGAGTTTGTGAACTGTTCGCGTGCCGCCGTGGTAAAAGTGTACCGTGCATGGCAAAATGGGACTGTCCAAAATCAGCGACGTGGCAAATGTGGTGCACCACGGGCCATAGATGACAGAGGCGAACGACGGTTGCGGAGATGCGTTCGGGCAGATAGACGGGCTACCGTTGAGCAACTGACCACCAAAATGAACCAAGGGGCTACCAAAAGTGTCTCCCAAAGTACTATTCAGCGAACATTGCTGCGTCTGGGCCTCCGAAGCAGACGCCTGGTTCGTGCACCTATGCTGACTGCTGTTCATCGACGGCGAAGGCTAGAATTTGCACGCCAGTACAGCAGCTGGACGTCCACTGAGTGGCGACAGGTTGCGTTTTCGGATGAATCGCGTTTTATGCTCCATCGGACAGATGGACGTTGGCGTATAAGGCGTGAAACCTCTGAAAGGAACCACCCTGCAACCATTGCCGGAACGGTCCAAGCTGGAGGCGGGAGCATTATGGTCTGGGGAATGTTTTCCTGGCATTCTCTAGGTTCACTGATCATTGTGGAAGGCACAATGGATCAATACAAGTACGCATCTGTCCTTGCGGACCATGTTCACCCCTACATGCGCATTGTTTTTCCTCAGGATGATGGCATCTTCCAGCAGGACAATGCGAGGTGCCATACAGCTGCCAGTGTACGTGCGTGGTTCGAAGAGCACCAGGATGAGTTTACCGTCCTCCCCTGGCCAGCAAACTCACCTGACTTAAACCCAATCGAGCATCTGTGGGACCATCTCGATCGAGTTGTTCGCGCCATGGATCCTCAACCGCGTAATCTAGCGCAGCTGGCCACGGCATTAGAGTCGGCATGGCTCAACATCCCAGAGAACACCTTCAAAGACCTATGTGACTCTCTTCCTGCACGTCTCGCAGCAGTCCGCTCTGCGAAAGGTGGTTATTCTGGCTTTTGACAGATGGTCACATTAATGTGACTGGACTGTGTAATATCAAAAAACTTTCTGAAAAAGAAAAATTGTCTTTGGTTTCCAGTTGTTCGAAAGCAGAAGCATTAATATTTTATATTCATGAGTGTGTTGAAATAGATAATTGGAATCTTTTAAAAGATAAGTTTCTCACATATTTCTTAAGTGTAGAATGTGTTACATTTGATTATTTTGTTTCTGTTACTTTTAATATATTTAATGATGTTGATCAATATTTCCTCCTTAAAATTATTCCTTAAAATTAGGCTTTTCGTTGAAATTAACTGATCAAATTTTAGTAGACGCCCTCTCACTCATGGATTGCCAGAGCAACAGCATATGTTGCTAGCAATTCAGAATATCACTTCTCTTCAGAATTGGATTACCTTAACCAGGAAAATATTTCCAACCTCAAATTCCTCTGAAGTATCTCAAAGCATCAGTAATGTGCCCGGGTTTAACATTCCTAGACAAAATCCTCGTCCGTATTTTGATTATCTAAGATATCCTACTCCAAGACCATACAATCCTAGGTCTTATTTGTCTCGACGTCAGGTCTGGAGAAATGTTCAACCACCACAATTATGATACCCTAATTCACGGTATCCTGCCTTAAATTATCATCAACAACCATATTCACAAAATCAAACTTTCCCTAAGGAATGAAAATATTTCAGATTCAGTGTTCAGGTAACCAAGTTAATGTAATTTCTGAAATACTTTAAATTGTATTGATAGTTTTGAAATCATTGAAAATGAAACTTCTTGAAAATTATTGTGTATATCTGGAAGGTCTTGCTGTCACTAAATTGGTTAAGTTTTCATGCAAAGTTGGAAGAAAAAGTAGAAATGTGATATTTTGTGTTGTTAATTCTCATTTAAGTTATTTATTTCTGTGTTTACTTGTGCTCTATTTTTTAAATTACAACTAACTTAAGTGACGATGATGTTAATCAGTTTAAAAGAAATATAACCAAAGGCATATATTTAAGAAACCATTTCAAGAATAATTCCTTGTACGTACTCGAAAATATTAGACTTAAAAGAGACTGTTTCAATACTATTGCAAGAAAGTGTTTTCCACCTTAGACTTGGCATCTGGTTATTGGCATATAAAGTTAAATGAGAAAGATACTGAAAAACTGGTATTTACAAATAATTTTGGTCTTCATGAATTTAATAGATTACCTTTTGAATGGAAAAATTCCCCTTCTGTTTTTCAAAGAACTCTTCGACAAATCTTAAATAAATACCGAATTCAGTTTGCTCTGAATTATTTTGATGACACTTTAGTATTTTCCCAGAATTTTGAAGAACACTTATAGCATCTTAAAATAATATCTGATGTATGTGAAAAGAAAACATAAAATTAAAACAGTCAAAGTGCCACTTTGCTGAAGAGAAAATAAATTTTCTAGGATATGAAATTCAAGCAGGAAAATTTCAACCTTGTAATGCAAACAATGAAGTTATTAAAAAATTATAACCCTTAAAAATGTTAAAAAATTAAAAAGATTTCTTGGCATTATTAATATGTACCATAAATTTATTTCAAATTATGCAAGAATTCGAGCCAAATTTACTCAAGAAAGGTACTCCATATAAATGGACAACTAAATGTCAAATAGCCTTTCAAAAGTTAAAAGACGCTTTAAGTTTGTTTAATCCAAAATATCCTTGCCATGTATTTCTAGATGCATCTAAAGAAGCTATTGGTGTAATGTAATTAATTCTAAACAAGAAACCCAGACAGTAATTTACACTGTTGGGATTATTTTAATTTTCTAATAGTTATTTTTAATTTTGAAACCTTTTCCTTTAAATTCTTGTTTTCCACCTACACTGGTGTGCAAAACTTAAGCAACAATGTAAAAATTTAGCAGATAGCCATGAAATTGCAGAAAAGGAGGTCTGGAGATCAGTGCAATGAACACGTAAGTCAGTAGAAACGTCATGCGTATGTAAATATCAGGAACGAAACGTCGGAGGCGGCGTGAGCGTAAACAAAACGCGTGATGGCGCGCGCAGCTCAACTGTAGAATAAAAGGAAGGACGGAGACGCAATTCAACACATTCGCTGCAAGTGCCAGTGAGTCAGTTCGTGAAATATGGCTAGAAGAAATCACCTGGACGACTTCACACGTGGAAGAATGATCGGAAAGCTGGAGGAGGGGCGTACTGTCACCAGTGTAGCTGCAGAGTTCGGAATCAACAAAAGTATCGTTTCGCGCGTCTTGAAGGCGTTCCAAACCACAGGTACAGCTGTTAGAAACGTTGGTGGTGGCCGCCCGAGGACGACATCTGCAGGGGATGACCGATATATCGTTCTGAAGGCGAAAAGAGGCCGACAGCAGTCAGCAAGAGCCATTATTCAGCAACTCTGTACAGCAACGGGGCGACAAGTGTCGCGGTTTACTGTGGCCAGAAGCCTTCACAAAGGGGGCCTATTCGCCGGCCGTCCTGAACGCAGCCTCCCGTTGAAAGTTGGCCACCGACGCCACCGTTTAGAGTGGTGCAGAGAGCACAAAAACTGGACAACTGATCACTGGAGTCGTGTCCTCTTTACGGATGAGAGTCGGTTCAGTACCAGAAGCGATTTTCAACGCGTTTTGATTTGGAAAGAGGTCGGGACCCGGTTTTATCCCAGTAACATCAAGGAAAGACACCGTAACGGTGGTCCTGGAGTTCTTGTCTGGGGAGGTATTATGCTGAACGAGCGAACTGAGCTCCACGTTTTCGACAGAGGGTCTGTAACCGGGGATCGCTATTGTGAGGAGGTACTCCTTCCCCGTGCGTCTGTTCCGAGGTGCCATTGGCCCAGACTTAATTTTTATGGATGACAATGCACGGCCACATCGGACTCTTGCTGTTGAGGAGCTACTGGAAAGTGAAGATATGACTCGAATGGATTGGCCAGCGTACTCCCCAGATTTAAATCCCATCGAACATGTGTGGGATGCTTTAGGGAGACGCATTGCAGCACGCTTAAATCCTCCGGAGAACACCCAACAACTCAAACAGATGCTGATTGAGGAATTGGCACTCCTACCGCAAGAAAAAATGCACCAGCTGGTTTTGAGTATGCGGAGACGGTGCGAAGCAACCATTGCAGTGAGGGGAGGGCATATCCCATATTAAGGAACATCTGCTTGTTGTTCTTCCTCTTGGCTAGACAATCAAGAGTCACGGTACTATGCGTTCAATAAAGCTTGTTTTTGTTTGATTCCATACCGTATGCATTGTATTCCTTTTTCAGCTCTGGTGCTTTCGTCATCCTTTACGTACATAATACTCTCCTTCATTCTGCATTTCATGTCTCTCAGTTGATTTCTCGTGGAGTTATGGCAAAAAACCCTGCTGTTGCTTAAGTTTTGCACACCAGTGTATAACTCCCTGCCAAAATGAGATTTTAGTATCGCGTTTTATGTAAATGAAGTAGACCCAGTACTTAATGGGAAAGTTCAGTAATTTCCGTAGACAAGCTCAGAAATAATGTAATAATTAATTGTATATCCCTTTGAATTAACGAATAAATAAATTCCATTTGATAAATCATTGACTAATTTTTGTACATAGTTGGTATCTGTTTTATCCTAACAATTTCATTATTAAAAATTAATTGTTAATTTAATAATTACAAACATATCATCATTTTTAATGATGACAAAAATATTGTTTATTATCGCTATGAAAAGTTCATAATTTGTCCTCAGATACTTTTAATCGATTACGATCTAGGATTCTTGATATCTAGTCTTTGACATCAATTGTTTCCCTTCGAAACCACTGTTTTGTAAAGTTAAATGCATGTCAAAAGGTTACTTTGTTGATAAATCGAGTCATTGAAGCCAAAAAACGTTTTAAATGGAGACAAATTCTCATAGATATATGTTAATATTTGATAATATACTTGATTGTTAAGACAATGTCAAATTTTACACTGTCGAAAACATTCCCCTATCATCTCTGCAGTCCCTCCCGCTTATCTTGTCACAAATCATTCCAGCAGCCTTATTACCGTATGAGTTATCTCAGTTGTATTTTTTCCCATCTGAGCAAAAAGAAACGTTTTTCATTTACATGATCCTATCATTAAAATTTTGCTCATTTTAGTTTTTCATGTTTATATTTCTTTGCTTCAAATACACAGCCTTCCAAAAGTTAAGGAACAGTATGATTTTTTTGCGTCTAATTTGAGAACGAAGAAACATAGAAACAAGAAATTTAAAAGACGTGTTCACTGAACCAGTCTTTAATGAATGCGACATTGAATGTTTCTAAAGCTTATAAGGTATTTTCTCTCTCCTTTCTACATGCCTTCGTTGTGTAACGGTAACACACTCGGCGCGTATTCGAGAGGTCTAGGTTAGAGTCCCGGCGAGGACATTGCACATTTTTCATGTACTCGTGCTTCAAAATAACTTAATGCCTCTGCAGTGGCGCCCGAACTAAAAGGTGCTGGATGATGATTCTTTACACCAGAATTTGGCGATTAGGTCTCCTAATCCTTAGTCCAGGCTAGTGCCTTGCTTATTTTTCACATGTCCTGCTTCGAAAAAACCCTAATGTCTCTACAAGCTCAATACAAACATGAATTCCAACAAGGAAGGCGGCAATCTCTTGGCAGAGGAATCCAGTCTTGGAGAAACTGTACATCAGGGTTTTTTGAGGAAACGTGTGGTGGTAATATTAGAAAAATGGATTCTAATAAGGAATGTGTCCTAACTGCAATACATTGGTCCTAACTGCCTAACTGCAATACATTGGCGGCAGTGACGTTCCGTACTGTCAAATAAGTTGTCGGTCAGTGAAATGGGAAGCAACGACCAGACACGGAGTAATCCTTGTTCAAGCTCATCTAACGACCTTGGAGGAGGACTTAAAGCAACAACCTGTCTCCCAAGGTAGTCCCGAAGATGCTGTATCGGATTCAGGTCTGGGAATGGAGCTGACCATTCCATCCGCTGCAGCAACCCGAGCTTGGTGCGGTCTCGCATTGGCATCCATCAGAAGAAATTCAGATCCAATAGCAGCGGCACATAATCAGACATATTGATCAAGGTTATCGTCTCGATATCATGCAGCCGTCAAAGTTCCTCCATGGAACACATGCAGGTCATTGTGACCACCGAGGGAGATCACAGCCCAAACCATTATTCCATCACCTCTGTAACTGTCTTTCCACAATGTAAGATTCGTTGTATCTGGTGCGTTGTTCGCTCCTGATCAGCTGATGACCTGAATCACTCTCCAGCGTGAACCTGGAGCCGTAGGTGAAAGGTATGGATGCCCATTGTTAACTGGCCCAGATTACCCAACATAGACTGGCACCTCTGCGACACAAACTAGTGGTCGTTTACATACGAATCTGTATTGTGCTGGCCTATGTGCACTGTAGATGCTGAGATTCTTGTTCCTGTTGCCACTAAATAATCTGCCATGATCTGAGGCATAATAATGTTGCAACTCCTTCGGCCCTAAAGAACTAAATAACGGTCTCCTGCAGGTGTTGTAATTCTTGGTCTGCCTGGAACATGTGTTCTATACACAGAGTCCTCGAATTCAAACTGATTTCATAGTCTGTGAACCACACTAGGAGAGACATTGAGAGGCCTAGCAGCTTGAGCTTGTGACATCCACTTTTGTATCCATCCGATCGCTCGCTGCCTCAACGAATCTGACAGACGACTTCTTCTGGACATTGATAGACTCTCCTGGATATTGTCAACGAAATTGTTAATAACAGTTCATTATCAACATTCG
Source organism: Stegodyphus mimosarum (assembly GCA_000611955.2). Classification (NCBI taxonomy): domain Eukaryota; kingdom Metazoa; phylum Arthropoda; class Arachnida; order Araneae; family Eresidae; genus Stegodyphus; species Stegodyphus mimosarum. Next base: position 247,638 of record KK122037.1, on the reverse strand, counting down.
TGAACAAAACTTACAATTTTTGCATTTTTTCTCCAACTCCTATATAAATACTCATTTTTATAAAATAAAAGTGGTAGCTATTATTTTTGCATATATTTTCTTAAACTTCGTTACTCTCATGCATACAAACTGTGAGTTAAATGTTACTGGCATGTATGTAATGGTGAGCTTTGAAAACATGCTGTTCTTTAACTTTTGGAGGGCAGTATAGTTTGACCTACAGTTTAAGGCATTTAACGTTTTGATTTATCTTTGAAGTATTGAAAATTTTTGCGTGTACTATTTTGAGAACATTCTATTTTTTTCGTCAACAAATATTTACAGTTGCTAGACGAAGCATTAAACTTTTACTTCTTTCATTTAAAGCAGATTTTCTGATAGTCCTTTTGTTTTTACAACAATCAGTTTTAGTTTTATTTAACAAATCTATAAATTAGTTTAGAAAGTTTCCTTTAGATTTCTTTATATTGAGCTAAATTTCGACTTTTTCTTACTTATTTCTCTCTAAAGTTCTTTATCTCTTGCCTTCTGGTTCGTTGATAGCTAGCTGAATGTCATGTATTTAAGCCTTAGGAACGAAAATATAACTCATACTATTCCTATGGGCACTTAACATTGGGCCTATGTAAATCAGTTATCTAATAAAGTTGATAACTGATTTCCATAGGCACAATGAGCTGCTAGCCAGGTTCCGTTCTTAAGCAAAGAATTAGGCACGGAACATAAGCCGTTCGCATGTAGCTACAATAGAAACGGAAATCGGAAACTAACATAGTTAGTTACTATTGAGGTTACCCAAATGACAGATCTCGCCGAGATCTGTCGATTAGGGATCCAAAACGTATATTTATTTCTTTACTATGAGGTAGTGATGTAAGCAGAATTTTATTGCTGTCTTCATTTGTGTGCTTTTGAAGTTGTATTTATAAAAGTTTTGCAGTTTTGTTGATTTTAAGTTCTTTTTATGAAAGTAGTTTTATAAAGCACAATTTGTTCATTATTTATCAGTGAAGTGATAAAGCAAATATATAGTTTTAATAATCGCTTTATGTTGACGTTAGCAGCTCAGAGAAAAAGTGAAATTTTACATGTGGGTTTGTGATTTTGATACAGATTGCAATAGTGATATATGTAAAATATATGTAAAATGATGATAGTAAAAAACATGTTCTTTTAAATTAAAATTAATAGAATGATTTAAAAAGGAACAAATTAACTATGATTAGTACAGAGAAAAATCTGTACGAAGCTGGTATGGTCGTATCCTATGGATTCATATGTAAAAATCATATTTATCCAAACAACATTTCAGTTATGTAATTAGTTATTTTTATAAATGATTAAAAGTGTAAGATCCGTGCCGTACCATTTGAAGGTGAATAGAACTCGGGCTAAAATTACCCTATTAAGCGTCTTACCGTACTCTAGGGCAGCGGCTGTCAAACATTTTAACTCGCAGAGTCCTTTTTAAGGAGCTGAACTAACCATTCAGCAAAATAAGCACGTCTTTGGGCGTCATGGATAGGATGGATTCATGGAAAGGGGGCCACTACGAGACATTCTCGTTGCTGTTCGCATAGAATTTAGGGTGCAGCTAAATCAAGACCGAGAGAGGAAAGAAAGTGGGGAAAACAAGTTTTATACTGTAAATGTATTATGTGGGGGGGTACCAAGTCTTTTAAGTTATTAGGGCCTCTAAAAGTCTTAAGCGGGCCTTGCGTTTTAGAATCAAATTCTCTCGCGAGCTCCCCTTAGGCTTACTCCACATTTTAGTTACAAATTAATTAAGTTAAGGAGTAGTATTAGGGGAAGGAAGAGTATATTATTATATATATATATCTCAATTTAGTTTCAGTTACCATCAACACTCATAGTACTATGAAAATTTTGCCATGCAAGAGCATTGTTTCAAAATTGATAAATAATATATTTTGTGGTACGACAAATTAATGGTTTGAGCAACAGAAAAGGTCTTTGCAATAAACAGAGTTCCTTCAGTTTAATCATTATATCTAATTCAGTTAAAACATGTGTTATTTCCTTAATTGCTATTCAAAATTTTTATTATTCATTACAGAAAACAAATTCAATTTAATTTTACTACTTAGAGTGCCAGCAATAGGTCTAAATTAAGACATAACATATAGTGTTTAATGTGGTACGTGTGGTGTAAGTTTTGGCTGAGTTTTATTATTTTAGGTTCAACAGTTAATAACCGAAGGCGAATGTTTCGTTCTATATTTTGTTTTGATACGTCGGTAACTGTAAAAATTTTTAGACTGGAGTTTAATATATAAATTTGAACTCTTTTTTGTCCACATACGATAACTTGTGGCAACAATTACAATTCATTTATCGTAAAATAAATTTTGAAGGAAAGAAAAAGGGAACTAACACAAGAGTATTATCGCACTATAATTTTCTATGATTTTAAAGTAGGGCTAAATCAGGAAGAATGTCTTTCAATGTCTAGAGTCAGCACATAGAAATGAAGCTCCATCTCATGCCTCTGTATTCAGATGGTTTACAGAATTTCGCATAGGTCGAAATTCTTCCCTGGATAAAGAGCACATAGGAACACCTTTGTCAACTGTAGTCCCAGAAAATATGTCAATCATAGGAAAACTAATAATCAATGATAATTGCTATATTTAAGAAATATAACAAAAGGAACATAACATTAGATCCATAGCTATAAATAAAGATCATTCATGAAAAACTGCATATAAAAAAACTAGTTTGTGGTTAGGCTCCCATAAATTAACAGAACACCAAAACGCGGAGCGTGTCAATATCAGTAAAGAAATTCTACATTTGCTTAAGGATGTTGAACACTGCATTGTTTCTAAAATCATAGCTGGTGATGAAATGTAGATATCATTTTTTGACGTTCTAACACGTCATGAAAGTAAAGTGAAGATGATCCAAATCAACAATGATGAAAAAACAACGAACAATGAGAAATGCAATGTAGTCTGTTTTTCTTCAGCTGTACATGATTGATCAAAACCATATCAGGTTAGAGTGACTGAAAACAGTTACAGCTGACTGGCTTACCACTTAGTGTCTTTCGGAAATTCTTTAAGAAGTGAAAATTATGTCACTCATGTTTCACCCTGATAATGCCTAACAAAAACACATTAAAGTGTAAAACATCCACCTTATACTCCTCATCATGCTACATTTGACTTTTGCCTATGTTTTAATTTAAAACAAAATTTACATAGCCGTCGCTTTCATTCCGAAGATGAGACTGATGAGGCTATACAAGCATATTTTTCTTCGATTCTAAGAAATGGATGATTTGAAGCATTTAATATTTGGAAAACTTGCCTAAAAAGTACATTGGTGTTGGAAGGAGCAACTTCGAACATTCCTAAGATTTAGTAAGTTTAACAACTTGTACTATTTTGCTCTATCCTAACAATTACATAGTAACCCTTGTAGATGTGGAGAAACCCCACTTCACAGTGATACGCAGTTGAGAAAAGCAGCAATACTAATTTTGCTTTCTCAGTCAGTGAGATATACTCATTTTGTTTTTTCAGTCTCAAATCTATGAGGATTTCGTATAATGCTGAGTTTAAGCTGGATGTTTCTTTAATTCATCCTAAACACATTCGGAATCCATTTAAAGTCATCAAGCACGATCTCTTGAGGTGTTCAAAGGTAATGTTGAAAGAATTCTTTCAAAGCTTCAAGATGCACCTAAATACATTTCCATATTTTTTCCTTGAATGTCACTCAAGAAGTCTTCATACCCAGGCTTAATCATTTAAAACCGTAGCCAATAGAGAGTTACGGTCCATTAAATATGCTTCTGCCTCTGCACCTAACTTTATCAGATGTCTCAGCCCTTTTCCTTGAGTCAACTGCCTTATTTCAATGGTCAAAGAACTAATGGTGAATTCCCATATCTTCACACATTATTTTGAAAAGCCGCTTCTAAGAAGCCTCGATTTTATATAGTTTATTATTTTTATAGCGCTATCATCGCTCTGAAGAAGTACAATAGATATTGTAAACGCAGTAGTTGAATCACTGCGTTCAGATCCATGGTATATTTGTGAATAAGAACTGTGAATTGAAGAGCCGTCGAATTACTACTTTAATAATTAATTTTTTTTTCCTGTTCTTCTTGGCTAAGTGAAATTTCGAAACTTTCTTGCACAATAATAAAATCTTGGTCATGCAGACAAAAGCGCTTGCTGTAACCCGGAAACTGAACTATGAGATTTCGTTTTTCTGTGTTCTTACTATTTACGAAGAACTTTTTAAAACTGCAAGTTTTAACCACCATAATTTGAAAGTTTCATTACTGTACCTAAATTATATTAAAACATGCATATCTGCACTTGGCCTATCCATATAAAGTAGTCAAAGTAATTAAAGTAAAAGGATTATAAATGAAATCAAGCATAATCTTATGAAAGCTTCAACTAAAAATTCTTGCTCAACAGGCAACAGCCGCACGAATGTCATGTCTGCTATTTAAGGCGTGAGGAGGGGAAGATGTTATAGGATTTAAAACATGAGTTTCACATTCCTTCCTATTATCAAGTATGCAAAAAAGTTCGTGCCGGAGCGAAAAATCAAATTCAAACGGCAAGTATTGGCAACCCTGTCAGGATGACATCCGATATTGACATTTCCTTCAACCGTAAGGCCATCGGGGATTTATAAGCTTTAACTCGTTGGGAATATGTCATTGAAGCTAAAGGAGATTATTTTGCTGATTGAAATGCATTTGCGCGAAATTACTTGGCTGTTATTTCTCACTGAAAACTGTGGTACGAACGTTTTTAGATACCTGATATAAACGATGTGATCACATCGTGCCACCTCTAGCAGATGACGCGTGTTTTTGAGGAAATCTGAAATTGAACTGGAAAAATTTCCGTTCAGAATGTAATATGTATTTTTGTTTTATTTTGATTCTACTTTTTATTTCTTATTCTTTAATTTCATCAGTTATTTATCTTTTCCTGAAGTGGTCGCGGAGTTTCAGTATTACCATACTCTAAGTGTTCTCAAACATTTTAAATTTTATATCACATAAATAAGAATAAAAGTATATGTACCATCATAAAAGCATTTTCAGGTTTAAATTCGCGCCATTTACATTCATTTTGAAACTCATTTAAATCTTTTGATAAATTTTGTGCCCACCGAAACTAGTAATCAGCATCTAATGGCACATGTAGGATAGTTTGAGAATCCTGTGTAATGAGAAATCTCGTACAGGAAGTTCTTAGCGCAGCTACTACTAACAGTGAGAGAAAACCAACATCTTTTTGTAACGTATCTAGGTATGTATATCATATCTCCTAAAATACAAAATGAATTTTGTGCAGACAATAGAAACGGAAGTGTGTTATACATAGAAATTAAAATTTGCTTTTGGTTTCAAGAGCACTCATTCAGACTGTTAAGACATTTCAGACCATTAAAATAATGACTATTGAAATGATAAGCTGTTAACCGTGACTTGGGAACAATTAAAGAATTTTCAGCTATGATTTCGGTATCTACAGCAAACAAGATTTATTTAATTTATTTAGTGTTTTATAATGCTAAGACATGGGTTTCTTCGGTTTTACTTTGATTATTTAAAATTGTAAGTAATGATTCTTATTGCTTTTTTGTTGTTGTTGTTGCTGAAAGCGTTTTGTGTCTTTAATTTTTTTTAGAATTAGGGAAACGTTTTTATAGTTAGTCATCAGATTTTATGAATTACATGTATATGCTCTTTATCTGTAGCTTTTTGAATTTTTGGCGGATTGCATTCAACACTTTTTGAAGGAGAATAATTTATTAGGAAAGAAGCTTCCATTAGGTAAGTAGATGAATACATTTTATTTGATTGTATTAAAACAGTTTGCAATATAACAACAGAGATATTTTATATGAATATGAATATTATGAGCAAAGAAGCAGTTTTATATTTTCATAGATTTTGAAATGTAACTGGATTTATCATTCAAGATTTTACTTCAGTTCCATTTCACTTTTCATTAAAATGAAATTTTACGTTTAGCTAAATCTTACGGAATATTAAGATTACAATTAATTTTATATGTGTATGGACACTTGAATTTTATTATGCAGTTTTTTTACCTATTCTGTTAGATTTATGAGCTGGATAATAGCTTCTGAAGTAAATGGGTAGGTGCAGGTGTGCAGAGATATTAGTTTTTTTAAACAAAACAAAATCAGTTATATGTTTTAAAGAAGTTAATTTACGAGTATAATAATTCTGCTTACTAAAGGAGTCTATATTTTCACAATAGTAGTTGTTCTTCTTTACATCTAATGAATGGTGCATGTTGTAAGGGGAACATGTAAATTGAATGAAGTTTAAAAAATATGTTTAAAAACTACCGTAGAATTTGGTGGTACGGTGGCAATTAATAATTTTACGTTTTTCAAGTGGGTGCCGCGCTTGCTCACACCGAACGAAAAACAATGACGCGTCGACGATCAGAGTACTGTTTGGAGCTGTTGAAGCGAGATAAAAAGGATTTTTTCCGTCGGCATGTGACAGTGGATGAAACATGGATACTCTATTAAACACCTGAATCAAAAAGATTGTCAGCTGAGTGGAAAGCAGCCAGTGAAAATCGTCCGAAGCGAAGAAAAATTCAAAAGTCAGTTGGCAGGGTTATGGCATTCGTACTTGAGGACGCGCATGGTATTTTGTTCATCGACTGTCTTGAGAAAGATAAAACTATCAATGGCAAATATTACATGACATTATTGGATCGACTGAGTGTAGAAATCAAGAAAAAACGGCCTCGCATGCCGAAGAAAGAAGTGCTGTTTCACCAAGACAATTCTCCGTATCACAAGTCGATGAAAACGATGGTTAAATTGAATGAATTACGCTTCGAATTGCTTCCCCATCCACTATATTCTCCATATCTGACCTTCAGTGACAACTGGATTTCTGCAGGCATCGAAAGGATGCTCCAGGGAAAGAAATTTGGCTCAAATGAAGAAGTGGTTGCCGAAATTGAGGCCAATTTTGAGAGCAAAGGCAAGTCGTTCTACAAAAAAGGCATCCAAAAGTTAGAGGAGCTTGGAATTTTTTTTAAGATAATTGACTTTATTCTTTTGTTTGTTTGTTTATTTTTATTTACTTTTTTTAGCTAGATCAGAGATTTATTGAGTGATGTGTTATATGCTCTAATGTTATATCAGATGTTCTCATGCACTTAGTTTTAAAATAAATATTGTCAACAAAGAGTTTTTAAGGGTTGTCATTCGATTTTCTATTTGACATAAGAGATACATTTCTTATGTTTAAAAAAATTATCATCGTCGAAATGTTATAACGAAAGTATATTTTCTCATTGAAAGTATCATGTTAGCGCTTATACCATTCCAAAGAACATTACTTCGCTTTTATTGTTCTATAACGGAAAATGATCCTTTTAAAGACTCATCTTTGAAAGAAATCTACGGCGGATGATTTCTTCCTACGTACATTGCCTATGTCGTCTATATGTATCACTATATGTTTATATGTACAATATATGTAGCACTTAGTGACATAAAATAGTTTTACAATTGCACTGTAAACAGCAGACATCGTATTCTCCTTTGAAACGTCCAGCATTATATCCGTACTATTGGAATTTTCATCAGAGTCCGGAAATTTCTCGTTGTGAAAACTTGCAGCTTCTGAGACTCCATCTGAGTTTGGTCAGCTTCGAGACGACGAATAAGTTTGCCTCATATAATAGCACTGATAAGGGTGCTAATTATTTGGTATACAACAATAGCATGCAAGGTGTCTATAAGTAAAGAACCCAATTTCAAATCTGCTTACAAGCGAAACCAGTGATCAGAGAGTTGTGAAATTTTGTGGCCGGCTTAATGAAGGAAAGAGAATTTCATTCCGCAAAAGAAAAAACTAGTTATAAACATTTTCACCACAGGGCGTTTTACTTTGAAAACCTGTAGTAAAAATGCCTAACTTCAATTATGGTCTTCTTCTAAATGATGTTTTCTAGATATGATTAACAATATCTAATCACTTTCAAGCTCACTACTTTATGCTTAACCAAGGTATGTGCGCCACGTCACATATATTTTTTAAATTTTTAACCCTAGTATATATTGCCTGTCACGATTTATTTTCATAAGAAAAAGGGCACATTAGGAAGGAAAATTAAAACAAGTTTATCCAACAAAACGCTAAATGAAGTTAATTTGCAAAAGGGTGCAAAATAAACTCACGTCAGTTCTCGTCGCAAATCTTTGTCTGTTTTCGAATTCACTTCATTAAATTTTTCGTTTTATAATGGAATATTATTCTTTAATTTAGCCTTTCACATTGCAGAAAAAAGTAAGAATCAATGCCCAAACAGGTATTTAGACGTCAAAAATAAAACACGCATTAACCCCTGACCGGGTATTTAAGAGTTTAAACGATTAATGTTTTAAACAGTTAGATGGAATTTGATACGTGGGTACTCAGGTTGCTTGCATGGTATATAGGCTGCTTTATATCATAGAGTATTTGTTTAAAAGTAATAAATAGTAGTTCATTTTATAAAAATATATTTATATAAAACATTCCGGAAAAAAGTATCTTAAGGGAAAAAAGCTTGTTTCTTTAGATCGCATCTTTTGTTCCTAGAGAAAAGACACACAGTACTGAGAATTCAGAGTATTTCCTTCAAGACAGTACCATATTTTCAATTCAAAATTCGTTATATTTAATTTTGTGAACAGTCAAGATGACTTTCTAACTTCACACACTAGTGTCCCTATTTATACACAAAATTCTAAATTACACGCATAAAAATAATGATATTTCGCGAAACAATACTTTTTCATGAATCAGTGAATGAATGAATCCTTTCATGAATCAATGAATAATTGAATTCATAAATCAATGAATGAATGAATAATTTCATGAATCAATGCTATTCCATAAATCATCATCATCGTTTTCTCATGGAATGAATGAAAGGAAAATGAACTATCATAATCTAATTCAATTTTATCGATTTCTTTCCGAAAAACTAACAATATCTTGATACGTTTTAAAGAAATATTCACTTTTTCTGAAATTTCGCTGTCACATTCAACTTTATTTCCTTCATGGGAAAGTTTTACATCTTTCGCATTCATTTTCTGTTTTCCAGTATGCATTTATGTGTTTCTGTTTCACAGTAATAATAATTTTGACACCATCATAAAATACAAAATATTATATATAATTTTCTGCTTATTTTGTATATTAATCTGTTTTTCCACATTAAGGATTTTGCTTTTCCTTTCCAATGATTCAAACTGGAATTGATGAAGGAATACTTGTTACATGGACTAAATCTTTCAAGTGTAAAAATGTTGTCGGAAAGGAAGTGGTACAGATGCTAAGATCTGCATTAGCAAAAAAAGAAGCAAGTGATACCATTCGTTATATTTGTTTACTCATTTATTTGGATGTATTATGTGATTGTAAAGCAATCTTTGAAATAACGTTCTCAATTATAAATTCAATATGATTCTTTAGGGAGTTGCTGTTGAGGTTGTTGCAGTTATAAACGACGCAACTGGAACAATGATGATGGGGTCATATCTAGACAAGAGAAGCGCTATTGGATTAATTCTAGGTTTGTTATTTTTAAAGTGTGTTGTTTGTATGATGATTGTGTGATTATATAACGATTACAGAAAATAGCAAACTCTTATATACTCTTAAATAATGCAAACAACTTATACATTACATCATTTTAACTCTTTCCGCTGGTATGTCGAGCCACAAATCGATAATATATAGATGTGTTATTTTATTTATTTATTGCGTAGATTATATTACGCTGGAGAGACCTTTCGAAGTGGGTTGAGTAGTTCTAAGAAATATTAAATTAATTGTCGTCCGCAGTTAACTGCATCAAGAAAGTGAATTACACCAAGCAATGATGAATGCGAAATATTATGTGCAGGACTGTAACGTAGTTAATTAGTTTTATAAAGTAGACATCTGTACCTTTTACGTTCCATCTTGATCGTATAAAAAGGTATTTTGATACTGCCATTAAGTTCCAAAATCTGTTATTCTGTACGTGTAATAGTGTCATACATTCGTAACTGTTGAAATATGAGTTTTCAATATTTTAAAATGTGACAAATATCCAATGATGCAAAAACTTTTCATGTCTAAAGAATTTTCCAGGCTTCCATTTATGATTACGGTCGGTTTAAATTCTTTTGAACTTAGAATTCTTTAATTATCTTATGTTTCGCATCACAATTATCACACGTTTAAAACTTTAAAATATACGTATGACAATTGCATTACAGCCTATCTGAGATTGGTAGGCTGGCGAATGAGGCCTGTTTTCAGCCGAATATCTCTTTCAGCTTAACTGTCTCTAGTATTTCTCTATACTGCAATACGAAATTACTAAATTTTATTTTGTTTTCAGGACTTCGAAGATCTTTTCTTACAGCAGTTGTTAATTGTGTATATAACATTCGTCTTAACCCATAGTTACTAGATGGTGAATAATAGTCAGTTTAGAATGAATTCCCTTTCAACGCATATAAGTCTTGAATTCCTGAGAAGTAAATTATGAGCGATTATTGCACACTAAAGTAACTAGTTATCATTGTCTAATAAATATTTCATCTAACATATAAATATATATTTCTTCTCGCTTATTTCCAATAGCAGTAGAATTCATTATGTTGCTTATCGCCATTCTGAATGGCCGTCAGCAGTAATCAGCAGTAATCAGTAATAGTTCATATTAGGATCCAACATAATGTGCATGCAATTTCGTAGTCATTCTGTAATTTCCAATGATATAACTCATTCTGTTGGTTAGGTTATGCTAATTGATTAAGGCAAAGTCCCCCCCCCCAAATGGCGAGCACTAACCGTTATAATCATTGGCCACTGCTAAGATTAGAAGCGGAGCGGTGGTCACTTATTATGGAAGCACCTAACAGGTGGGCCATCGTTGCCTCTTATGAATAGACAGGCAATTCACATCCATGCCTTCTCCAGGATTCGAACCCGGGCACACCGGTATGGCAGTCAGTCATTAACCACTTTCTCATCTGGGTGGCTATTAAGGCAAAGTATATGAAGGCTATCTGCCTATGAGTACGAAACTTTCGTGGACAATTTTCTGAGGAAAACTAGCTGGTATTTACATCGCATATGCGAGAAATGACCACAATCCTACGCAGCCGGTTCTGTTTTTGCCGAAGATAGCTCAAACTTAATTAATGAGGTTTAACTTCATTAAGTGGACTGTAATATTAACAATAACAAATTTATTTTAACAAAACAACATTATTGAATACTAGCACACGCATGTGCTTATAGTTACCTATGTAACTTAGCTAAGAGCGAGCAACCATATGCTCTTACATCAAGACAATCTGCATAGATACTAATGAGCAAAAACGGAATAACTTTAGGGTTACACTAAAGCCAAACTGTGCTTGGCGTAAAACAACGCTGCCAAGCAATGCTCTTTTCAGACACCGAACATCCCGCCCGGCGTTGAAATATTAGTTTCAATACAATAAGTAAAATTTCAAGAAAATAATAAATGTTCATACAATACAAATTATACAATGTAAATTAATGCACAAATTATAATACATGTAATTACAATATGAAAAAAAAACAAATATAATAGATTACAATTCAAACTTTCAAATAAACATAAAAATTTATACATTATTTCTCAACTGGCAGTACAGCAATTTTAGTAACTGCTCGTTTATAAATACCATTTTTGGTTTTGACAGAGACAACTCGCACAAGGTTGTCCTTCCCATAAAACACATCTACAATTCTCCCTAACAACCATCTGCAGGTAGGAAGATTTTCTTCCTTGATCACTACCATATCCCCTATTTTAATATTTTGTTTAGCAATCATCCATTTATTTCTTTAAATCAAAGTACTCAAGTAATTATTAGTCCAATTCTTCCATATATTTTGCACCATTTTTGTAGTTTTTTGCCATAAACTAAGTCTGTTATTATCTATTTCTGTTAAATTGGGTTCAATTATTGAATTGATCGGTCGGCCTATAAGGAAATGACCAGGGGTCAAAACATTTAAATCATCAATATTAGAAGTTAACGGTGTAAGAGGGCGAGAATTTAAGATTCCCTCTACTTGAACTGTTACTGTCAAAAATTCTTCGTAGGTTAAGACTGAATTTCCTACTGTTCGTTTAAAATGAAATTTAAAGGATTTTACTCCTGCTTCCGATAGACCATTAAAATTTGGGGCTCTTGGGGGTATAAACTTCCATTGTACACCTTCCTCGGCTAGAAAATTAGCTAAAGTTTCATTCTGCTTTAGAAAAATACTCATTAATTTTTTAATTTCTGCATTTGCGCTAACAAAGTTTTTTGCATTGTCACTAAATATTTTTTCTGGTTTACCTCGTCGGGCAAAGAACCTCTTCAGACAAGCAATGAATGCTTCTGCGATTAAATCATTGACAATCTCTAGATGGATTGCCTTTGTTACCATACAAACAAAAATACAAACATATATTTTATGATAGTTACCCTTGCGTTGCCCTTTGTACTTTATCAAAAATGGGCCGCAATAATCAATAGCACAACAATTAAATGTAAAGTTAATATTAATTCTCTCTTTAGGTAATTCTCCCATTAATTGTTGAGAAATTATTGGTTTTGCCTTAAAGCAAATTATGCAGTTTTGGACGATCTTTCTAGCTATATTCCTGCCATTAATGGGCCAATAAATTTGTCTAATAGAATTTAACAGTGATTGTGGACCATTATGAAAATCTTTTTCATGAAAATAAATAAATATAAGTTCAGTTAACTTATTCTTGGCAGGCAAAATAATGGGATGTCTTTGACTATAACTTAAATTTGAATTCTTTATCCTACCACCTACCCTTATCAGACCTTTTCCATCTAAGAAAGGGTCAAAATATTTTAACTTGCTCCTTGACGTTAGCTGTAGACCTTTCTGCAACAAAGAAATTTCTTCTGCAAAATACCTACCTTGGATATATTTAAGGAGTGTATTCCTTGAGAGCTCCATTTCATCTATGTTAATACTACCTGTTCGTTTATCACTTGGGTTCCTACAATTGTGAACAAATCTGAAAAGTAAACTAAGAATTCGTATTAGTTTCAAGAAATCATTAGTTATTTTTAGGCAGTCATCAAAAAATGAATCAGTTTTTAAAGTCAACAAGGAAGTAGTAACCGGTTTCAGTTCTGAAGAATAAAGCTCATCACTAAGTCCATTTTTATCTTGAAAATTGTCCTTGTTTAAAAAATCAGGACCTTTCCACCACAGCTTGTTAGATCCAAGAGTTGTAGCATCTGATCCTCTGGAGATGATGTCGGCTGGGTTCATTTCTGAAGACACATGTCCCCACTGACAGTTAGAAGTAAGTTGCTGAATTTGTGAGACTCTATTACTCACAAAGGTTTTCAAAAGGTGTGGTGATGTATTAATCCACGCTAAAGCAATGCTTGAATCTAACCAAAGCTTAACGTCATCAATTTTGAGTTTCAGAGCTTCTAAAACCTTTTGCATGAGTCTGGATAGGAGTAGATATGCTGATAGTTCTAATCTAGGAATAGTCATAGTCTTGATTGGTGCTACACGAGATTTACTGCAAAGAAGTTTACTACAATATTCACCAGGGCTTGTAATGCTTTGAAGATATATCACTGCACCAAATGCCTTCTCGGAGGCATCCGCAAATCCTTGTAAAATGAGCATTGAAAAACTCTCTTTTAAGATGCAACGAGGTACTTGAATATTTTCTATACTATGAAGAGTTTTAATGAATAAATTCCATTCATTGGCAATAGGTGGTGGTAACTGTTCCGCCCAATCTAGCTTAAGCAACCAAAGTGCTTGCATGAATATCTTTGCCTTGCTAATAATAGGACCGAGTAGGCCTAAAGGATCATATAATCGCGCTATCTGAGATAAAACATCTCTTTTCGTAACATCAGGCTTTTCATTAACAGTAACTTTATAGTGAAATGTATCCTTCTTATTATTCCACAACATACCTAACGTCTTCACAGATGTATTACTATTGCGATCAAATGAAAAATTCTGTAAATCGGAGTTCTGCGAATCAAAACTAGAACGCCACTTGTGTAGCTTCATTCCTCCTCTTTGGAGCAATTTTGTCAAATCTTGCTGGAGCTTGATGCATTCTTTCAAATTCGAAGATCCCGTAAGGCAGTCGTCTACATAGAAATCTTCCAAGACCACTTTCGATGCTACAGGAAAATAATTTTCTTCATCCTTCGCTAACTGTTGAAGCGTCCTTTGTGCCAAATATGGAGCACATGCTATGCCATAAGTTACCGTTTTGAGTCTGTATATTTCTATAGGCTTATCTTCATCTTCTTTCCAAAGTATTTTTTGATATTTCGTCTGCGATGGCAATATTTCAATTTGTCGAAACATCTTCTCGATATCGGCAGTAAATGCATAAATGTGTTTTCTAAACCGTATCATGATGGAAAAAAGTTCCTCTTGAATCATTCCACCTTTACATAATATGTCGTTCAATGAACAACCATTAGTAGTTTTGGCACTCGCGTCGAACACGACGCGTAATTTTGTTGTTTTACTATCAGGTTTCAGCACGCCATGATGAGGAAGAAAATATCCTCCTTCAGTTTCAGAATAGTCTTCCATCTTTTCCATATGATTTAATGATTCATATTCCCTTAAAAATGAAACATAAAGTTCTTTCATTACAGAATCATTTGACAAACGTTTCCACAATTGATTCAGTCTTTTTTCAGCGATTTCTTTTGAATCCCCTAATTGTATGTTTTCACCAATATCTGGCTTGAACGGCATTTTAACCACATATCTTCCATTCGCATGTCGGTAAAATGAGTTTTCAAAAAGTTCATTGCAGTAATTTAACTCAGAATTAACAGTAGGTTTAGTTTCATTTACTTCTTCAACTTCCCAAAATGATTTTACTAAGTTATTTAACGAATTAATCTCTGTTGACAAAAAACAATAATTTAAGTCATAATTTTTTACATTTGGAATTCTAATGCTTCCAGAAACTAAAAAGCCGAAGCAGCTGTTTTGAAGAAATAACTCATTATCTTCTAAACGTATTTTATCTGTTTTTAAAAATTCAAAAAATAATTCCGCTCCTAATAATAGGTCTACCTTTTTTGCCTTGAAAAATTCGTCATCAGCTAACTTTATTCCGTTCGGAATATTTAGTTGCGAAATATCAATAGATTTCGATGGCGTCATGTCAGTTATTTTGGGAACAACTAATAACTCTATTTCCCATTCATTTTCTTTTTCTAAGTTCGATAAACGCGTCTTTATTTGAGATTTAACGTTCAAAGTAGTGTTGCCTATTCCAGTAATTGGAATAAATACTCGTTCTTTTTTTATTCCTAATGAGTTCATAACACTAACAGTACAAAAATTAGAAGTCGAAGCAGAGTCAAGCACGGCTCTAAAAGGAATTCGTTCATCATAAACATCGCGAAGATAAACAATCGCTGTATTTATTAACACAAATTTAGACTTATTTGCAGCTGCCATCAAAGTTGTGTGGGTGGGAGAGGGGCAGTCCTCTTTCACATTCACTGACGAAATATTCAAGGTCAACTCTTTTTCCTTCGATGATTGATTTGGTTTTTCGTCACCTTTATGCAACAGCGTATGATGTGTGTCTCTCTTACAGACATAACAACTGAATTTAGCTTTACACTGCGATAATAAGTGCGATGGAGAAAGACATTTAATGCATAGTTTATATTCTTTAACAAAATCATACCTCTCAGAAACAGAAATGCTCTTAAATTTCGAACAATGATAAATTGGGTGTGATTCTTTACACATAATACATTTTTGAAAAGGGTTTGTTTTAGTTACCAAAGATTTTGAATTTTTAGAGCGACTTAATTGATTTGATACTTTAGTAGCATAGCTCTGCTTAGGAAAACTACTTTTGTTTATTTCTTCAAGAATGCGAATTCTTTCTTCGAGAAATTCTAAAAATTCATCAAGTTTGGGAATTTCATTTGATTTTACGTTTAGTTCAAATGCTTTTCTAGATTCTCTATCTAATTTATGCAATAAGATATTTAATATCAAAACATCAGATAAATTATTTCTATCAAATTCTAATACACTTAAAGATCTCAAACATCTTTTAACATTATCTACCAGTGATCTCAATTGAGAAGGTGAGTCATTTATTTTTTCAAAGTTCAACAAATTATTAATAAAAGCATCAACTACTGCTCTTTTGTTTTCATATCTGCTTTCAAGTGCAGAAAATAGCGACTCAAATGTATCCTGACATGATTCTAACATTTTTGCTTCACCTTTAAGTGATGCTTTCAAATAAAACAGTTTCTCAGTATCATTTAAATCATTGTTATTACCAATCATAGACATAAATTGTACTTTAAAATTCTTAAAATCTTCATATTTACCATAAAATTGAGGAAGAGGTAAATCAGGCAGTTTAAATTTTGATTTAGAAACAGTTTTGTTTTCAAATTTGTCTTTATTATTTGTTTCACAATTAGAAAGAAAAATTCTAAATCTTACTTCGAACTCTTCGACTTTTTCTTCCAATTCTTGTGTAAGGCTTAAATCATCTTTCAAATCAATTTCCTCTGGTAAATTGGTGTATTCCACTATGAGTTGTTTAACCCGAAATTTTAATTCCAATAAAGCATCCAATTTAGTCTTCATAATGACATCATGGTTGAGTTTATTCTCCTCCATTTTATATTCATCAAGGAATTTTATCAAAGTTCCGAGTTTCGCTTTCACTACGCCGCGTTGGCGATTCAATGAAACGATATTAGCAGCCATATTCTTCTCACGCTCGACGTACCAAACTGTTTTTGCCGAAGATAGCTCAAACTTAATTAATGAGGTTTAACTTCATTAAGTGGACTGTAATATTAACAATAACAAATTTATTTTAACAAAACAACATTATTGAATACTAGCACACGCATGTGCTTATAGTTACCTATGTAACTTAGCTAAGAGCGAGCAACCATATGCTCTTACATCAAGACAATCTGCATAGATACTAATCAGCAAAAAATGTAATGACTTTAGGGTTACACTAAAGCCAAACTGTGCTTGGCGTAAAACAACGCTGCCAAGCAATGCTCTTTTCAGACACCGAACAGGTTCATTCGCCATGAATTCAGCGTGATTAGATATACAAGTGTTCAGCTGTTTTATCCATTCAGTCACTAACTGATTCCTAGTCTTTTAAAGTTTTTCTTCTATATACAACATGTTTTACCATAGCTACAGTTGCCTCTGTAGTTTTATTTATCTTGGCCACCAAATGCAGAGTTAGCCTAAAAACATAAACAGTTTCAAAGTTTTAAAGAAATACGAATTTTAATACCACTGCTTAAATATGAACAGGGTTAGAAGAATATGACCTGAAGTTTAAATGGATAAATTACAAATATTATATGCATGACTCTTTTATAACATGACAAATATCAAGGCGATAATCAGGTTCTTTCCAAGCACTTCTGAATATGATTATGTTAGAGGTGTAGCAGCTGTTATACGCTTTTAACATAGTCACACTGTTGTTTAAGTCTATCTGAACTTGTAAAAACTGGGTAAGAATAAAAACTCAGTCCGTGATGCATCTTTAAAAGAAGTAGTCACATAGAGTTTAATCCAGACTTCTTGATGGTCATTAGAGTCATGTTCTGTCCTGTTGAACGTCCAGTCCAACGCAAAGGCAGATTTTATCCATCCCATGTTCTAAACAACCGCTATGCAACTGTAAAAAGAACTGTTTCCGCATATTTGAGCACACGAAAAGCCTTTTTTCTATCTGATTAGCGGTCATATTGCTGAAATGATGGCTGACACATGAGTTGTCACATGATGCTGACGTCACGAAAACAAATGAAAGGAGGAAGTCACAAAGACTAATTTGATGTCGATGAGATTTTTCTTTTTTCATTAGTTCAAGAACCTTTTGCTGTGCTAGTTTCCAACCAATTTAGTTTTCAGTGTGAAGAAGTTTACGTTAGAAATGCAGGTTCATGGTAATGTGCTGAAATAGATTTCATAATAATCGATCAATTCGAAACATTTAATAGTATTTTTCTTTCGTATGGTTGTTTACGTTGAAAGAATTATTATTTAAATTAGTCAGCTATTTATAATTTCAGCCTTGAGTGTAAATTAACCTTTCTATTTCCTCACCGAAACGTAAATTGAGTTAGAGATTACTTAAGCTGGGGTTTTTGTATTGTAGGACAGAGCTTGTTTTTGCCACCCGAGGCCACGTTACGTAGTTCTTGCCAGCTCTGATAAGTTTATAATTATTCGGTTCTGCCTGTTGCTGCCGAAATATAAATTTGATACTCCAGTTAGAGTTTTTGAGCCAACATAGATTTAAATTTAATTGTGTAGTCATTTTGCATCTGCGTTTTAAATTTGAATTTCACTGTTACTTTAGTTGCATTGTTACAAGTGGTGGTTGATTCTGTTAGCACAAGAAGTTCAATTATGTTTAAATAAAAAGGTTAATTTTAAATCTTTCCAAGGCCTTGTAGTTAATTTCCGACACAGCGATAATTCGCTTTACGTCTGTTAGGAGTTTGGATCTAGTTTATGCTTCCAAAGAAAACCAAACTCTACAACGTACAATTTCTTTTCCTGAATTTCTTTGCACCATTTCGAATAATAATGTTTACAGAATACCTTACAGAATTTTATACAAATATATTGTTTCACATGAATTTATTAGCTCATATGTATATAAGCTGATAAGTATACTAAGAAAATAGCGTGCATTTACAGGCTTTGAACGCTTAAAATATCTATATATCGATCGACAGAGAGATAGTTAAAAGATTTGAAGACAATTACAAGCTTAAAATATCTTTATGTTTTCTCAAAAATATGAATTTCCTGTTTGCGAGCAAAAGTCCTCTGAAGCTATTGGACAGAATTTCAGGAAATTTTGATCTGATAATATATAAACTCTGTGAAGTACAAACTGACCAACTATTATGCTTCTCGCATAATTTCTTTAGTTTGGAATTACGACTTGGTAAAAACTAAAGAATACACTATATCAGTCTTATTTCTCTTTTTTAACACTGTTCAAGGATTTCTATCTTTTTTATAAAATGATAAAAATCCTCTAGTTCACTGTACATTCTACCCTGAAATAGTTCTTTCTTTTTGTTTTCTTTATTTTGTTCTTTATTTTTCAATCTTTATTTTTGTAGTTTTTAGTTAATTTAAAAGCTACGAAAATAAAGAGCATTTAAGAAAAATAATAAAGATACCCATAAGAACAAAAATTCATACTTACCGGGATCGGCAGAGTCCAACATAATGGAAAATTGATAAAAATCATTCATTGATTGGAAACACAATTTAAAAAATGGTTAAAAGTTAGCGAATGTAATGAAATGAAAAATTCTGTATATAATTGTTTTTACAAAGGTATACTTATTCTCCATTTTTGTTTTTGCAAAATACTTAGACTTCTTCCCTTACAAATATATTTTTATATATGTATAACAAATAGAGTCCATTTAAACGTAGTTCAGATTATTATTTCTCTAGTTGTTTTGTAAATATTTCATAATAGAAAACGATCTTTCAGCAGGTACATATTGTAACATACAAGGTGATTAAAATGTTTTGAAGTTTATGGATATTCGGAGAAATATCTACATTGCAATCTTGTAAAGCTTCTGTAACAGTTAATCTAATCGGTTGTGCTAGTAATTCCGTTTTCCATGGCTGACATTCTGCAGTCAAAATACTAATACTAAAATCTGATAAATCTGAAGAATATGTTTCTTTCAGCATTTCTAATTTTTTTTCCACCTGCAGATATAAGGTCATTCTGCGGTATGATTAAACTACTTAATAACTTATAACTGCTTTGTGAATCTTTCTTTAAGATGTAAAACGCTGAGACACACTTTAAGATGTAATACGCTGAGACAGACAGACTGGGCACTTTCAACAGACCTGTTTCAAACGGTCAAGTCACTGTCTGGAAGAAAAGAATGCTTCCTATAATTCTTTCCCAGGAAACTTTTGGGGGAGAGGGAACATGTTCCTGTAGTGTGCGCCTCCCTATGTCGTCTGCAAGCACTGACCCAGAGGCACTTACTTATTCAGAGACAGCAAAGACTTTTCTGTTATTTTCTTAGGAACTAATTTAGGTAGGATAATTTTTTCTCTTCACGATTAAAAAAAATTAAGCATGAGAAGAAACGAGAAAAAATCTTGTCAAGTAGATTATATCTTGGAAATTTGAAAGCACTGAAGATTGAAAATATTATTATTGACTTATTAATTAAAGTCGACTTCTTAATTGTGCTTAAAAATATACTAAAAGTAAGTGAATAACGTAATATTGAATGAGTATTTAACAGGGTAGATGAACAATGTTATCAACCTGCGACATATGAAAAAAAATAAGATAAATAGGTGTTATTTGATCATGGTTACTTCTGCGTCATATCTTATCGGTTCCACTTGGCATTATATTATATCGTCAAGCTCGTGACTATGAATCGATGCTTTGCTACGTAGTAGCTATTCGCCGAGACTTGGATCTTACATTCTAACAGACTCTATTGTATTTCGTGTCTTCGACAGCTACATCCACCTCAATATTCTGTGCTTTGAAACATCGCTTCACAACGACGAGTACCACAGTTACAACTGCAACCACGATGATATCCGGGGCAATAATGTAGCTCTGGCTTCTACTGAAGATTAAATGCAGTAAATACAATGTTGCACTTGTCTTCCTTTTCAGCAACGCTTAGACTCAAGGAAGGATACAAATTTCTCAACACTCTTCTATTTTGTTACTATTTAATTCAATATAGCAAATTATGTCCAGGGTTATTTACCTGAAAAGAAGGATGCTGTCTTGAAAATCTTTCTGAGGGAAACAGGCTTATATTTACGTTACACACGAGGAAAAACAGAAAAGCCCCCATGCAGCAAACACATTCGCCGGGATTCATTATTAAGTTTATCTCAATATTAAGGGAGTAGCTTTACATGTAGTTAAAAGATTCTCATTCTGTAAGGCTTTAAAAGTCCGACATTCAAAAGGCTTTAAAAACAGAACCACTGATCAGAATTACCTGAAATTTGACCTGAGTATACGTAAAGCAATGGAAATTTGTCTGTACTCGTCATAATATGATAATTAAAAGACATGACATGCGCACTACTCACTAGACCAGTGGCGTAGCTAGGAAGGAGCAAGGGGGGCATCTGTTCCCGCGAGCAGCATCTAGGGGGCGCCAAATTGGTGTTACGCTATTTTGGAATGAAATATTTTCCATTCGTGGCAATCAGAAGGGGATGCGGAATCATCGGTGGTCCCCGGGCGCTGAAAACCCTGGCTACGGCTCTGCATTAGACTTAATAAAAACACGGGATACATGCAGTTTTTGTTATTCTGCGAAGAATGACTCTGTCAGCGAAGGATCGAACTTTGTTTGTGAAACTCTTTTTACAAGAAAGGTGACTATGCGTTAACTGTCCTGAAGAAGTTCCGAATATTAATAGGTATAAGATGAGGCTGTGGTCCGATGTAGTATATCAAGGGCCTCCGAAAGATGATGAAGAGACCGGTTCATTTGGCGTGTAAGATCTGGAAGAGGGAGAAAAGCAGTTGCTGTGAAATCAGTGGAAGATGTTGATATAGCAATGCAAGAAGAGAGTAGCAGTAGTGTGGAAACTTTCAGTGCAAGGGAAACTGCTTAATCTTTAGACATGCTAATCTGCGCGTTTCGTAAAATTTCACGAAGCATCCTGCAATGCTATCCATTTAAAATAACTCATGTTCATGAGTTGCTTCGTGCTGATCTCCCTATGCGACCATCTTTCGCCTTACTTGCTCGAATGGAAGTATGCAATGCATGGCCGTGTAACATTCTGTGGACAGCCGAAGCCCATTTCCATCTCCTAGGTTCTCTCAATATTCAAAATTGCATAATTTGGGCAATGGATGATCCATTTCCACTGCACCAATTGCTTCTTCGTTCAGAAAAGACCACTGTGTAGTCCGGTTTTATGACAGCGTTTATAATTGGCCCACTTTTTTTCGAGGAGATGTGTCTTGCGGATCCTGTTACCTGTACCATGAATGGCAAGCGACATGAATCTGTTTTACGCAACTAGATCATTTCAGCACTTCAACATCGTGCATTTGAGGGTAGCACAATACAAGGAGGAGCTCCTTCGTCCATCGTAGTGACGCAGTGACGTGTGAAGCGGCTGCTGAATATCCATTTCAGAAATGACAGTATCATTTTCCAACAGCCTGGCAACCACGATCATCTAACCTTAATCCTTTTGATTTCTGACTTTGGGATTACCTGAAAAATGTTGTTTACAGAGTCGCGATTTCGAACTTAGCTGTACTGAAGACACGCATTATGCACCACATTCACAACATCAGCACGGATACATTCCGATGTGTAGTGAAACATGCGATTTTACGATTTCAGCTCGGGGCAGAAAACAGTGGATAGCACACTGTACTCTTAAGCAAGTCTAGGGACAATTATAAATGTATTAATGATTTCTTTTTATACGGTTTCTGGTCTAGAGACAATTAAAAATCTATTTTTTTTTTTTGGATAAAATTTCGACCTATTCTTTCGCCAGACAAATTCTCCTTGCTTCAGGTCATTCTGGCCAATGGTTATTTTTTACAGCCTATTGAAAGTGGAACTGTTTTAATTAATTATAGCAGGAGTTCTCAACCGGGGGCGGATTTCGTAGTTTCGAGGGGAGAATGCGGTTATCCTTTCATTTAGCTTTAGTTTATGAATATAAAGAACTACTTTTATTCTAGCTTTGTATTTACCAACATTTTCTATATTTTTTGTTGTTTAATTTAGAAAATAATCTAAATTTGAATAAATGTATATATGTATTTTTCAGGTTTTGAAAAGGGGTCATCTTCTAGGTATGGTGAAAGGAGTGCATGGGGCAAAAGGTGTTGAGAACCACTGAATTATAATCACTTTGTATGTTACTTGCAATATAAAACTTTACAACGGCATGCCTAAAAATTTTAAACTGATTTGCTTAAAGAGGCTACTTCTTAATCCATTGATGCCTTATATAAATCTGATGCATTTATATGACTACAAAGGAATAACAGGGAATTTAAATTATACAAAATATGTGGTAAAGATTTTTCTGTGTCACTTTAAATATTAAATCGTTAAAAATTACTTAAGCTTTTGATTTGTTTTGGTTAATTGATTAAAGAAAAAATGCGAATGGGCACGTTCTCAAGAATATAGCGCCTATTTTATCGTTTATATATCACATTTTAAAGTAATACCTCTCGATACGTTGTATAGGTTACTTTAAGTTTCTAACAGTTATTTTAAGTTTAAACCTGCTTTACTGTCTATTCTCGTTTTCCATCTACTAACCCCTACCAGAATAAGGTTTTGGTATCGCGTTTTATGCAAATGAGTTATGAGGAGTATTTAAGGAAAGTTCAAGTTAATTCGAAGAGAGAGCACTTAGAAGTCCTCAGTGGTGCTTGTTTGCCTTCTGACTACTTCGTTCTTGAATCTACTCCATTCGGCCGTATTGTACGTGTCTGCTGATAATCGTCAGCTAGGTTAAATTAAGCGCCAACTACGTTAAGTATTTGTGTCTAGTTTTAGCTAAGTCTGTTTAGTTTAGCATTAGAATAGCTTCTTATTTTCTTATCCTGATTTAAAAGCCTGAGTGGAGGCATCCCTGTAAGCCCGAGAAGGGGCCATCTGTTATACTTCTTTGAGTGAATAAAAGGGTAGTTTAACCCTTCTCAAGAGTTTGTCGTAAATACTTGAACACAGCGATAATTCGCTACTTAATTCACTAGGTTTCTCGACATTTAACAAAGTACTGAGGAACATTAAAACGTTTCAAAACTGAAAATTTGCAATCATAATTTATTTTTTAACATATTTCTGAAACTTCGCAGCAAATTTGGCGCTTCTTCTTGCCATTCACATCTCTCACATGGCCAGCTCTGCTGTTTCACATTTTTCTCTGTAGCCGTAATACTCAGTGTACTCAAATATGTAGCCAGGCTTTTGACGTACCCTAGATATATACATCGCAGTTTATTTAAATGGGGCTTGAGCTATTCGTTATATAGCTACTTCGCAATTTATTGAAGTAAAATATACGCAGTTGGGTAAAAGGATCATCAACAATTTTTTAATCAGCATATTAAATATAAAAATAACCTGCAATTTACAAAATTTTAATTTATAATTCGGGTAAAATTTAGCTTATGTAATTCGCAATCCTTGCAATATTTGTGGCAGTTAGATTATACGTAATGATTTCCATCAAATATAAACATCTGTAATTATGTTTACATTGCGTAACATCAAACACGAAAACCAAAAATATGTACTTTTTAAGTCTATAAATGAGATATAGTTTGTGAGAAGATTTATATGTCTTACGGGACAGTCTCTTTGGGAGACTTTTATCTGTTTAAACTAATTAGAATTTATTTCATAGGTACAGGCTGTAATGCGTCGTATTTTGAAAAGGTGGAGCGAATTAAAAAATGGGAAGGTCAACATCCCGGCATTGAAGAGGTATATTTATGCAAGATTCCTTATTATCTGTTACATTTCTCTTTTCTATTCCGCAATTTAAAGAAAGAAATGTATATTTCATAAAGTCAGTCATAAAATATGCTAAATTATATCTTTGATGGAACACTGGATTAAAATTTTGCTTTAAAAAAGTTGTTGAACAAGTTTTATCAAAACAAGAAACAAGGTTTAGTTTTGGGGAAATATGTGTAACAATGCACATTTTATTCGTCATTCGTTCCACTGCATTTCAAATCAGCATACGATTAGATAAGTTCCTCAAATCGAATTCCTTCTGCATGGATTCCATATTGCTACATTCTTGAAATATTCATCGCAATCATCCTGCTTACTTTGCGTTTTTGAAGTAATAACTTCTGGTTAGAGAGCCACACCAACTCATTCTAATTAGGAATTTATAGATAAAATTCAATACCACTGATGAAGTCGAAAAGGAAATTGCACATCTTATCAGCAGTTTGCTAAATAATTTCTTTCATTTAGGAAACAATCGTTAAAATTAAATATTTATTGAAAACTTTAGTAATTATTTGCTGTTTAAATTACTGTATAAAAGCATCCTAATAATATTTTTGTATAGGTGAATATGTTTGTTTAATTTTGACGGCATTTCAAACAAAACAGATTTTTACATCCTGCATGATCAAAGAATTTATTTTGATACTTTCGGCTCTTAAGCACCCCTGGATCCGTGAAACTTCTGGGCATTTAGTCCAATGGACAAAGGATGGCCTGCGTAATCTGTCCAATTTAGGTTGTCTTTCAATAACGAGTGAGAATTTAAGTATGATTAATTTACATCCGTATGTTAAAGTTTGATTTTAAAATACGGCATATGCTTGTTTGCTAAAAGCGTGTTTTGTTCGTAGTAAAATAAAGATATTTTAGGTCATCATCGACATTGAATGGGGTGCTTTCGGAGATAACGGCGTCTTAGATTTCATGAAAACCGATATCGATAAACTTGTAGATGAAGAATCTCTTCTAGTTCACAGTTTTACGTAAGTAAATATCTTCCAGTATTGTATGTTTCAGTGTAGTGTACTAATATTTGAAATCTTTCAAAAATTTTATGAATTACCGTTATATTATAAAAATGATTATATAACTATATGATGTATTGATTTATTTTTTACAGATTTGAAAAACTGTTTGCTGGAAAGTATGTCGGAGAAATAGTAAGGCATATTCTTATTAATCTAATAGAAAAGAGAGCTTTATTTAAGCAAATGAAAACAATGCCAGACGGCTGGGCATTCACTGCTGCAGACGTGTCTAATGCTATCGAGTAAATACATATTTTGCTTCTAGTTTTACTTTTCATGTGTGTTTCAGTGCTTCGTAATCGTGTTAACGCTGCAATTGTTCCTCTTTAAAAATTTCAGACTTGCAATTTTGTAAATGAAAGTGCTTAAACTGCTAAAACAGTCGACATTTTTTCAGGGAAAAGAACTTGGAAAAGATTTTAGAAAGCTTGCAAGAGAAAGGATTCACAGAAGCTACTTTAAATGACGCTGATACAGTACGTTATGTTTGTACTGTTGTGTCAATAAGAGGGGCACTTCTGGTTTCAATTTGTAAGTTTATTCAATTTTATTTTGTTTTAGATTATTGATTAATGAATTATTTTATTTTAAGTTTAAATCTCGGAGTAGCTTGTGTTAATTTTTTTTTAAATTTCATGCACTTTAACAGTGCATTGTTTGATAATACGACTAACATATAAAAGCCGCTGGGATCTTTAAGAATATATTCGGATCTACGAACGACCGCGAAACAACTCAGATTTCTTAGTGTAGGAACATTATCCGAGTACCCTGTGAGAATAAGAGCTCTTATTTTAGCAAATTTATCGATAATCCTGCCAGACTCGACGTAGGTTCGAGTCCCAGAACACTAGAAAGCTTAAGGGGCCATGTTTCTGTAAAGACCGGGTTCTGATAAAAAGTAGGGCTGTGATAGCTTAAGTGCCATAATATAAGAGGTCTCAGGTTCGATTCCTAATCGAAGCAAATTACAGCATGTCTGCAGGAAATATGAAATAATATTATGCACTCTTTTATTTAGAATGCAATTTGAAATTAAATCTCTTCATGAAATAAAGTCTTCTTTTTCAGTATGTTTCATACATCAGCATACACAGGTATTTTTTTTACCGCTGTTATCAATATTATGAGCTTTCGTCTTTCAATTGTCCTAAAAATTAAGGGGATATTTCCCACCTTTGGATTACGGCTGAAGAACTTGTAACATTTTATTATGTTAATCTAACCAGTTAGTTTATGATTTGGATCTTTACTGTCACTTCTCCCTTCCGGTTTCTCGCCAGAATACAAATTACTTCGCATGTATTTAAGCTGAGGTTTCTGTATTGCAAAACAGACAGTGTTCTACCTCTCTATGGCATGTTGCTCTGATGCTCAGATAAGATTTATATAGTCTCCGGCCTTGCATTATAATTGCCGACATTTAAATATCTATGCCGATTAGGTTTGTGATCCAACTTCACATTAAATTGATTTGTGCAGCCTTTGGCTACTAGCTTACTTAAATTTAAATTTTAGATTTGTCTGTTACCTTAATTTATAAGGTATTCTCCCGCCTTCTTCCCATGCCTGTAGTGGTCAGCACGCTGGGCGCGTATTCCAGAGGTCCGTGATTCTAGTCCCGGCGAAGACGTTGCTCATTTTTCACGACTTCTGCTTCAAAATACCTAATGTCTTTACAAATTTACCTCTATACAAGTGTTTGGCTAAATTGTAACCACGAGTCTTGCATTTATGTTCAAAGTTCTGGCATAATAAAAAGGTTATTTCAGCTTTCTTAAGACTCTGTCGTTAACTTTTAGACTTCGTTATAATTCGCTGTTGGTCTATGTAAAGTTTGGTTCCGGTTCATGATAACTAAGAAGATTACCAAACTTTATAAACTTTTTCATCTTAAATATTTGAAATAAAAATTAATACTCTTATAATCTAGTAATTCAGTTCTTAGAATTTAGTATCCAAGGAAAGATCTCCGTACCAGTTATTAGTAATTATGGAGTAATTCTAAGAAAGATTAATTTTCAAGTGGTCTTGTCATAAAAATATTGTGTTTCAAGCGGTAAGGTAATATCTTTGGCTTTTAGAAGCAATTAAAGTATCTTTAGAACATGAAATGTAACTATGTGTTCAGAAGACTATGCTTGAAGTAGTGACTACGCCCCAATAGAATAATATGTCAAGGTCATATATAAAATGAGCAAACGATTGAAGTAGATGTCTTTTCAATTTAATTTCTTAAAAGTGCTTCAGTTTAGCGTTAAAGATTACATAAATAGTACCAAATATATGTAAAAATGCAAGGTAAATTTTGTTAATATATTAATTATACAACTGCTTTGCATTACAACCAGTTTCATATTATTTACCAACTGTAGGAGAAATAATCCATTTATGTAAGGATTTTACATGGGTTCATAATATTTGTGAAAGAATAATTCCCGACATATGTAGTTGCAAGTTTCGTTAAATTTCTGGTTGATGATAAGTTAAATTTTTTTTTTAATAAATAGCGTTACTCTGTGGAACAGGAAGTTCCGTAGAGTTGTTCTCTGATAATTTTGTCATGTAAAAGTAAAATCGAAAGAAAGTGGGAGTGCTGAACGTGTCGAAGCCAGCGAAGGGAAAAAGATATCAACATTATTCGGATGTAGTTTTCTGAAGAGATTTTATCAAAAAATAGGGTTGCTACATGTATTGACCTGAAGCCATCTTAGAAAAATATACTTGGACAACAAGTAACGAATCGCGCAACTTGGAGTGGACTCAGCAATATGGATCTTTATTGCATTCTATTCTACAAATAAGCCACGTTTGAGAAAAGGGGAAAAATTAAGTCAGCTTTCATCAAATGAATGAACTGAAATGTTACTTCCTAGGCACCGACGGAACACTGTATTATTGAGCTGTGTACGTGTGTGTTATTGAGTTTCTAAAAAATACTGCGGTGACTGCATTCAAGGACTACGAAGTCTTTCCCCAAAGGGCATTTTTCGTACAGGTCAAGACCGGTTTAATTTCATAGATGGTGCATACAGCCTGAAACATGTAACGTAGCTTAAGTACTGCGGAATGCTTAACGAGTTTCATAGTCATCTACAGTGTTCTGTTAGAGCAAAATGTGATGGTGCTCAGGATATCCGTTTTCAATATCATGGAGAACTCTTTTAGCGATACAAATAATAAGAAATTTTACATGTATATACTTTTTACAACTGTTAGGGCAAAAGATTAAGCATTATTTTCCGTTTTCTTTTTATGTTTTGAGGCTAATTTATCTCGGGAAGAATAATAAAATGATCTCGTCCTAGCCTAGCCAGACTGCAAGTTCAAATTAAGAGTAATTGCCAATAGGAAGCCAAAATTAAGAAAACTTATAAGATGTTATAATTCACTCACAGAAGAATGTAATCAGTACTTGTAATGTATCGGTGTGAAATGTACATTCAAATCTTGGTCAGTACTACGCCGGATACGTGTGCAATTGTTATGAAAGCAGATGGAAGTTAAATGGGACGTATTTCTTTATTTCGCTGATTACAAATCATTTGTTTGTTTAATCGAGTACGGGAAAGTACACGAGGTTTGTTTGCCTAAGAGGAGGTGTGCTTTCATGGATGGTTTTCTGATAATGTATTTTAGACATGTTACTCACTGGGGAAAAAAGACCACGAGAACATCCATGTAGCCTGCGAGTTTTCTGAAATTTCAACCCAGTTCGTACTATCAGAATTCAGTAGTCTTATCTACTCAGCCTCAGGAAGGCGCCTTGCTAATTTCAAAATCATATACACTGAAGCACAGAAATTAAGTACGGGAAAGTTTTCACATGTAATATCATGCAGAAGTATTTTAAATCAATACAAAGCATCAAACTCATCGGAGGAGGGCCTGCAAGGTCTACACCGTACAGAAATGGGCGCCAAAAGACGCTTCTCCTGACAGTAATAAACCGCGTGAATTTTTATTAATAATTACGTGTTTATAAACAAGTATTCGGAAAATTATTAAAATTGAAAAATACATAATGGTAGAAACTGCATATTTAATACAAATATATAAATATATAATGTAAAGTATGATTAGAATGAAATTAACTGTAAAACTTACGTATATTTTGGGCCGGCGCCAGAGCCGTTGAAATGTCATCGGCGCAAAATTCAGGGATTGAAAAGTTCTATAGGCACTGCGTGGGAGAAAGCATAGTGCTGGTCCTAAGTAAATATTCAATGTTTCTTTGTGTGGTGGAAACTTCTGTTTTAGTCCATCTCCGGAATCATGTAGTTGAATCAATGCAGCAGCTCTGTTCAAAGATATAATTGCATTAACTTCAAACTCTGTTTATTATTCCGTGTAATTTAAGAACTCATATACAAATTTTATAATGCCTCATCATGGGCATCCAAGCTGTTTCATCTGAACTTCACTTTCATCTTTCATCTTTACGTTTTATGTCGGCTTCTACTGAGTCTCTTCTATTAGGTTGCCTTGGTCTTATAAAATCCTTACAGCCTTTATTGTTCTTATTTTTTTCGATCTGACTTTCTTCTGTTTCTTTCATTTATGTTTTCAAGATCTTGAATACCAAAAGTAATTTCAGGGGCTCGAAATTTTTGCCTCAGTGTCGGCACATCGTTGCTCTTTTAGGATAACATGTAGCCATAAATTAGTATTAAACTCAATTTATCTTGATAATGAGAATCGTGCCAAAACTGTGAGTTTCTCCTAAGTCAGATGTATTTTGTTTTTTCCCCTAGGATAAGCTAGAGAAATTTCTGTGCGACGATGTGCGATAGATCGCAACAGAGATAATTCGCATCGAGCTCAATATATTGTCAAATTCAGTGATTCACCACTGGTAAATTTCCTCATAGAATATCAGAGCCTTCTGGCGCAACCCGCAAAAAGGCCATAGGGCGACGTGAAGTTTGCCAGGAGGGTCGGGCTGCGTCCCTCATATCATATCATATCAAAGCCTGCCTTTCATGTTTTTGATTTTAGTAGCTTAGAAACTTCCAGCTTGTTTAACAACGCAGATTCGAACTGGCATAATCTGTCAAGGACATTTAAAAGTAACTCCTGAAAAGATTTATTTCACAGTTTACTGGTTAACATACAGCCAAAGTTTCCAGATAAAAATTATTGGACACAATTGTAAGTCAGCGCTATTTTCCCGCTCTATTTCAGTTGAAATGGATTTCGATTAAGCAGGGTTTTAGTGTAATTCTTGGCTTAACTACCTAAATGTGACGAGCGATTAAGTCCTAAATTATTTATTAAGATATTTATTTATGAATGTTATATACAATAATATAAAACCTAATAGTTAATTTTAACTTAAGCTGTGTGATTAAATTTCTGACATAAATCTTTGAAAAATCGAAGAATCACTCTGTCAAACCGGACTATCCGGATAAACCGTTCAGGTGGCAATGCTATTAATGCTATTGAAATTAACTTGAATTATAAGTAAATCAATAGAAAATTTCGTTCATATCTTAATCTAAAACTGAATACGTCCTTGTATGATATTTACTGTGATCCAAAAACTATTATTGTCCCCAAAGTTGATAGATTAAGTCATTAGGAACAAAAATGCTTGCACCGTTAAAGTTACAAGATTTATAACACAAGGCTCATATTGCTCAAAGATTCTTCAGCTTCTGATCTCTAAAATTAAAACCACTATTAAATCAATTAATATTCCCCCATTCAAGAAAAGAGCCTCTAATTTTCCCTATATTTACCTGAGCTGTTTTTTTTTCCTTTTCGAATACCACCAAACTGCCATTTTATTTCGCTGTGCTGTTTCCAGTTTAAAAACTTTTCTTTCATATCTTTACTCAAAGATTCATTCTTCGCTTCTTCCCCAAAGAGTTGAGCATTTCTTTTAATCTAATTTTAATTTCAAATTTAATGTTGAAGCAAGGTCAGATACTCAAACCGAGGTCAGATACTCGGTCGGAAAACAAATTCGAAGATGTCAGCTGTGAAACATTTTCGACTCATTTTATCAAGTAATTTACGACAACATTTTTAATAAAGCACTATAAAATGAAGCGTTAAATTTGTGCGTTTAAATGAAGATTATTAAATTTTATATCCTTTATGATAATTTGGCACAATATTCTTAACAGAATAAATCCTATCAGCTGATAGCTTCAGAATACATTTATGAATGTTAAACTTGCTTTATAATCCAATGAAGAGACATGACATTTTTATTTGAATAGAGATCAAATGAATTACACAAATTCAATTAGATCAAATTAATCACAGCAATACTCTAAAAATTGCCAAAAACCTTAGTAAAAATGTAGCTGAGGAGTTAGAATTTAATTATTCAGTTAAAATCCGACGAAGGCAAAAGATATGTAAGTTCAGTATGAACATCAAAACAAATCACTGCAAACGCCTGAAGAAAAATTTAGAATTAAGTACATTCTATAACATAAAAAGCGATGCGCCAAGAAGGAATTATCCGAAAGGGACGAAATTGCATATGCCTATACCTTGCGGAATATATAAATACAGAACATTTGACGGTTAGTAACAGACTAGCTAGAGCGGGGAATCCGAATGATGTATAAAACAAAGGACATTCCAATGCTAAGGCGAATGTAGTTCCGTCGATCCACGTGGACTACCAGTGCCTCACAGACAGGTTCACGAATAGAAGTAGTAGATGTCACCATTTGAGAGAGGACATGCAATTGGACTAAAGGAAGCAGAGTGATCAAATCGCAGGATCGCTAGATATTTGACCTGGAGCGATGCTACCATTTGACGGCGTTGGCAGGAATGGGTAAACCATGGCAGTACAGAGAGTCGATCAAGGTAGCGGTGGACCGAGAACGACAACAGAACGCGAGGATAGAGTGATCGCCCCATCGGCAGTCACAGCCTCTGATGCGTCCGTAGCAACGATCCGACGTGTAACCAGAACGCCAGTGACTGCACTGTCCATTAATAGGCGGCTCAGCGAACGGGGCCTGAGGTCACGGAGGCCATTGCGCGACTGCCCCTCACCGTTGCATACCAACCAGGCACATTTGCTGTAATGCCGGGCGCATTCGACTTGTGATCTTACAAACTGGAGTAGAATTGTTTTCAGCGATGGCTCCTGCCTCGATTTGAGCCCGATGACCAGCGAAGACTTGTCTGGAGACGTCCAGGACAGCGGTTGGATACTCAGTTGACTTTCGCCCGCCAAGCAGCGCAACAGCCAGAAGTTACGGTATGCGGTGCCATTTCATTTGATAGCCGGACCTCTTTGGTTGTCATCCGTGACACTCTTTACAGCACTGTTTTACGTCGACGAAATTCTAGGTCCCGTACTGTTGACGTTCCTTTCACGGACCCATGGGCTTACATTTCAGCATGATAATGCCCGACCACACACGGCACGTCTTTCTATTGTATGTCTTCGTGGCCTGTGATGAGTTACTGTACCGTCCCAGACTGACTGTATGTCTTCGTGCTTCTCCAACATTTACCTGGTCCACACAATCTCCAGATCTCTCCCAAATAGACCACATTTGCGCTCTGATAAGCAGGCTTCTCTGGCCGTCCGCGGATATCGTCGATCTAATTCGCCAATTGGAACGTATATGGCAAACAGTCTCGCAGGAGGCCATCTGGTTGTTATCAAGCTCAAGCTGCCATCTACGATAAAATCTTAATAACAGTCGGATAACAATTTACAACAGGACCAGAGGTAGACTACGCATTATTGACTCTTTGGTCTTGTAGCTGTATTTCCTGAATAAATATGCAATTCTCGTGATACTGTTAACATTTCGTTTTCAATGCATGTACATCACATCTATCGATTTTCGTCCCATTCGGATAACTCCTTCTTCGTGCGTTGCCTTTTATGTTGTAGTGTGCATTTTATACATTTTGGATATTGCATGTACTTCTGAAATGAACATTTTGAACAACTAAAATTGCACAGTGTTAATTTTAGTTTCATATAATATTTATCAGAAACTAATAAAGCAGATCTACGGAATAACTGAAAAAACGACGGGAAAGAAATCTAAAGAAATGTGATTTTAAATATATTTACAAATATAAATGTAAATCCCGACATTCTACAATAAATTACATTTAGCGATTTATCTGTACTAACTTGTCCATTAAGAATATGAGTGACTTTGCCTGCTGCATACAATGAAAGATCATTTTTTAAACCAAAATTAATTAAGCTTTGTTTACGTGCGAGTATGTCATAGGAAAGATTTATTAAACTTAGAATTGAAAATTAGGTATGTGCTGAATTAGCCGTAAAAGAAACAATTTATGGTTTCATTTATTTAAAATGATGAAAAATAAAATTCAGATGTTAAAACATAATTAATTCTTTATATATAAGTGCTTAATTAATTTTTAATTATATATTTTTATGCATTTTTAAAAATACAATTTTATTTTTTAAAATATGGTATAACGTCACCGAACTCTCGGGATGAAAGACATTAAAACAGGTTGTCATATTAGATTCATTTTAAAACTTAAAAAATTAATTCTAGGTTATAACAAGGTTTGAAATAGCATGCAAAACAACGCTACAGTAATATTAACGAGGGAAAGGCAAAGCTTTCCTGTTCGAAGACGCGTCTTACTTCTACGGAATCTTTCAGAAGACTGTCGTTCCTCTTTTGTTACGAAACGCGAAACGGATACACCCAGCAAGGGTGAGGTCCAAAAATACTTCCTTCAAGTACTTGTCCAGTCTCGAGCTAGCCGGAAATACTCGGGTATTTCCCTTGACAATACGAAACTCGCTAACTGCGAACACGCGTTTTTTCTGACAATGATTTTGTTGCTTTACTTCTTTTTCTAAATTTTCTTCTATCGTTTATAGAAAATGGAAATGAAAAAAGATGATCCGGAAAGACGTTTTATTTTAATTCGCAGGCGAGACGATTACTCTAGCGCCGGCCCTCGAAAGTGTACAGTGACATCGTCGAGATGTGGAAAAAGTTAAGAACAATGACCAAGAAGGGAATCCAAAGATTAAAAAGGACACTTGTCGAAACCTAGGTTCAGAGTAGAGTAGAGCAGACAACTGAAACAACATGTGGGCTGCTAGCAAGAAAAATGGGCCGTTTCACAGTTGCTGCAGATTGGACTTGTCTCCACATAGACGCCACACTCGTATGCGGCGACTGTCAATGGAGAAACAGAAGCGTGACTTATCTGAGAACACGACCCTCTGCCATTTCGTCGTCTACATCGCTCCAACCCGGCACTATTGCAGACGTTGGCGGCTGTGATGTGGGGTCAATGGCAGTCTTCTTAACGGACGCCACGAATGCAGGCCACTAGCCACCAGTCGACGGCAAACGTTTCTGGTCGATATAGGAACATCTAAGGTGTGTTGAACGTGCTGCAGAATGAAGGTAAAAGTGGTTTGCTGGTGCACCACCTCTTGTCGGCTGATGCGTCGATCCACTCCTGCTGACGTTACTCTGGCTGATCGAACTTACCACATTTCCTTGTTTCAATAATCGTCGCCACAATCGGTGCATTGTGGACGCGTCCAGGCGTGTGTCAGCTGAGATTTTCTTGTATGGACCAACCTTCCCTTCTCAGACTGATCACCATGCCCTTCGTAAAATCGTCTGTCTGTTGGAACGGTCTCCGTTGACGACGGCCCGGCATTCTCTGCTTTACATGCGTCCTCTGAGACAAAACCAAATTTTCTACTATGATTTCCCTAGCACTAGCAGAATTAACGGCACGAATATTGAACATTCTGCAGGTTCCTCCCCTTATATCTTCTTCAACGTGCGCTTGAGAGCTGTTCATTTCCCATCATTCGCGTAACTCGGTGACATGCATCCACCCTGAAATTTGCATAATTTTCGGGCCACTCCTTCTTGTTATTGCATTTTCAGAGGCAGGTAGTTTATATGTAAACACGCTTCTTGGATCATTTATATTTTAATTTTATTTTTAATAATACCTATAAATGATATAATGTGTGTACATATGATATAATTTGTAATATGTCTAACTGTTCATTTTCACAAACATTTATGTTATTACTATAATTAATGAGGGATATGTTTCTAATGACATGAATAAGATACTTTAGTACAAAGTTTGCGCTTTAGTAGTTTGCGCTCTTCCTAATAATGAACTGACTTCAATGACAGTGCTATTAAAGAAAACAGTTTATCAAGTTCGTTATTTATCTTTTGTAGTTTTTTGTTTTTGCAATTTCTCTTTATGTGTTAAAATTGCAGATATATATTTATCCCATTTTATGTACTAGGTCTCGCTAGCCTTTTAAAAAGGATGGATAAAGACGATGTGACTATAGCAATTGATGGCTCTTTATACAAGCACCATCCTAAATATGATGAATATATGAGAAAGTTCATAGCAGCCTTAGCGCCTAACAAAAAAGTAAATAGAATTCTCTTATTTCTGTATAAAGATTTTATTTATTAATATTCGTTTTGCTACATTATTTTGTTTAGCTTTTCCATGAAATAAGAAGAAAAAAACAGAAATTTCCTTTATATAATAGAGCACTTTATAAATCAGAATGTGAAAGCAAGGCAATATTATGAGCATTTTTATATTTGGATCTGGTTTCTGTTCTATGCTTGGAAAGTTTCATAAAAATGTATTGGCCATCGTTTATTATTTTAATGTTGAAAGGGTTATTTTCCTTTCCTTAATGTTCATTTTATTGATTAGTTACGTATTACGTTTCAGCGATCCCTATACAACGTTACTTCCGGTGGCGTAAATAAGGGTATACAAGGAATG
>KK122037.1:114777-211004 GCA_000611955.2 Stegodyphus mimosarum | reverse complement strand
AACTACATTTACATATTTAAACTTAAAAGACGGATTCTATTACATATATATAGAAGCTTTAATTCGTTTTCCGCTGATAAGTTCCGAACTGGAGTTTCAGTAAAAGAAGATTAATTATCATTTATATATTTTTATCTTTTTATTTTTATATTTTACATTTTTTTCGCTTTTGCTTTTCCTTTTTATTTTTAGAGTTTGTTCTACTATGTATTCTTATATTAATTTTGATATGTTTGGATTTTGTGTTAAACCTCTTTATACACGATTGCTAATATTAATGTAGTTGAGGAATAGCCTTGCTTTGACTCCAGTTTACTTTTAACTTTAGAATCTTTAAGTATATATATATATATATACTTAAAGATTCTAAAGTTATATAGGATAAGACTATATCGAATAGAATTCGTTTTCTTTTAAGTTTTTAAGGGCACCGTACCTGCGGTGCAATGACGCAGTGCCCTATATGACGCAGATAGGGGCACCTTGGAAGCACATGAAACAGCTAAATTCAGTGTTTGCAAAAGTTAATATTCCATCCTTCGACTATGAAATAAGACCTACCCCAGTTTAGGGATAGGAGTCAGCAGAAAATAGAAAAAGTTTCTTTGTATTCCTTAGTCTCTAATCTGAAAATTATTAAAGGCGACCCCCTAAAGGAAAGGTTTCTCACTTTGCAATCCCAACTCAAAAGGGGGTGGAATGTTGAAATGCCGCCTTCCTTCAGGAAACGCAAAGAATTTATGACACCACATTTGGAAAGGAGAGATTTCCCGTTCAGCTTAGGCAAAGAATATGGCTTAGGGATCTTTGACTGAATTCAAGGTCAGAAAAAAAAAAGAAGTTTTATGCGACAGGCTAAGAACACAAAGTTTCAATCAGATGCTCTAGCATTAACCCTTAAGCACAGACGTTCATTTTCTGTTACGTAAACACAGAAGAGGGGCACGCTCTGTTTATGCATTTCAAAAAATATAAAATTTTAAAATAATGTACTCTTGTTATCATATAAGCATTAATACACTTTGCTTGTTATATTGAAGTAATTATTTCTTTTTAGAATTCTAAAATTAATGCATTAAAAATTTATTTTTGA
Organism: Stegodyphus mimosarum; assembly: GCA_000611955.2. NCBI lineage: Eukaryota > Metazoa > Arthropoda > Arachnida > Araneae > Eresidae > Stegodyphus > Stegodyphus mimosarum. Next base: position 209,911 of record KK122037.1, on the reverse strand, counting down.
AATCGCATATGAAAAAATACGGAACACTTAATCAAATAAATAATATAAACACTACTTACCTGCAAATGCGTACAAACTAAACTATTTAATGAATTTTCCATCTGCAGAATCTGTATTATATAAAATAATGCAAAAAAAGGTAATATATAAAGAATATTTAAAAAAATGCAGCACATTATTTTAAACATTTTCAACACATTTTTTTGCAAATTCTCTTGGCATATTCATTATCGGACTCTTGTAGCTGAAACATAGATAGGCAGTTTTTCTTGTCAGTCTAGGGAGACAAAGAGAGCATGTTCTACACTTTTTAAGGGTATCAGTTACATCTGGGCTAGAGTACATTCCGCCGGAAACTCCTAGCACTCTCTGAATGCACATTTTTATTTCTCGGTTCACAGTTGGCTTTTGAAGCCTTCATTCCATATGTGGTTTCACTAATACTGATAATACCTCCATCAAAAAATTAGTTTTCCAATTTGGCACTATCTGGCCAGCTGCTGAAATGACTAAAGCCATCCCTCCCTCATGCGAGAAAAAGGTAATGTAAACGCAGAGGTCAGGTCTATATGACCGCGACTCAATTTTAAAAATTATTTTTAAAAAAATTAATGGATAAAGTTTAATAAAAATTTAGGAATTATTATATTTTATGTCAACTTGAAAGTACTAAAAAGGAGAAGAATGACTATATAACTTGAGCAGTTTCGCAGTTCTAGAATATTGGCGCGGTCATACAGACCCCCACCTCTGTATTTAAGGGTTAAGCGGCGGAATATTTCAGTTAATTTCCGGCGTAAGTTGCTTTTTTTCATTAAATTCATCGAAATTCCTTACTTCTTAACTCATGGAGGAAAGGAAATGGAATGGATGATTTTTACTTGAAGTAATGAGTAAATCAATATTTATCCAATTTTTCATATAAAAATTTTCAAAATATTCTCACATTGCAGATAAAAGGCAGGTTAAGAATTCTTTAAAATCCCTAATCGAGAATTAAATCTGAAGGGATAGAACTCGTAAAATATATCTTATTTACTAAGCATATTTTAATGCTGGAGGATTTACATTTGAATTTACTTGATTTGCTTTAGGAAAGAGAAGAGAGCTGTGGTGTTTCTTAGCCTGTAAATTACCCATCTAACCAAAAATTCACATTAATCTGTAAAAGATAATTCTGAAGATAATAAATTTGTTTTGAAAGTAATATATTAATTTCCCTTCGTTTGAAAAAATACAGTAAAATACAATTCATTTTAACAACGTTAAACATTTAAGCGTAGATTTCAGTAATGCGTAATAATTTGTACGGAATTGAATTATTATATAATAATAAAGCACTCGAGGACTATTTACCTAAGGGCAAGAACGCCTTCGAGGAGTACTTTCTAATCGTTATCTGAAATGAAACTTTACAATTTACTTTACTTTAGGCTCACCAGCGGCCGAGCTGTAAAGACGCTGAACACTGATAGTTCGGTCCGAGGTTCGAATTCCGCGAACGGGCTGGCTGCATGGGCGTTTTCGTGGTTTTCCCCATGTGTAACGTATATACGAGCCATTTTCCCTTAGAAAGTCCTCCACGAAGGCATCCCTCCCTTTAGGCAGATAGCCCTCGTGTGCTTTGCCATAATTATAATAATTGAATAACCTAACCTAACCTAACTTTACTTTTGCTTTTAATCTACTTTCCACAGCATTCAGTACGTGAAATCATCAATAATAATATAATAATGATCATAAAAATGACATTACACAACTAAAAGTATATACTACTTCGTAAATTTCGATAAATTAATTACTGAAAATATTAAACATATCAATGGCCGCATCGTCCTAATAGTTTAGCACGTGAAAGCACATAAAACAACTAAATTCAGCATCTGAAAGAAGTGTAATTGCAATTTTCACTGCACAAACGAATGGAATATTTCAGAAAAGAATTCTCTCCCCGTTACTGCAACATTTCAATAATTCTGGCAAATTAAAAAATTTAATTAACACGTTTTAATAGTAAATGATGCGATTTTCACGCATAAAATCCATTTTTACATTATTCTCTTTCATTTCGGCACCACTGCGTAACTTTTCCAAGACATAAATAGCTTCCGTTAATAGATGTTCCCATACATATTATATTTAATTTTCCTATTTTTGCCATTAATAAATTAATGATTTAGATAAAAAATTGATACGGCTTAATTTATAAGCAATGTAAAAACTTTAAATCTGAGGTCATTAATTTCTGAGACATAAATAACTTTCTAAGAAGCAAATAAAAAAGATAACAATAATCATAAATACTAATGCTCCTATAAAAATATAACCGCTTTTCCTAACTGATTTTTTCTTTTTAATCCACCTGGGGTACAAAAAAACCTATTTTTATTAAATGAAGTTTTGCGCATTTCTCTTAAGAAGTATGCAAAACTTCTTACATACAACTTTATTTTTACTAATTATGAAGAAACTTTATAATTGTTTCCTAAACAAGTGTTTATGTGTACTACATTAAGAATTTATGCGACAGAGTGTCAGTACTCATCTTCAGTTATACGTTAGTGTCAGTAAACTTAACTGTAAATTATTAAACATTTCTGGAACCTTGAAACTTGGAAGGGAATCGTCATATTCTGCTACAGTGGGTATTTAAATTTAGATAAATCCTCATACCATAAGTATTTTGTGTTTAATTTTAAAATTTCCATTTCGTATTATACAGTCATTTTCAAAGCTCTTTGAATACAGGTCAATAAAATTTGTTTCTATCTGTTTATTATTTCATCTTAAACTTGTGGAAGAATTTCCTAAAATTATTCGAATATCCATAATTTTTACTGTTAAATATTTAATAATTATACATTAACTGAAATACATTTATAGTACAGGGGAAATGCAGAAAGATATCGCAGGTCATGTGTTATGTATCATTGGAATATGACAATAATAATAGTACAATTTGACTGAAAGAAAAAAAAAACACTAGATGTTTCAGCGTTTTAAAAGGGAAGTGGACATCTTTACAGTAAAATCTTGGGTTAAAGTTTTACTGTGACTCAACTTGGGAAAACACTGGAAATTTATAGTGGAAGCGGGGTCCCTTACTTCGTTAACAGCTGCGTTGAAGTGTGAAATGCTACTCCTCAAGTATACTTCTAATTGGCTCATGACTCAGAGCAGTAAACTGAACTTAAACTTGCTCTTATTTTAATGCCAGTATATCGAGAACGTAAAGAAGTTTTACTTTAAAATTAAATTTCAGAGTGATCTCAAATATAATTATTCATTATAAAGGTAAGTTATTGATTTGTAGTATTACATAAATTAAATTCTTATAATTTAAAACTTGCTAAAAATTCAATCAATCAATCGACTCGACAATCGAAAATCAATCGACTTGAATGGAGCTCATTAACATCTAAAAAACGTTTCTATTAATGTGGAAGATATGAGAAACAAGTACGTTCTCTTCGCTGTCCGGAGTCCGTGCTAATCATGCCCGATTCATGATAGACCTTTGAAAGGAATCTGTTTGAGCTAACCTCCGGTGCAGCCTTGCAAAGAAATTACGGCTGGGTATGCCTCATACAATATTGTATCACATACAAGCGCTTGCAGCTAGCCCACTATACTCTGCAGTCCCATATGCCAAATGCATGCCGGCTAACCCCGCGTTCGTATGATTAATCATCCTACTAATGTGCGTCCTTGTGCGAAATGACCATTTCCTTGAAGAACTCTCCGAACTTTCGCACAACGCCATCTACCGCGTAAGAAAAGCATTTCAGACCCTGCATTGCTATATGATTCCGAGTCGTTGCGATGCACCCTCCCCCTCCTAGAATTTCTGAAAAGTGGTACTGAGACACTCTGTATATAATACATATAAACACAAAAAAATTTCATAAAAAATATAAAATCATTGCTAGAATTTTCGCGCTGAATTATGTCGCTGAAAACTGATATATATCTCAATCAAAATAAATATATTTTTTATTAAAGAAAGAATAAATCAAAACGCAGTATTCATTATTAAAAAAAAATAATAAATTTGTAAACCTTCTAAATTATTCTGATGAAGTAGCCTTATATTTCTCCTAAAGCACGAATATTTCTTAGAATATCTTTTTCTATTTTGGTCTTCTTAAAATCCGTGCAATTTTCATCAAATTTTATTTTTGTGGTTAATATACCCTTTAAAATGTCCACTTTAAGCTGTGTCTTATCATTAGTCCCAAAACTGTTCATAACGGTAAATACTCGCTCAGTCGCAGCATTAATGCCAGGAAGACAAAAGAAAAACTCTGACAAGTTTAAAACATTTGAACAAGAAATCTGGTTCTTATTAAAAAATGCACTTAGTTCAACCAAATCTGAACTGGGCATATCTTATTTTTTTGACTATTCCAATATTTTTTCTTCCTTGATATATTGTTTAAGGTAAACATATTTCTCATATATATCAATTTTCAATCATTTATGATTTGGTATCATTTTATTAATTAACTTGGCTGTTTCAACTTGACTCCAAGAAAAGATTTCATCCAAGGTTTAAAATTTCCGTGAATGGACCTTCCTATTATGTCATGCCGTTTCCATCTCCTGAAATACTCTTTTCCTGTCCATTTCTCCGAATAAGTAGAAGCATTCTTATAAAATGAAACAATAGCTTCTCGAAATTCAGTAACTTCGTATCCTGACACGACTCCATTCTCTTCATGTTTTTCTAGTTTTTTTAACATTTATTGGAACAAAGTTATCTTCTAGCTTGCTCAGTACTGAAGCTTTTAGAGCACCAGCTGAAGCAATTACACCAAATATAGACGCAGTGTGATTTTCATGGTTGTGATAATTTTATGAAATCTTGAAGCCTTGTGTTAATCTTCCTTGTGTTAATAAAATGTAGCCAAGCTTCTGTCACTGTACTTTCAAAGAATTTCGAAATAAGCCTGGGACACTTTTCTTGAAATTGAAAATAAGCCTTCAGTGGTAAAATCATTTGGAGTACCCTTTTAATGGTTTGAAGTAATGCCAACCATCTTGTTTGTGAATACCTTAGTATCATTGAAAAATCTGTTTCTACGAAGTTGCAGAAACTTTTCAATGTTTCTACTGTAATAGTATAAGATTTAAAATATATCTTAGAAATAATAATTTCTATATAAACTGGCAAAACATCAGCTGATGTTCTTATTTATAGTATTATGGATAATATGCATTGCACATCTGACTCCAATTAAACCATGGTTAAAGTTTCGTTTCAGTTTAACAAAAACATTATTTTTTCTACGTCTATCATCACCTGCAAGTCAGAATTCGTGTTATCGTCACAAAGACCAATATTTTTCTTTTAAATTATTTTCTTCCAGACAGGTAGTTAAATAAATAGTTGCTCACAATATCGGATGTTTCATCAGGTACGGATTTAAATTCTAAATTATTGTATCTAACTCCATAGTCCAATCTACAAGTATTGCAAAACGTTTTATTTCCTTGTGCTTGGACGCGTCAGTTAAGATTGAAACAAATAAAGCGTAAGGGCATAAAAACATTTAGTATTATTGCTGCGGCCTTGGTTCGGGCACCTGTAAATTTAGGCTGAAATGGCACTTGAAGCAGCTTGGACATACAATCCATAGACATAAAGCTATGGTTGTGGCAAATAGCATGGTATGCAAAAGTACCTTCTGCTACAGCTAATTCTTCTTCCTTATCACCCATTTCTCCTGTTTGAAGAAATTCTTTAATAACGAGGCAGATGCAACAGCCAAAATTTTACATTTTATGTTTACTACAATTTATGTGAACTTTAATATCTGTACGTCCACCATGGTTTATTGAAAATTTCGAAGAACATGTTCATAGCAAAGTACTGCACCAAACATCGGAATTGCTTGTAGTTTTTCCAACAAACGGGTATTCTATCTGTAGTTCTTCGTTAAATGTGCACTTTTTTTAAATCCATTACTAAAAAAATCAATAGTAAAAATAAATAATAAATTAAATTAAACTGCAGAAAACATACCCTTAGCACATATGTAAAGCACCGTTGCTAAATAAAAGTATATATCGTTGCCAAACGGGAAACGTCATTACACGCCACCATTTCGGCAGATTTTTTACAATTTTTTTAAACCTTATGCAGAATTAAAATGACGATGGAGTAAAAATTTTACGATCTAAACGTGACAAAAGAAAGATGATTTTAGATGGCTATATCTACAATTAAATTTTCGCAAATGACAAAAGAATTATTTTTAGATGCCGTGTAATAATATGTAAGGGGGACTACATATACTAACATATGTAATGCACCGTACACATATTAACGTATGTCTGGTATACATACTAACGTATGCAACGCGGCGTTGATAATTAAAAAATATATGTATGTAAGATATAAAAAGTATGATGGCTACGCTAAGAAATAATTGGCAGCCTCTAAACTGACTATTCTAAATTTGATGTTCTGCCTCTAAATTAATCTTTTCTCCCAAATTCGAGATCTTTTCAAGATCATATGACCGCTACGTAACGCTGCTTGCAAAGAGAACTAAAACCTAAAAGAAACCAATCGTAGCTTAGCTGTACATATGCACCTGCCTGATATAAATACTGCTTCGCGTGCAATTACATCATTCCTTTTCTTAACTTCTACCCTGCAAACATCTCTGCACTGCTATGCTTAATTGTCCCCCTTTTGCTCTTTACCTAAAACCCGTGTACATAAAAATTATTGTATTGAACTCTGATCGAAAAATATCTTCTCTACAAAAAAATGATTGGATGTGAAAAGGAATAAACATTGTGAGTATTCGAGTCCAGGTTTTTAGCTTCGCCTTCATGCCTTCACCCTCAGCCATTACGACTGCCAGATGTAACAGGTACATGGTTTCTTCGATCATCGTCTCGCTTCCAAGTAACATGCAGTAACATATCACATGTATATGTTATAAATTGTTATAAAATAGATCCAAATCATTATACGCTTTGTACACATATTTATACATGCATAGTTCTATATTTTCTACATACTCTTATTTATAGTTTTCCTCCTTCTTTTCATAAAACATGCTGTTATAGTTTTAACAGAGCATATAAATAATTTATTATGTTAAATTTTATTTCAGTTTCAACTAATTCTTGCTGAGGATGGAAGTGGTAAAGGTGCTGGTCTTGTTGCAGCTGTAGTAACATCTTTAGATAAAACTGCACTCCATTCTTAATTCTGAATAAATTTATATTTAAAACATTAGAAAGTCATTGTGGTTGTGTAGATGCATTAGAAATTCTGTATGTAGTTAAGTTGTAAAATTGTTGTATGTTGTAAAATTAAAATGTAAAATTATTATTTTTTGTGTGATAAAAGTATTTGTTGATAAACAATAAATTGTAATCTCAATTAAATTACAGTTGTATGATATGAGTATCATTAATAAGTATGAGAACTAAAACAGAAGGCAATTTTGTAAACATTTTCTAATTGCATTGTATACATTTTAAAAAAAATTAGAACCAGCAAATATACACTCTTTGCAACAAAAAAAGGGGGACAGTTCTTAATCTCCAGTTCTACTGGGCCGATTCACAGAATTTAAGCTTTTCATGTCTTGAAAACGTGACTTAAAATATAAATTAAATTTATATATAACATTGTTCCAACATAGATATTCTGACATAAAATCGGACTTCTTCTGAAATAACATACCGATTTTTTTTCCATATTTCGATTCCACACTCTAGATTATGCTTAAATATTAAATTCTGCAAATTTTGGTGAGAAACGAGAAATTTTAAATAAATGATGAAATTTAATTTGTCTTGACGCTGTTTCTTCAGTTTGAACCAAGAATAATTTGGCGAACTTCTTAATTTTATGGTAACCAGTTTTCGTTTTCCCTTTCATTGCGCACGAGCGGAATAAAAGGTGCGTCGTTCATTCTTTCAAACAATTTTAATAAAGTGTTATTCCTTATAACAAATATACCAAATTTCAAAACATGCCAATTTATAAATTGACGTATATCTCTGGAAATTTTTAATAAAAATTTCTAATTTTTTGCAGGTGAGCCTAGAAATATATCTACTTTAAGATAACGGGAAAATGTTGTAGTTTATAATTCAAAAATTTATTCGAAAAATTTTTAAAAATTACTAAAAAAATACAAATTTTAAAAATAAATCAGAAAATGGCTGCAAATTTTATTTGGATTGAACCTAAATTTCGAACTGTGAAAGAAGGAACCCAGTAAATTTAATTAAAAAAAAAAGATAGAAATTCATACATATATAACAAAATCAATTAACACTGAGGAGCTAAAATTTTTTGAGTTAATATTTTTTTTAAACAACTTGTGTGATTTTTACAACACATGGCATAATCTTAGTCATAGAATCTAAATATGGAGAAAAATTATGTTATTTCAGAAAAAGTCCGATTTTGTGTCAAAATACCTATATTAGAACAATGCTATATACAGGGTGTATCAGTATAGCAGTGACAAACTTTCAGGAGAGATAGAGTACACCTAGACAATGAGGAGTCTCATAGCTATGCATGTCGGAAATGCTTTCCTGTGGAGGTAGTGACGACACAAATCACAAGATAGGAAGGACGGGAATAGGGTGAGAAAACATATTTATTATGCTTAATACAGCAAAAACCAAGAAATACGAACAAAAACAGACAACAATCTTCATCAAAGAAGGTGTTCGAAATTACGGCCCCGGGCTGTGATGCAGGCGTCACATCTCCAGTGTATGGAAGATGCATGACACACGGTTCCTGCATCACGGTACGGGGTCATACCGTGAACACCTTCGATGACGACTGTTAACTGTTTTTGTTGTTATTTCTTCATTTTTCCTATATTACGCATTATAAATGTGTTTCCTCATCCTGTTTGTGTCCTATCTTGTGATTTGTGTCGTCACTACCGCGTCAGGAAAGCATTTCCGACCACGCATTGCTATTTGATTTCCCATCGTCTAGGGGTACTCTACCTCTTCTGAAATTTTGTCGCCACTGTACTAATATACCCTGTATAAATCTAATATATATCCTAAGTCGCGCTTTCAAGATTTTCAAGATATGAAAAACGCAAGTTAAATTTTATCAATCAGCCCAGTAGAATGATAGATACAGAATTGTCCTTTTTTTTTGTTGCAAGGTGTACCTCAAAAATTAAAATTTATATTTTAAAATGTATTTAGAAATGTATACAAATAGAACAGGCTGGAAGACAAACTGCATGATCACTGCTGAAATACAGCATTTTGCAGTTCTCAGTACAAAGGAAATGGACAAATATTTTTAAACTGTTCAAACCACTGCAAAACAATCAGCAAGAAAATCAGTCTTTCTTTGTAAACTTTCTTTTTTTAATGACATAGGCACATGAGGTAAATGTCCTATGTGCCTGAATAACAGAAAAATCCAGTACATTCTCAGATTAGTAACGAAGCACAAGGAATCAATTACGGGGAAACCGAGAAGTTTCAAAATTATTTAATTGGCAATAACTTCATAACAAAACTGGATCGCACAGTTTATCCCTATTTCCCCTACAAAACCGTTAAACATAATAGCTATCACACATGATTACAAAGTTTTCACTAAAAAATGATGAATTACAAAACTAAATACCAACCAGTGAAGAAAATAAATTTCACTAACTTTCGTGTATTCATATATGAAATGCAAGAATACAGCTTCATGCATAACTTAAAATATTTGAAAATTTCAGAGAAACACGATATTAAGACCAAGTCTGCAGTAAAATAAGATAACCATACAGTAAAGCTCCAAACATCAGGATCACTTTCTCTTTCATCTACACCAGACTAAAATATATTGCTAATTTACTTTGCATCTTTAGTAATAGAAAAGGATAATACAGCACAGTGTACATTTTTAAGAAGCTATTTTAATAATCTGAATGCCCATGATGTGGATAGGCCTGCATTATTTGGCAGTACGCTTCCCACAAACTTTCTGGAAGAATAACTGCATACTATGTAATGTTCTGGTTCTCCTAACTACTTAATTAGAGAAATCAGTCTCCCTATTAGGAAATTTTTGGCACAGTATAATGCACTGTAACACAAAAAAATATATACACCCAGAAGAAATCGAGCTACAATCACGAAACTCAGCAAGAATGTAGTCCGCTAAGAGCAAATGATTTAAATTTCGACGCCAATGAGACAAGGGTAAGCGCGCTATACCAAGACCTCCTAACAAATGGTCTAAGTGAAAGTTCTGTTAGGAGGTGTTGGCTATGCGCAGCTGGGAGAGTTTAAAAGCATGATTGCTCGTGCCGTATGGCTATTCAAACGAATCTGCCGGCTTCGATGCATGGTACTGTGATTAGAGATGTCTCTGAGACATAACCGGCGGTAGTATGAACAGTTGTCGGAATTTGAGAAGGGGCGTATGACTGATCAAAATTACCTGTACCACTGTAAGGGGTTTAACAGGGCTTAGTAGAGCTATAAATGGGACATTAAATACTAAAATGGGACCATCCAAGCCCCACAAACAGCAGAACAGGACTGCTGCTTTAAAATAACAAAAAAAAAGATTAACTACTACAGATTTAAACTTCTCTAAAGACTGGTAAGATCTACCAACCACTCCGACAAATAACACTTAATTATAAACTTTGTAATATAAAAAATAAATAAATAAATAAAAATCAAATTTAAAAAAAAACCACATGTTACTTATATATACAAAAGAATAAATTAACAATATAAGTATGAACATCTTAGTTTTAAATAAAACGGACAGAATATCCTGAACTCATTCAATATACAATTCCATTTCGTTTACAGACACATATTTTACGAAATTTGACAATCTTAATTATAAGACACTACATTTTACATAAATCACTTAAAGTATTAAAGTTAACAATATTAGGGATAAATCTTTGTACAATATTTTTCATGGCAGAACAAATGAATAGCACGTGCTCCAAATTAGCATTTCTTATACCTCAAGGACAAGCACAATTTTTTATCTAGAATTATTCATAATAAGATGGAAAATGCCCATGATGAGTCAAGGCTTGATTAAGATACTTGACACTCGTACACCTTCTTTCACTTACTATTGAAATTAAATTGTAAGTGAACCTTCCTTTGAAATCAGGGTCATTCCACCTTGCCTACCAAGAAGACAAGCTTCTTTTTTTTATAGCCAGAATTCCAGGCAATCAAAAGAGGTTTTTAATTCAAAATATATAACTTCACTTTCAGTGGCAGACTTTTGCCAGTCTATCTGCTAGCTCAATACCAATAGTGCCCATACAGCACTTCGTCCAAAAGAGTTTAACATCTCTAAAGGAGCCAAGAAATATAAGCACGTCCTTTTATCTGCTTTATTAGATAGTTACTAGGACGAGAGTCCGTAATTGAGATAATAACACTCTGAGAATCACTACAGGATCTTGCGTGAAATTTGAAATCAGCCAATATAGAGCCTCCCGTAAAGATACTAGCTCTGCCTGATAGACAGATGCATTAGCAGATAATCTATAGTTTCTTTGTCACGTGGAAAAAGGCGCAAAAAGTTGCCCCCCACATTTAATTTAGAACTGTCTGTAAAAACAGCATAACTTGGCATATTCGGGAAAACCTTTTACCAATTCAAGAAGGGGCGTACAGTAGCCCTCATAGAAGCAGGTTGGTCGGACAGGCGTATCAGCCGCTACCACGGGTTGGAGCGACGTATCATGGAAGGGATAGTCTACCGTCGCGGAGGGTCAAGGTGTGCCAGGAATAAAAATGAGCGCGAGGATCGCGTAATCATAAAAGCGGGCACTTCTGCACCAATAACGTCACTGGCATCGATTAGATTCCATTTACCACTTTCCAGACATCTGGTGGGATCAAAGAAAACCATCCGGTGACGACTGGCCGAAGCTGGTGTATGCTACCGATGTCCATTAAGACGCCTACTACTGACCCCAGATTATAGGCAGTGCCGACCAGAATTTTGCCAAACTCGAGCAAGCTGGAATGTGACCGACTGGAAGCTTGTGATCTTTAGCGATGAATCCCAATTCAATCTCAATGCTAATGACCAACGCACACGCGAGTGGAGGCAGGCTAGCGGTCCAATCCAGCATTCGTTGCCGAGGGGTATACGGCGATTACACAAGGTGTGACAGTGTGGGGAGCGATTTGTTGGGGCACATGATACTACCTATGCTATCAAGTCTCCCAGGTGCCATTTACCGGCAAGACAACGCTCGTCCACATTCTTCGCGACTCTCCCAACAATATTCTTTAAGGATTTGACGTACTCCCGTGGCCTGCCAGGTCACCAGACCTCACGCCAATAGGGCATGTTTAGTACATGCTCGGAAGTCAACTGCAGCCGTCCGGAATATTGGTGAATTAACTGCGCAGTTGCAAAGATTAAGGCATGATCTTCCGCAGGGGTCATAGGTGACCTACTTGACTCGATGCCATGCCGTGTTTCGGCTTGTATAGCTGCCAGAGGTGGTTATACTACTTTCTGATTTGTTACGTTTTCATGCCACAAATTCTTAATAAAATGATCTTTTGTTCTGAATTTGTAATTTGCTTATCTTCTCATACACTACATATCTGTTACATTTTGTGATAATAATTCGTTTCCTTCTGGGTGTATACATTTTTTTGTGAGAGTGTACCTCAGTAGTTGAACAACATAGAATTATCTCAGTAGATCTACATGAAATAATTTCCATTGGTATAAAGACTGACAAGATATCAATTTAGCTTAATATATGAAATTCATATCTGAAATAAGTTCTGCAAAATAATTTAGCATTAGCAATACTTAAAAAAACTTGACTTATAAAAATGTCATTTGCAGAATTGTGGCTTCTTCAAAAATGTTTCTTATTATTCAAAAATGTATGTAATGTGCAGCAAAATGTAAGTATTCTGCAACATTTCGCATTAGCTGGTTCCTCAAAGAATCAATCATAACTTGAAATATATTCTGCATAAAAATGTGATGGGTTTTACAGCATATGATAGTGTATAACATCTTTCACATACACACACACAAAAAAGGCACATAAAACCTGCTACAGACAATCGGATATTATGCTTTATATTGTCAAAGGTCTTCAGTATATTTTCATCAGCAGCATAGATCAGGTGTTTCTGGACCTTTTAGCCTGTGGCCATGTTGGCTCTTCCACCAAGCTTCAAGGGCCAAGATTTGAATAAGTTAGTTCACAACACCACAGTGATATAATTATGATGAAGTGCATACAAGTTTTTAAACAACGCAATGAGATTTATAAAATTATTTAAAAAACCTTTGGTGGGCCAGATCAGTGCTCACGAACCACAGTTTGGAGACAACTTATACTGATTATTGTTTACTAATGTTGCTTTCTTAGTCTAAAAATGAGGCTCTCCCTTTTCATGTATGCAAGGCATTTCAAGAATCCCCATACTATTAATATCTGATTTTTTTCTTCCACTAAATTATAATGCAACTGCATTGGTCAAAAGCAGTTGAATTTCTTGGCTAACCTGGCAGAAAATCATTTGCTTGCTACTTCACACTTATTCAAAAATTTATGCTATACTCCCTTTACACCTCTATCCAGTTACATTTCATGAAACACACTGTTCTACAGCAGCATACAAGCTAATTTTGTAATGGTAAAAATGAGATTCTGGCAAAAAATTAAAATAAAGAAAATTTTGCATGAAAAACTGACTCAAATTAGAAGGATAAAATTCAGAGTTAGACAAATTAATTTAATTTTTACACATTCATAGATCTTATTTTAATATTAAATGGAATTCTAGAATTGTGCCTCAAAACTAACTTCTTTAAACTGTAGAATCAAGATGATATTTGAAAATAGTCAAACATTAAACATCAAGATGATATAAAACACAAGAATAAGGTTTCTTTTTATGCATTTTCTCCCTAAAATAATACTACAGTTACCAACCTTAAAAAACACGAGGTTTTCATGCTGCATGGCGACACTTTCAGAAGAACTCCAAACTGACTTTAATTCACTTTGTTAGCTGGTTCTCATTCTCATAAATAATTTGGTTAATAATCACACAGTGGACTGTATAAATAACAATGACTCAGTAGTAAGGTAAACACACTCTCCTTTATTAACATCTCTCGCCTTACTAACTCATTACTCTCGTCGACAGCATCACTAGTAAAATTTTCTAACCCGGGGCGCTGCGCTCGCAGGCGTGAACATACCGCCCGGCGTTGACATGGTTACATTCAACAGTTTATAAAATTTTCACAAATACAGATCTACAACATGAATCTAATTAAAATATAATACCACAACCCTATAGACATACATCTTAGAATTACATTAATTTTGCTCATTTAGGTAAAGGTAAAATGCAAATTTTAGAAATTGACCTTGTAAAAGTTCCATTTTTTGTTTTTACTTTTACGACTCTTACTTTATTATCTTTACCTGCTAGCGTTTCTATGATTCTGCCTAATGGCCAATTACAAACAGGTGTATTATCTCCTCGTAGAATGACCATAGTACCAACTTCTACATTATTTTTTTCGTAATACCATTTATTTCTTTGTTGAAGTGTACTTAAATAATTGTTCGACCAACCTTTCCAAATGGACTGAATTACTTTTGTTAACTTTTTCCAGTTGTTTAACATGTTATCACTTGCATTTAAAATGCTGGGTTCGACTAATGCAGTTATTGGTCTTCCAATCAAAAAATGACCAGGCGTCAAAACGTCGAAGTCATCCAACTCAGCTGACATAGGATACAGTGGGCGTGAATTAAGTATCCCCTCAATTTGGGTCATTATAGTTAAAAATTCCTCAAATGTTAATTTTAAATTTGCCACCACACGTCTGAGATGATGTTTGACAGATTTGACGGCTGCCTCCCAAAGCCCTCCATGATTAGGAGCACGCGGAGGAATAAACGTCCAATCAATGCCCTCAATGGATAAATAATTACCTAAATTTTCGTCTGGTTTGTTAATCAATTTGTTCAATTTTTTCAATTCTAAATTACTTCCAACAAAATTTCTCGCGTTGTCGGAAAAGATACGTGCACACTTACCTCTTCTGCTAACAAATCTTTTTAATGCTGCGATAAAGGCCTCACTAGAAAGGTCTGTAACAAGCTCCAAATGACAAGCCTTTGTTACAAAACAAACAAAAATGCATAAATATATTTTATTAAGAATTCCTTTCCTCTGATTTTTGTATTTTATCATAAATGGCCCGCAAAAATCAACTCCTACACAATTGAATGAGAAGTTTGGTGTAACTCTTTCCTGCGGTAAATGGGCCATGAGTTGCTCACAAGGGACTGGTTTTGCTTTAAAGCAAATCACACATTCATGGACTAATTTCCTACAAAGATTACGAGCACCTAATGGCCAAAACTTTGGCCTAATATTATACATTAATCCTTGAGGTCCAATGTGCATGTATTTTTTATGGACCATCTCTGCTATTAAGATCGTTAATCTATGATTTTTTGGCAATATTATAGGAAATTTTCTTTCAAAGTTATACTTACTATTGGTTAGTCTTCCGCCTACCCGCAAAATATTGTCCTTATCTTTAAAGGGGTACAAACTTTTTAACTTACTATTCGGAACCACCTTAGTGCCTTTCTGAAGACTAGTTAATTCTTTTTTAAACTCTTCTTTTTGAACGATTTTGATTAGCTTTAATTCTGCATGTTTAATTTCCTCAGTGCGAAGAGGACCGCTAATCTTGTTCTTAGCCTTGCAATTATTGTAGAACCTGTAAATAAAACTTAAAATACGCAAAATTTTAACATAGTTATTACTCAAATTTAAGAATTCATTTAGGAAATAATTTACTTTTATATTAAGTGAAATTCTAGAGTCATTAAGTTTTTGAGTTCATCAGCAAAGTCTTTCACAATAACTTCAGTAGGAATCACTTTACATGGATACTCATCCTTCATCAACCTTCTTCCACCAGAGCTCACTTTGAACAAGCTTGATAGAGTTAAGTCCCCTGGAGATAATATCAGTCGGATTTTCACCTGATGGAACGTGCCGCCACATCCGTCATTTCTTGAATCACTGCTACTGGATTAGCAACGAATGTTTTCATACAGCAGGGCTCCTTTTGCAGCCAACACAAGACTATCATAGAGTCACTCCACAAAAATACATTATTAAGTTTCAGAGCAGATATTACTCGATTCATTAATTTCGCAAGCACTACAGCTGCACATAACTCTAATCTTGGTATGCTAACTCTTTTTATAGGAAAAACTCTTGATTTACTTGCTACAAGCCTTATTATTACTTCACCACATTGGGAGATGGATTTACAATGAACTACAGCTTCATACGCTAACTCAGAGGCATCACAAAATCAGTGTAACTCAATAACAATTGCTTCTGCGACAAGAATGCATCTCTTAATTTCTAAATTACATATATGAGGCAGTTCAGAGAAAAATCGTTGCCATTCCTTGGCTTCTTTTTCAGGTAGGATCGTCCCATTTGAGCTTCAAAAACCATAGTCTCTGAAGAAATATTTTAGCTTTAGCTATCACGGGACCCAATAAACCAAGTGGATCAAAGATTCTTGCTATTGTTGACAAAACTTGCCGTTTAGTAATTTTACACTCGTCTTCTAGTTTCACTTTAAAATTAAAACAATCTTTATCTGCTTTCCAGGAAACACCAAGAGCTGAAACTTCATTCGCGCACTGGAATGTGTATTCATCATCAACGTTAACTGCAAGTTCCGGATTGTTGCTACACCATTTGTGCAGAGACATAGTTGCACTTCTTAAAATCTCAATCAATTCTTGCTGCAACTTCTTTGCCGAACTCAATGAACTGGACCCTGTTAGCACATCATCCATGTAAAAATCACTTTGTAGAACTGCAGCCGCTAATGGAAAATTTCTGAACTCATCTATAGCAAGCTGACGTAATGTTCTCATGGCTAAGAAAGGTGCACTTACTGTGCCATAGGTGACCGTATTCAACTCAAAAGTTTTTACTGGACCATTAATTGACTCTTTCCACAAAATTCTCTGTAGCTGCCGTTGAGTAGGATCAATCGATATCATTCGGTACATCTTTTTGATATCCGCTGTAAAGGCATAAACATGTTTTCGGAAACGTACCATAATCGAAAACAAGTCCTCTTGAATTACACCACCATTACATTGAATTGAATTCAGGGAATTGCCTTTTGACGTTTTAGTCGAAGCATTGAACACTACTCTCAAAGGTGTCGAACTTTTCTCAGGGCGATAAATCCCAAGGTGTGGAATATAGTACGTTCCCTTCTGCTCGTCATCTTCATTCTTGACTTCAGACATGTGACCTAGTTCTCCATATTCACGTAGAAATTCTGAGTACAATAATAAGTAATTTTCATCTTTATTCAAATGAATCCACAACGAGTTCAACCTCTTAAGCGCGATTTGTTTCGAATTCCCTAAACACATTGGATCTTCCTTAAACGGCATCTTCACTACGTATTTCCCATTATCTTCACGACTATAGTTGTTTTTAAAATGCTTTTCACAGAATTCCGATTCTTTACTTCTCTTCTTTGCTACCTCAACGTTTTCGAGTTCCCAAAATTGATTGAGTGTGTTATCTAAATTTGTTTCTTCTGTTATCACACCACTCTCTTTTTCTGTTACGTAACTCCCAGACGCAAAAAATCCAAACACACTGTTTTGTAGAATGATATTAGAATTGTCAAATTAGATGTCCAGGTTGTAACAACTCTAAATATATCTCTGCACCGAGCAAACAGTCAATACGTTCGGGAATGTTAAACTTGTCATCAGCTAACTTTATATGTCTAACATTCTCCAGAGAAATGTTTACTCTTTGTGAGGGTATAAAGTCTGTCGTTATCTTCGGAACTACCAAGAAATCTACATTTTTAATATAACTTTTATTTTCGTTACGAATATTTGCATTAACTCTTGTTTTTATTCTTAGAGATGAATCATTTAAACCGCTAACTACTATATCTACCTTTTCCTTTTTTTAATTGCATGATATCTACGATACGTTTACTTAACAGGCAAGATTCACTTCCCCCATCCAAAAGGCATCGTAATTTAATTTCACTTCCTTTTTCGTTTATCAAAATACAAATCGTGGTACTTAGTAACACTTTTTTTTCTTTTTATTCGACTGATTACTCATGAATGTTAAGCTTTACACAAACTCCTGTGCTTGTACATTAGGAAATTTACGATCTTCACACACCGGGTTTGTCGATGGCCTTGAACTTTGCACAGTATTTGCTGACTCCATTTTAATTGCAAGCTCATTTTTTCTACACTCGTTACGACTTTTATTTGAGTTTCGGTTTGAAAAATGTAATGTTTTATGATGTCTCTTTTTGCAAAAACAAGACATTTTTAAAGAGCAATTTAATACAGAGTGTTTATTAGACATGCAGTTAAAGTAAAGATTATGATTTTTAACTTTTAAAGCAAAGATGATTATTTTTAACTACTTCTACTCTATCATTCACTGATAATTTTAGATAAATTGGACATTTAGATAGATGATGATATTCAGTTTTACATAACACACAATTAGAAGAAATATCTGAAAGAAATACTTTCGAAACATTTTTCGAAGAACTCTTATAAATATTAGAGCTTACAGCAAATGATTTTCCTTTAGATGTGAAAAATAAATCCACCTCTTTTCCTAACTCACTGGGTTTAAACCACTTGTCTCCTTGTCTCACACTAATATGAGTTGCTGTTTCTTTATCAAGGGTTTGATAAATTTTGTCAGATATTATAAGTTGATTTAATGATTCAAAATCCTTTACATCTCTTAATTTTAAATAATAATTCCAACTAGTAGTTAAACGCGAAGCAAACTGAACATGAGTTTCATTTTGTAGTCTGGATGCTTTCCTAAATTGCTCTAAACATGAATACGGTGTTGGTTGAAATTCTCGTAATACTATTTCTTTTACTTTTGTGTAATTAATTAAATCTTTCTCCTCTATATAAGTGATAATATTAGATGCCTTATCACCTAACAAATTCAACAAAATTTCCGCTTTGTATTTTTCCGCTATTTCCTTAGAAACAAATGCCCTCTCTAAAGAGGAAAAGAAAAATCCCCAACCTTCTGTTATTGTAGGTATTTTCATAGTTAAAGTACGAATGCTTTTTATAAGTGTATCTAACGATTCGTTATTATTTTCGTTTTTAGGAATATCTGATTGTATTTCTGCGCGTATTTTAACCAACTCTAGCTCTGCTTTAGAACGTTCCAACTTAATTTTCTCAAGTTCTAACTGTTTGAATTCCTCAGATTTTCTCCTCTCAATGATCATGTTTGCGATTTCATTCACAGAATCTGGATCAGATTTAGACGGATCACTGTTTTTGATTGCTGTGTTTAATTCTAAAACTGTTATTTTATCTGTTAGCTCAACTCCTATTTCAAAGGCTATAAGCCTTAAATCCTCTTTAATTGCACCTTTAAACATTTTTCGTTCTGACACAACTCAGATTTCAAAGAAATACAACCAAGTTCAAAATAGTGCTATTAAGTATAGGCTCAAATAATTCAAATAGTAAATTACCACCTACTTGACCGTTGAATATTCTTCTTTCGAAACCAGAAGTAGCCACACCCTTGTAGTTCACATAACTTCTGAAGACGTTTCTTATTTATAATAATCTCCGGCTCGACGGACCAATATGTTAGCTGGTTCTCATTCTCATAAATAATTTGGTTAATAATCACACAGTGGACTGTATAAATAAGAATGACTCAGTAGTAAGGTAAACACACTCTCCTTTATTAACATCTCTCGCCTTACTGACTCATTACTCTCGTTGACAGCATCACTAGTAAAATTTTCTAACCGGGGGCGGTGCGCTCGCAGGCGTGAACACACTTTATAATGCATGTTTCAGGTTACCAAACTATCTGTAATTCAATTCTGATGTAAAATATATTAGCATTTAATTGGATACTAAATTTTATGTTCTTTAGCTAATTTCACTTTTAGTCTTTTTTTTTATACTGAGAAAATCCTGAGTAATGCAGGCAGGCTTTTATTTATCAAAATACTTAGCTAAAATAGGATGACGATAATAATTGCTGGTAAACATTTTCCTTGTTAAAGGATAAAAATTAGAAACTGGGAAATCAGTTGTTCTATCGGAAGACATGATGAAAAACCAGGAATCTCCGGATTAAACCGGGAAAGTAGACAGCTATATAATAAAATTCTAATACATTACTGTTATTTGAATATTATCATAATAATCATATTTCAACATTAAAAAAGTTGTCATGAAATTCACAGATCACCATATAAAAATGAAGTTAAACAAGTTTTGAAATCATTCATAATCTTCATTAGTTACTAAGCCCACTGATTACAATAAGACTCATATTCTCAAATGGGAAAAATGATTTTAGGTATACATCGGATATCAGATCACAAATTATCTGAAAACATATTTTATGATAAATGGTGATTTGAATTACAAACACTTAAATTGCCAGCAAATTATTTTCAAATGTATTTGGAGGTAGCCTCTGGCACAGAATTAATACTCAGGGAATTCTAGAAGCATGCATTTAATGCTTTCTATTGCTTAGTTCTTATTAACAATGCCTAGCAGCAAATGACTTATGGGAATTATTTTGAGGGCTTTGACAATTTTTTATCTATGATATTTTGTCTCTAGGCAAAACCATATGTTTGGAAGTTAATACTGAAGATAGAGAAGAATTACTGAAATACCATAAAAACGAGCTCAACAAGAAAGAAGAAGAACATCTGAAACATCAACAAAAAGTGACTACAGATGAAATATATTCAGAAGAAAGATGCATCTAATTTTTTTTATCTGCGAAATTTGTGCAATGAGCGGCAGGACTTAAATTTCTAAAATCAGAAGTAGCGAAGCCCTATGGAAGACTGTCGGGAAAGAACAACAATTGGTAAATAAATAAAATGGTTAGTAAAATAAGAAATAATTAATTATTAAAATTAAATAATTAATGGTTAGAGCAATTAAACAATTAATATTAAAATTTCATAAAATGTAAAGACATAAATAAAAATATAACAAATTATTAAATAAATGGTGAATAATTAAATATTAAAATAATGTAATGGACCTTTACTTATTTGGGCCTTCTGCTGGAATTACAATTTTGCACAAAAAATGAGAATTAGCTGACCTGGTCTCCAGTTTAATTTAAGCTCTGAATACAATGTACTACTTCAAGGGATGATAGAAATGAAGACTATTCTTCCAGCACACCAATAAAAAATGTTAAAATGGTTCAAGTATCATTAATGAAAATATAAAGAATGCTATACACAGTAAGAGAATATGGAGAAAATTTTAATGGATGACCTGTAGGTATATTAAAAAACAAAAAGAAGTGTCCAACATTTTCTGACCACGATCTCCTCTGAATACAATTCTAGCTGTCAAGCAGAATATGACAGAACAAATTCTCACCAAATTCGGGAGCTAGTTGGAAAAAAAAAAGTAAGTGACAATTTTCATCCCCCGTCTTTGGTTACATCTTTCCAAAGAGTGTGCAGGTGCTCTTTTCTATAGGAAGACACTAGTATAGGAACTGAAAATTTACCCACTGTCCTGAACTTATTGTACTTTCTGGAGAATAATCCTTTGACATTTAGGTGGGTGGGGCTTCTCTTTCCTTAAAAATCTGGACCTCCATCCAAGGATTTACTTCTCAAGCAAAGATAAGTTATAAAGATTCAGAAGTTAGAATCGATTTTTAATATAATTTTATTATTAAAACTAAATGTTTCGAGATCACTGGATTTGTTGTTCTGTTACATTAAGAAAGTGCTGCAGCCTTCTTATTTAGGGCTCTGGTGAACTCTGGCTAGAATTATAATTTATCCCCCAAACTAAGAAGCACCGGAGCTGAGCTTTGGTGCAATTTAAGCTCTGACAAGGGGTAAGTGCTATGTTTCATATAATACCTGATAATATATGTTATGTTACCCTGATAAAGCAGTTACAAGCTACAGCATAAGCATTTTCACTGGCAATGCCATACCTTACTTTAGAAACATTTTAAAATGTAGGTAATAACACAACATATAAGACAAATTTTAAGTGAAACAGAGGCTTATTGAGTCTTAAACAGGTCAACTGATACGAAAAGAGATAAAAGATGATGCCTCAGAAAGACAGTTACCTTGGCTTTTATGGCACAGGCTTCCTTGTCCAAACAATACCAGCTGTTCCTTCTTCTTTCTCATCACTTTTTCCCATTTTGCCATCCACTGTCTTTATACAGTTGAGGTAAAATAAAGTCAAATTTTTGGCTACTTCATGCATTTATTATTGTGTTTGCTCTTCTTTGTTTCAAATTTAACGATTTTTATTGGTTTGCTGTTATGAACTTATGTTCAAGATGGTGAAAAATTTAAATAAGCAATCATCTATAGTAGAGGTGGAGATTAATTCATTCAACATTAAGCACTATGGGGAAATTAGTTTTGATTTGTAAATGGTCTTCAGGAACAAATTAAAATTCATGAATGAAGGTTTCCCTGTAATATAATGGGTGAATTCAACTGAAAAACCAAATATTTGGCATTCAATTGCCAAACTGGTGCAATTTTTGGTATCTTTATAAAACAAATGAAAAAAAAAATAAAAAAAGAAAGAACAAATTTAGCAAGCAAATAAACACAATTACATATTTTCTTAAAAATTACAATTTTTTTTAATTGAAGATTGTGCAGCTATATTCACAAATACTCAGAATGAAGTTCAGCAACTAAGTTAAATAACATATTGTTATTGGACAGAAAGTCATTTATTGCAAAGACATCACACTAAGTCACAGTTTTATGCTGAATATCCCTACTCATTTAAAAGCTTAAAGTCACCCAAAAATTTCAAAATGGAATGCCATGTTTCTATGCAGAATTTGACAATCAATATGAATAATGTTTTGGGAGTTGTTCCATTGATTGTGAACCATCCTGCACTTATAGATTTATCTCCATTTGAAAATCCACTGAAAAATTCACAATTAAAGTAGCATTAACTAAATAAAATAACACAAGAAACATTTAGACTTTGTTTATTTTCAATCAACATAGTATGAAGACTACTTGAGAATTACAGTACTAAAAATATGATATAAACATCATCCACATTATCATAAAGATACAAAACGAGTACATAAAATTTATAAAATGCTGACCAACTCTCTTAATAGAAATATTCTTTTCAAATATGCATTTCTTAATTGTGTACTGTTTACATACAGCTGTCTATAGGATTTACCACCTCCAAATTTAAAGAGTAGTAAAATGAGTAAGTCAGGGGTATTATTTTTAGAGCTGATCTGAATATTGCAATAGATACACATATTACAAATGCACACAGTATTTTCTAGAATTTCCCAAAATGCAATGTTTGAAAAGTTATGCCCAAGTATTTGATTTGAAAATCACTAAAAAAAGCTATTTTTCGGATAATCCTTATACACTATATAAGGTATGACAAAAATTTATAATCATATTAGTAGTAGGCTGCAAAATTATTCTATTACTGCAAACATATAGGTGATTGTGGAAAAGATCATGAACTATTCAGGGGACTAATTAAGAACCAAACCTTACACAGCTTCCAATGTTCAATGCAAAAGAAATCTTTTCCTTCCTTCTTTAACCCAATGCCATAAATTGCATATTTTTCAACTGAAAAAATATATTCATAATAATCTTTGGAAAACCTTCAAAGAAATGGAAATAAATGACTAGATGATTATCTTTGTAAATCAAAGTAAAAAATGTCATCAAACTTATAAATGTCATCAAACTTATAAATGTCATCAAACTAAGTACACTCTATAACAAAAAAATTGACACATCAAGGAGTTGTCCGGTGAAGACAAAAATTGGTGGATAGGAAGATTATGTACAGAATAGAAAATGATTAGAATTTCAGAACAATTGAATGATTTATTTCAGAGTTACATAGTTACAAAGTAACACGCTCAATAAGGTGTTGACCCACCCCTAGCCTGGATACAAGCTGCCACACGGTGTGACATAGACTGATAAAGCTCCCGGATGATCTCCTACAGTATTTCTTGCCAAATTTGCTCCAAATGTCAGGCTAGGTCACCAACAAGCCCTGGTAGATGCAGTCGCCTTCCATTCATATCCCAGACATGCTCAATGGGAGAGAGATTCGGCAATCTGGCTGGCCAAAGAAGTGTTCGACAAGCTGAAAGATGGTTCATAGCAACACGTGCCATATGTGGTCTGGCATTATCTTGCTGAAAAATAAGGCCAAGGTACTGGCAAAAGGAACGGTAGCAAAGCAGGTCTCAAAATGTCGACATACCTCTGTGCTGTAAGTGGCCTCTAATGACGACCAAAGGGGTCCGGATATCAAGAGAAATGGCACCCCAGATCATAACTTCTGGTTGAGGGTCTGTGTGGCATGCAATAGTGAAAGCAGGATCGGCATGCTGGTCTGGGTGTCTGCAGACACGTCTTCGATGATCGTCACGATACAGTTGGAAGTGGGATTTGTCACTAAAAACTATACATCCCCAGTCAGCATCATTCCAACCTGATTGAGCCAAGCACCACTGTAATCTGGGTCGACAGTGCACAGGCATGAGTGGCAGGTGGCGTAATGGTCAGTACGTGCATGGATTTTGCTCCATCAGCCATCTGCGAATGGTCATAATGGACACTTGCGTGCGGATCACACGTCTGATGGTTGATAGTGATGGCACTGTGACAGCTGATCTGACAATCACTCTGTCCTCCCAATCTGTTGTGACCCTCATGACACTGAAATCTGCCATTGTCCATCCATTCTTGCCAACATCTACTAATTGCTGCATTGCTTCAACTCATATGATGAGTGATTCTCCGATTTGCCCAACCTGCCTCTTTCAATCCAATGATATGACTTCTTTCAAACTTTGACAGTTGCTTATAATGAGCTCAGATCCTGCAGCAAGGCATTTTTTCAGTCACTGAAAGGTATCCTAAATCGCAATGCAACAGAAATTTTTAACAAAAGTTAAAAAACTGCTCCTTATATACATCTGCAGGATGCGCAGTTCCGATGCATTGGGGATCGCACTATTCATTCACTGGACACCAAATTTTAATCATTTGCATATTTGGCCAAAAAATTTATGCATACGAAATTTCAAAGCAATCGGATGATTCCTTCTTGGTGCATCAGTTTTTTTTGGTTACAGAGTGTATATCACTCACATTTAAAGAAATGTGTAATTTCATGTAAATTTTTCTTCCATTGTTATAAAAAGAAAAATAGTAAATTTCATCATACTAGGTTTTCAAGAATTAAAAAACACTTATGGTTGTAAAATATAAATATACTCATGTTTCCTTTAAGTATAGTTTACAGTACAACCTAGATTTTACCATACGATTTCACTTTTTTCTCAGCTTGATATTCAGCATTCTTATACACTGACTACCAATAAGTATTTGGACACCTATGTAAATGACGATATCTGCGGTCCTAAGGTACATCACGGACTCCGCCGGTATATATCGTGTAGGAAACAGCATCGGGTTTAGTCGCATGCAAGATGCCTCGCAGTTCAGAGCTCTCTGATTTCGAGAAAGGTATAATTTCGGGTATCACAAATGTGGCTGATCCTTAAGGGACATATCTAGTGATCTGAAGTACCCAAAATCGACAGTGGCCTATGTGATTAAGAAGTGGAAGGTGAGCGGTGATTGTCGGAATGTGCCCCGAGTCGGCAGACCAACGAAACTGGGAGATAGAGACCGACGAATGCTGTCCACAGAAATTCGGAAGAACCGCACCCAACCGATGGCCCTCATCCCCAAGAAGTTTCAACAGGCATCGGGGAGTATTGTTTCAATGAATACCATCCGTAAGGAAGCACATCTGCTTGGTTTTCATGGTCGTGCTGCTGCCCATAAGCCTTCAATCACAAAGTCCAACCGCGCTGCTCGGTTAATGTGGTGCAAAGCACATCGAAATTGAACCGTAGATCAGTGGAAACGGTTTTTTGTTTGAGACGAATCAAGGTTCACCCTTTACCGTTCGGATGGTAGGGTCTGGGTCTGGTGTCTACCTGGAGAACGTCTCCTGCCAGAATGCATTGTGCCAACAGTCAAGTTCGGCGGAGGTGGAATTATGGTCTGGGGGTGTTTCTCCTGGTATGGGCTGGGACCCTTGGTCCCCATTCATGGTAAGCTCAACTCCGATGCCTACTGCACTATTTTGGATGACAATGTGCTTCCTACGTTGTGGCTGTTTTAAGACCCGTTACTTTCAGGACGACAATTCCTGTTGTCATGTTTCGATGTTAAGCAAGGCTTGGTATGGTGCCAATGGAGTTCATCGAATGGACTGGCCTGCCCAGAGTCCAGACCTGAACCCTATCGAGAACCTCTGGGACGAGTTGCATCGCCGAATTCAGGGGTGAACTAACTGTGCAAAATCGGTGACAGAACTTCTATGTCTTCTCCAAGCCGAGTGGAAGGAAATACCACTAGCTGTCATACAAAGACTTGTGAAAAGTATGCTCCGGAGGGTCCACACTGTAATTACCTCTTGTGGACGCTCTACCAACTACTGATTTTGAATAAAGTTAGTTTTTCTTTTCTATCACAGGTGTCCAAATACTTATTGGTAGTCAGTGTATAATTATATTAATGTAAATTAGCCCAAATGATGATGATCAGCTTTTATTTCTGAGAACTACCATACAGAGCATAAAAATTTTCATAATAAAATATCTTTTCCTGAAAGATTGAAACACTTAGATTTTTGTGAATCCTTGTTCAATACATCATGCCATCGACGAAAACTTTCAATATGTTGCCTAGAATGTTGAATATATCTTATATTTGAAACATCTGCATTTTGTTTGTCCTTCAAAGCATCTTCTACAAAGTCTGGAATTGTTTGTGGCTCTGGCAGCAGAAGACAGCTGTTAATGACTTCTAAAAGATGGTAATTTTCAAGGGCTGCAGCTATTCTTTCTTTATCAGCAAGCTGTTTATTAACTGTAAAAAATTAATTCATTTTAAAATTATCGATATACCACACCTCTTGCACATAATACTGTATTTTCTAATAAGCAATGAAAAATATGCATTACATTTACACTGCATACACTTAATTCTTGTTTATAATACTAAAAAAATCAATGAAGTTATGCTATTAGAAGGAGAAAGTCTTATCACATGTCTAAAAAATCACTCAGTTACCAGAAACATTTTTTTAAAGGGTTTAATCATTCAAAACAGTGGTTTCTAATTTTCATAGTAACAAAGAGGCACCAAGCTGTGAATGAATATACTCAAATGGTTGATCACAAAATGAGAGACTTCTACATAATTCCTTTTCAATTTTCAACTAAATGTGATTAACCTTTCATGGAAGTGGCGATGGGGAATAAGCCATTTGCTTCAGGTTTTTATTTTAAGCACCAGCAGATATATAAATCAGCTACCTATAACAAACAAGAGCTCAAGATGATGTAGCATAGAAGAAAACACCAACAAAAATTTGAGATGTTTACCTAATGAATAAATCAAGCGCATTATTTTGAAGAAAATTATTAGTATTTCCCTATTTTCAGTTACTCCTTTTTTCATGTTCTAAAGACTTTCATAATGAAAATATACGGTTAAAGTTATCAGATTGAGACACAAGCAAAGCTACTTAGTCAGCTTTATTTCTGAAAAGATTTTACAGAAGGTTTAAATAGTTTTTATTTATTAGATTCATTACAAATATTTCAGAATCAAAATAACTAGAACTTAGAAGTGTTATTTTTGTAAATGTGCACAGATGTGAAAATAGAAAAAATAACATATTTGCATTTTTAGTAAATATACGGAAATTAGTACTGTTTATATTCTAATGCATATTAAAACTTGCTAATATTAAGTACTCAGCAGCTAGCATATCTAGTCACATAAAAAGGCGGGTGTCTGGGTTCTGAAAAGTCCTGATCAGGACATTTTTCTTTACTTGTGCAAGTAGCTAAATAATGTTCGTATGGGATGCAGACACATCTAAGCACAGTGAATATTAAAATTTAATACCCCTGGAAAAGTTAGAATATAGCAAGCATACTGGAAATAGTTTATTATCAACTCTCCATTTGCAGGAGCATGACAAGTTACATGCGAGAAATTTTGCAAGGTCAAGTCTTTATTTCAATTACTATGGGTAAGGGTAACTAACAATGGATACACACCCTCTTTGATTTTGCTTCAACAAGCATTTTTGCAGTCTCCAACTCAAACTGTTATCCAGAACAAATCTGATTGTTTTCAATAAAAATTTCAGTTCAAGTCTGTGAAAGATAAGGCAACACAGTTTTGTTTCTTGCTTATCCATGATAATGCACTGTTTTCTATTAGAAATATGTATCCCACTGTGGATTTATTGCCACACTTGCATACGGCCCAATCAGCGTTGCTGTATACTTTGACAACTGGATCACCACTTGATTTTTAACTGACTGATATCATAGGACTTTTAATTCCATCATCCCAGCCTGATGTCGAAGGATTTTCCTCCAACAGAATCTGCTATATTGGGTCCTGATACTTCTCCTAAACATAAAGGCAGTCCTACTGCTTCCCTGTACTTCTGGTTATTGGAAAAACTGTTCTCGTTTGTTTTTGTTATTGATAAAATTCATACTCATGGGAACGTAGCTCAGTTTCTTTTACGATTCCAGATCAAATTTATTGATTATATTTCTAATCTTGTTAGCTGGATAAAGGTTATAAGCTTCTGTCCGTTTCTGTTTCAGTTCCTAAGTATGTAGATATTTCTCGAATATTTTGAATGTCAAACAATTCTTTGATTATTCATGCAACTTCTTGAATTGATTCATGTTTGTAACTCCATGATCAATATGCCATCAACATACATCATTATATAAGTTGCATTTTCCATGTTTAAAATGAAGGAACATGGGTCGGGTCAGACCTTCTTTAGATATATCCTTTGGTGCATAGAATTTCAACTATATTGACTCAAGTCTCTGACTGTCTGTTTCAGTCCATGCATGCTTTTGCTCAATTTAGACTTTGTTTTCTTCTCCTGGTGAGACGTTTCTTCACATGTACTTCTTCCTTCAGCTCTTCATATTGAAAAGTTGTTTTGACAATGACATGGTTTACATGAGCGTTCTTCTGAGCTGCTATTGCCAAAATTGGTCTTATTGTAATGTATTTCAAGACTGGTTCAAATGTTTCATCATAGTGACATCTAAATTTTTGGCAATATCCTTAAGTTACCAGATAAGCTCTATATCTGACAGCCTGAAGCATCCATTCAGTTCTAATTGCTTTCTTCCCGTCTGGAAGATAAAACTAGTTCCCAAGTTTTATTCCTCTTTAGTGAACCCATTTCTTTTTTCATGAATTTAATCACAGTTCCCTTATTTATTTATTTGGGGGGGTGAAAAAATTTGCAATTCTTGCCAGTATTTAGGAATTTTTTATTTCTTCATTCCTTGCCATGTACGGGAATCTGTTTGAAGGGATTTCTTTAGTCATGCTTTGGGATCATCTTGGTTACCGGCAAAGTTTCTTCAGTTTTTAATGCATTCCCTCCTTCTGTTGCATCTGGACATGATTCTGTCAATTCACCTTCCTTAAAAATCCATTGTATTTCTCCATTCTGATCACTTATTTGATGAGGCATTACTTCCTTTTTATTTTCATCAAATATCACCTACCTTAGATGACAATGTTGTTTGTATGTGCCAACTAAATGCTATATCCTTTAGTACAATCATAGAATCTAACAATAATTCCTTTTTCTGCTTTGGAACCAGACAATAAGCTATGCTGCCAGAAATTCTGATACGGCTTAAGTTCAGCTTTTTTTTATGCTGGAGACTATACAGCATTTTTTCCGAGTGATCTTGATGGCAATCTGTTTTGCGGATATACAGCTGTCATTACAGTTTTGTCCCCAAATTCCCTTTTCAGTACCAAGTCAAGTAGTAGCATGATTTGCATACACTTCTTTAGATGGAAATTAATGACTTTTAAAGATTTTTAAGGACCACCATTGAAAAAAATTAAGGACTTCTCAGTAAACAGAATTCAAGAAATTACAGATTTTTCTATGCAACTGTTTTCACTTTTGAAATACCATTCTAAGAATAAAACAAAAACATGGAGAATGCATTATTATTAAACATAATCTAGGGTTTAACACTACCATAAAAACAAGTTTGAAATGTCACTATGATGCTTTATTAAGCTGGGAAGCCAAATGTCACAGTCTTGGGCTTGGTATTCAAGAGAAGGCATGGCTATTTACAATGGCATAGAATCTTTATGCAATAGAAGCACTTCAAATACTACTGAGCTGAAAGTCCTCTCAAGAGGTCTGGTGGTCCTGGGGTCATGTTCATCAAAACTGGGAAGGGGGACTTCTTCCTCAAAAATGTAATTCAGTTACTGCCTGGGTAACACTTTCAGTGATGAAATGGCTAAATGGCCGATGAGTTTTAGCCATCCTCAACAAACACATTAAGTTGGAAGTGTCTGACCATTGGTCTAACCCTCTACATCTTGAAAAGTCATAGAAAGTTAGTTCAAAAATAAAACTAACTCTTTTTCAAGAAGTCAATGATAAATTATGAATAATTTTTTGAAACACTAATACATGAATACTTAAAAATATAAAAAATGACATATATTTTATAGATTAATATGGTCCCCATTAAAAAAATTATTTTTTAAAATTATTCACCCAAAGAAGAATTATTTAAATCAGAATTTAATGAAATTTTTCAGTTTTAAACAACAGATAATTACACACGAAATTTATTATGCTCGTTTAAAAAAGATATTGAAACAAATATATGGTAAAAAATACAAAGCTCATAATGCAACAAAATATTTGAATGTTTTTAATCTGACAAATTTTCAGCTATTTTAACTTAACTTTCAATACCATTTCACTTTAATTATATTTTAACTATATTTCTAAATTCATTTGCTTCAACAAATAAATCAGTGTTTCTCCGAGTCTCTGCATCACCTGCTACAGTACAAAGTTTGGCATAACTCAGTTGCAATGTAACTGACTAAGAATTTAATCACAACATACTAATTACAAATATAAGTAACTGAATAATAAAGTAATTTATGGTACTGCATTTACAATTACCACATCCACTTACAGGAAAAACTTGTAAAAAAAATAATCTTTTTCAATAAGGATTAAATTTAATAAAAACCTATTTTATAGTTAACTAGCTGCTATGCAGGCAGCCTTCGTCTGGCTTTTAAATGTAACGGGAAAATGCCTAAAGGGAACATCAAACATTAAATTTAAAAACTGCACAAAATTTTACTCTACAGAACAACTTTATCAAAAAAAATTTCAATGAAATAAGCAATATCCTTTAATACAAATATTAATTATCCTAATAAATAAATTAATTAACTTCCCATTGTCTTCTCTTGACAAATGTCCAGTATCCAAGAGAAACATTAAATTTAAAAAACCACACAGAATTATCACCCTCATTTTTCCGAGTAGCAACGGCGCTGATATAATGAGAGAATTATCGATTTGACCCAATTTCAACAAAAAACATAAAATAAAAAAACTCATACGAATTTTGAAAACATCATTTCAAGGTGCACAGGCTCTTGTCCAGATGCACCCATGTACCAAATTTCGTAGCCCTGGGTCTATTAGCTTACGTGCAGCAGAAAAGAAAGACACACACACTTCCTTTTATATATATAACTACTACTGCAAGTTGGAGTTGACTCAATAATTATGCAGATGAATGTCAGATGGAATATAAAGGCATTTTCCTGCATTCAATCTCCACCAGTGGCCAAGCGCGACAATTGCTAATATTATTAGTTCAACACTGGTTTACCTGTTGGCAAAGAAGCTGGTTGGATAGGCCTTTTCGTGATTTTCCCCACTGTACTGTGAATACCAGCCAGTTTCTCTTAAAAACTCCTTCACAAAAGCATCTCTTCTTGTAGGCAGATAGCTTTTGTATGCTTTGCCATTATCCATATAACCTAACCTTCTGCCAAAACGATCACCCACGTGCATTTAAATTAAGCTCCGGAAAATAAATCGCACAGGTGCATTCACCAGCAAATAAATAATGTTTTTAAAACAATTTATTAAAAATATATGCTGCACTTAATAATAAACTATTTTGCAATCAATACTATTACTGAAAATTTTAGTACACATTGCAATTAAGCAGGTGATTTTTCAGATCGGAGTAATTTTTCTACCAGCTATGGCAAATAGAGATTCTATGAAAAAGTCCTGTTACAGATCCCTTTGCTGAAACAGAAGATTAAATGCAGCTTTCACGACAAAAGCATCCCTTTCCATAGGTGTACAGTCTGTTTGTTTTTCCTTAATCAAATAATTCAACTCCACATATCTGTTGGCGAACATCATAAACACATATACTAAATGAAACAGCCAAAATTACTTCCTGTAAATATGTTCCACTTTAACAATATTTCTTTTATATATTTACTCAAAATATTAGTAGTATTTAATAAAGGATTATTTAATAATTCATGTTTGTATTATAAGCTGCAGTACATGGAGAAATTAAGCAAGATGATCCGAGATAGACAATATTAATAATTTTCTTATAGGTGATTATCCCTCTAAGTTATTTAATATAATAAAACATACACCTATTTACTAGAATTTTCAATTACGATCAACATGTAATTAACAATTACACTGTAATTAAATAATTACTTTGTAATTATAACGTAACTGTAATTAGATTACACAATTACCCTGCAATTCTAATTACAGCATAGTTGCAATACATCATAATGGTAAATGAAAAAGCAGCTATGTTGTAATATTAATTACAAAGTAATTGCATGTATAATTACAACTGCAATATAACTTCAATTACATTTTGCCCAATCTGCTACAGTGTGCGCTATTGTTAATATCTTCAACAATATCTCTTTGAAGAAGAATTTTCTTTTGCATTATGCAATCAATATCTTTCTCAATGAGTTTTACATCATCTCCGATTAAAAATTTTAACTACATGCATATAGAATGTACAGAAGTTACTTATCTTATTTCTTTAGTAATTTTAATACTGAGAATAATTTCAGAAGTTTTATGAAATATGAGAATGTGCATACAGATGTATATATAAGGTGAATTTTTTAAACTGTCAATCTTTATAATAAAGAAATTTCTTTCTATAGTAGTCAGTCCATATGGCAAGATTAGTATCTTTTTCAAATTTTCCAGACTTTTGATTACTGAAAATTAAAAAAGGAAAGAAAAATGTGTCAATAGAAAGATATTTGAGATCAAAAGTAGAAAAGGTACCACCTCTTTATTACTACATCTCCATTGTCGTGACATCATTTGCAATACTGAAATACTACACCCATATCCATAAATTAAGGATAATTCGGAGTCACGCGGAAATCGAACTCTAAAATAAATATATCACCTTAAAATCACTACACACATCTTCAAGAATTATATGCAAATTTCAGGAAGTAACCAGATGACACCGATGGTACGTCACAATGACGAGAGTGTAAGAGAGTGATATATAAGGTACAATGACGAGAGTGTAAGAGAGTGATATATAAGGAATACAGGCAAAGAAGTAAAATTGTTCGCAGGCGCTTTATAAGCATTTCAGTGCAATAACCGAATAGTTATGACACAAAGGATACATTTGGATGATTTTTTACATGGTAGAATTATCGGCCGTCTGGAATGTCGGCGTACCCAACTGGAAGTATCAGACGAACTTGGAATTGTCCAGAGTGTCATCTCCAGGCAACGATTCCAAGATGATAGTAATGTGAGTAGACGTTACAGCACAGGTCGCCCCAGAATTACAACGCCGAATGAAGACCAGTATTTGGCAGTTACTGCCAAAAGAAACAGGCGGAGCACAGCCTCAGACCTGTCTCTTTAGCCACTGGTGCGACAATTTCAAGGCAGACCGTGTACAGATGCTTAGGGTAGATTGGTCTATATGCTCGTAGACCTGTCAGATGCGTTCCACTTACTGCAACTCACTGTTGCCTGCGGTTAGCCTGGAGTAGAGAGCATGCATTAAGGACATCGCAACAGTGGGCTTGTGTGATGTTTTCCGACGAGTCCAGGTTTAGCTTGCAGTCTGATTCTCGGCGGACTTTCATATGAAGAGCTCCAGGTACCCGTTACCACCAAGAAAACATCATTGAATGACACCGTTACGGTGGTGCAGGAGTGCTCGTTTGGGGTGGAGTTATTCTGGGTTCCAGAACTGACCTGCATGTTCAAATTGGAACCAAGACAAGCCGAATCCATCGGGATGTCATTCTGGAACAACATGAACGTTTGTTTCGGGGTGCCATGGGCAGACAATTTGTGTTTATGGATGACAACGGCCGTCCTCATCGTGCAAACATCGTAAGCGAATGCCTTCAATCGAAGGCTATCATCTGTATGGACTGGCCAGCATTCTCACCGGACTTGAATCCAGTAGAGCACGTGTGGGACATGCTTGGCCAACGAGTTGCAGCCCGTCAACCTTGTCCTACATGTCTACCGGAACTTCGGAGAGCATTGCTTTTTGAGTGGTGTAATATCCCCCAAGATCAGATTGATAATTTGATACTCAGCATGCCTAGACGTTGTACGGACTGTATGGCATTGTCTGGGAGACATACAATGTATTAACAATCATACCAACCATGTAATATTGGTTTTTTGTAAATAGTTTTTTTTTTTTTTGTAATTTGCTCCAGGGAGGAAAAAATCGCTAATTTTTTTAATAATATCAAACATATAGCATCTTTTTTTGCTCTTTACCTTTTGTTTAATAAATAAGCTTTACGAATAAGTCAAATTTGTTTTGCTTCTAACTCTTCCTTTGCCTGATTTTGCATTATCCTTAATTTATGGATATGAGTGTATCTCAGTCAAACTCTTGGCAATGCGATTTTCTTTTTGCTCAAGTGGCAACAGTAAGAGTTTGGAATCAAAAACAAACATTAGAATATGTTTTTAAGAAGTAAACTCATTATCATTTTGTTTTACTCCTGTTCTCTTGTTAATAAATTTATTTAATGCAGTTAGCTTCTACAGTAAACTGTTAATATTCTTGTGTTTAATCAACAAACCTAAAAATAGGTGACCATGTTCATGACTTATTGATTGTGATTACATGACTACAAACAAGAATGCTGAAATGACATTGAAGAGATTAACAAATTCCAGGGTAGGTCTAAAAATTCTTCCTTTTTGGAAAACCAATCCCAAAATATGGTTTCTTCAGATTGAAGCACAATTCCGTAATGCTGTGATTACAGCTGACCAAACAGAATATGATTATGTAGTGAGTTAGATAGAAGCAGGAACATTGTTACAATCTTTGATATCCTCGTCAAACCACCAGACGATGGGCAAGTATCTAGCCATTAAAAAAGGCTTATTGAAATGTTTGCCAATTGTGAATCACAGGAATACCAGAAACTTCTGACTGAATTGGAATTGGGTGTAAGGAAACAATCCCAATTTCTCTGCAAAATGCTCAACTTGCCAACAGAGTAGGTGCCGCATGAACTTTGGAAAACCTTGTGAATGCAATGACTACTGCTTAATATGCAGACTGTCTTGTCTATAAGCAGTGATGATTTGTCATAGCTATTAACATCGGCTGACAAGACATGGGAATTAAATCCCAATCCACCTCATGTACCTAGCATTGTTTCTCCACCACCTGACAACAGTATTGCCAAGATTTACAGGAACAGATATCAAACGAAGTTTGATAAGCACTGCAGATGGCAGAAATGAATAGACGTACAGATTTCAAGCCACAAAGACAGATACAGATCAAATTCAAGAAATCGTTCCAAAAATAACAGCGACCTACATAACTGTTATTTTCATCAATGCTTTGGCAACAGAGCTTACAAGTGCACACTGCCATACAAATGTCACGGTTTGAAACATGAAAACTGAATTGTCGGCTTCCAATGATGACTCGAAGTCAAGAGGTCGAGCTGAGTCATCTTTATATTCATGACAACACATCAGCAACCTACTTTTTAATTGACACTGGAACTGCCATCGCCATCAGAGAAAAAAAAAGTGTCTAAGCTTGACTTGTTTGCAGCTAACTGTATAACAATAAAAATGTATGGTCAAAAACTGTTAGAACTGGATTTGGGGCTACGCAGATCTTTCAAATGGCCTTTTATAATTTCAGATGTCAGTAAACCTATCATTGGAATAGACTTCCTTTGTCATTTTAACAAAGTCAACAGTAAAAAAAAAGAAGTTAATCGAGGGTACTAACTCATTCACGACTAAAGATACCTTATGTAACAATGGCATCATTACTAAATTCATTGAAAACTTTCCAAAAGGAAACCCATATTCCCTAAAGTCAAAACACTTTTCCAAGAAAGTTGACTGCTGTGAAAAAAGAGTAAGGAAATACAGCACAAAACCTTTACTTTGGACTGAAGATGCATAGAATGCTTTTTCTCATATCAAAAGTGCATTGTGCAACTCAGCAATGCTCGTTCACCACAATCAGACAGCACAGATCACTCTAACAACAGATGAATCTGATTTCATCATAGGCACCATGAGCGATCAACTATATAATGGTGAAAAACAAATGTTAAGTTTTTCTCTTGATCCCAACCATCAATGCAGGGAAATTACAGTGTTTATGATTGAGAATTACTTGCAATCAATCTACCTAGCCATAAAGTATTTTAAACATATTCTGGAAAGACGATCATTTACTATTTTCACTGATCATGAATCTATCACCTTTGCCTTCCAGCAGAATTCAGATAAAACTTCTCCAAGACAAGTCCGGCAACTGCACTACATTGCTGAATTCATTAGAGATATATGGTACATTTTTGGAGAAATCGTAGCACACAGACTATCGCTATTCCAATTGAATATACAGTTATTTCAGAATGACAGGAAAATGAAGACCTCAAGATTTTTAAATCAAATTCCAGATTCAAAATAGTAGAAATTCCTGTCCTAGATACCAATTTACTGTGATACCTCCACTAATTTTAACCAGCAATTCATTCCTAAAGAATTTTGCGAAAAAATATTTTTCTTTATACATAACTAATCCCACCCTGCATTTCATGCAATAACGATGACGCTGACAAAAGATTCTTTTGGCCTGGCTTAAACGAGGACAGTCAACTGTGGACTAGAGCATGCTTGGCATGCCAATAAGCCAAACTTCACGTACCTGTGCTCCAGCACCTGAATTCAGCTCAGCTGCTGAATGAATATTTGAAGCACTTTAACATCAATATTATTGGCTTTTGACTATCTTGCAAAGGTTTTAGGTATCAGCTTACTATAATTGATATACTTACTCGGTGAATCAAAGCTGTTCCTTTGAAGACTAAACTGCAGATTCCATCACAAATGTTCTTGTTGCAACTTGGAGTTCCCGATTTGGAATAGCAGAGAAGATAATATCTGACCAAGGTTGACAGTTTGAAAGCCAACTCATCCAATCCTTGAGCAGTCTAGCAGTTTAAGTGAACGCCAACATCGAACTTTGAAAACAGCATAAAATCCCAATTTTAAATGTCAAATGCTTGTAGTGATGTTCTACATTTAGTTCTTGGCATTTGATCTACCATTAAAGAAGATATGCATATGGCACACAAAGCTGTTTGCCTGGAGAATTTTTCAGTAAATCCCCAATGAGCAAGCATCCAGATTTTATACAAAATCCGCAAAGCCACATCCAAAATCTAACTCCAACAACTAGCTGGGGGGGAATGGTTTTCGCACGCAAGGACTTAGCAAATTGCTCACATGTATTCATCTTAAACAATATAATTTCATCTTCTCTTCAACCAACCTATTTTGCAGCACATTTATTTAGACAATGCTTTGTGAAATTTTCAATGTGATACTTTCAGGAAAAATTCAAAGAATATTGACTGATACTGAAACCATGCTTCAAACTCAAAGATGAAGTAACAACAAATCTTCAGCTATGTGAAGCGAGTAACTCCAAAATCTCACAGCCACTTTCTAGTAATAATGATCCTTCCAAAGACACTGACCCTAGAAACACAAGATCTAGATTAAAAAGTTTAATTTCCTGCATATCTGAAAGACAATGAGGTATAACCTTATCACAGGAAAGAGGCTGTATGGCAACATCTTTTGCAATAATGTCAAACTTTTCATATTG
This sequence comes from Stegodyphus mimosarum, assembly GCA_000611955.2. Lineage (NCBI taxonomy): Eukaryota > Metazoa > Arthropoda > Arachnida > Araneae > Eresidae > Stegodyphus > Stegodyphus mimosarum. The sequence goes on along the minus strand of KK122037.1, from coordinate 171,598 downwards.
AGAATTTCTTTTTGCTCAAGTGGCAATAGTAAGATTTTAGAATAAAAAATAATATAAAAAAATAAACCATAGAATTTGCTTTCAAGAAGGAAAATCGTTATCGTTTGTTTTACACATGTTCTCATTAATAAATTTATGATTTATTTCAAGCCATTATTAAAATTGCATCAAAAGCTGTTTTGTTTCTGAACCATATGAAAACAGCAACTGCACTTTGAACTCTTCCCTAACTAGTGCCAAACATTTAGTGGCAATCTAAACATATCCTCTCCTGGAATAAATTATCTGACACTTCTGATGTTATCCTTAAAGATCTTTATAATAATGGTGTTGACATCTTTTTTCATGTATTTGGCCACAATGGCAATCTAGGAAATGAAAGGGCTGAATGGTTGGCAAAACAATCTACAACCTTTAGTTAACATCACAATTACTGCCTGAGTCATTCTTCGAGAAACAAAATTGGAGCAAAACAATTCTCTAGAGGAATAAATTATGGAATATTCTTGTACTGCCTCTCTGAATAAGTTTTTTTCACTTCTATTCCTTACAGACTAAATAATAAAAAAATTTTCTACAATTTTGAAATTATTAAATTTCCAAATAAAGGTCTTGATGGCACGGTAAAGTGGGCATGATAATTTCATTCATATTTGAAGAGATTTGGTTGATATATGAACTTGTGTTCCTGTAGCTGCAAAGGGAGTGCAAAATGTTGAACATTTGTTGTTCTGCTTTTCAAAGCTTAACACAGGGAAAAGAACTCATTTCCCAGTTAAGTTCTTTAAACATTATGTTCCCTCCTACTCTGAATTTGTTTGTTCAAGATAAAAGATAAAATGGATTTTCTTTCTTCTAGATATTTAATTCTTTTGTTTAATCTGTGGAATTTTTAAATTTTATTTTGTGTTGCTAGTATCTCCCCCCCCCTTTTTTTACTTACTACTGTAAGCCCCGTGTTATAAAATCCAACCTACAGCAAAACTTGCACTTCCAATTAACTATTAAATGTAATAATTTAAAATTTAAATATATAAAAAACAGAAAAATTAAAAATACTTCTTATAAATTATATGCATATTTAGTTAGAATTTTCATTACTCAAGCAGAAATATCACTAAATCTAGTAACATATTAAGGAAGAAAATTTTTAAATCACGAATAATCACAAAAGAAATTAGAATCCACAAAACTGGGAAACTGTATTCAGTTAAAAATTGAATTAAATAGCATTCAGTTTTTACTACATTTCATCATCTTCTATGAAAGAATTGATACTATAATTTGATTTATTTTTGACACTTTGATTTGCCTCAAAGGAAGAAATTTATAGCACTCTATGCCTTTGAGAAAATGCATGCCATTTACAGTCACCTTTTATGGCTAAGCACAAATGAAAATTCTTTACTGTTATCGCAAAGTGCATGATTTCTAAAAAAATTTGATGCTTTAATGCATGGGAATTCTGTAGAATATGAGTCTTTAAATTTCTGGTTTGATAATTTTAAACTCTTATTCTGATGTGGTATAATTCACAAACTTAAAAAAGTTCCAGTTAAATCATAACTCACAAGAAACGTGCTACATTTTCTCGCAATAATATAACCGAATGGACTTGCAGAGCAAACAAGCCCTTTCCTAGAGGGTGCTCCATTGGAGAGATAACAGTCAGAATTTGCTGAACTACAATTGATTACGCTTCAAAATCAGCAATACCATCAACCTAAAACAAAATACATGATATGAAAAGTATCAGTGGTGTACCCTCAGTGGATGAAAAATGTTATTAGCAATTTCTTTACCCACACTACAAAACTATCTTCGAACACTCACTAGTTTGACCCCTACAATACATGCTCAGCCACTATAAAGTGCATAATGGGGATAAACATTAACAAAATACACACGTAATCTCTTCTGAAAAGAGAAAATCCAGAGGATAAGGCAACTCAAAAAGATCTCTTTCAATAAGACAATCATCAAAATACTGACACTTCTAGTTTTATCAATTTTTAATACAAGAAAAAATTGTGAAGGGTGCAAATGGTTCCCCTCTGCATATGCACCACTGTTTGTCGCCTTTCAGTGAAACCCATATTTTTTTTGCTATTTCCTGTAGCTTGTAATTTTTAAGGAATTAGTAGAAACTACAGTGAATCCAGTACTTGGAGGGTATGCATATTATGTGGTGCATGGAGTTTAAATATTTTTTAAATAAAATTTTTAAAAAAAATCCTCAGTCACAAGTCCACCTGTCACGAGTAAAGCGATAAGTAATGTTGCAACTTTGGTACAGTCCGTCAACAACAAGCAGGCTTTTCATGATGTTTAAATAATGAGAACCTTGATAATAAGCATGTGCCACAGATAATTCAGATACTGCTATGATCAGAATGCTTTCCAAACATTTTGTAAACATGAAAAACTCTTCACATGTTTACTGCAAAGCATGTCTATTCTGTCTTATTTATTACATTTTTCACTTTGTCATAGGTTTTTGCTGCTTTTTTACCCAATAAAATATGAGCCAATTTATTAAAATAAAAAATCAGACGATTTTTTGAAAAAATTTCAGTAAAAAGCATAAAGTGAATTTTACAGAAAAAGCTAACACATATCTAAGTATTTTGAAATAATTATACAGGAAAAAACCCTTAAGAAAATTTAATTAATTTGAATACAATTAAAGTAGCTCTTTTGCTTTTGCTAAAAAGTAATTAAATAATTCTGCTTTGATATTTATTATCTTGGTTAAATTTCAGAACCAAAATATTCAAAAATCGTTAAAATGAAAGATTATTGGACATTTTTAAAGCATGACAAATGGAAATAAAAATACTATTTTTCTAAAAAACACAAAATTTTGATGTGCTATTATTTTTATGACACTGTGACAACACTCTCATGTCTGTTAAAAAAGAAAGATCATAAATTCACAAATCCCCCAAATCAAAGTTTTTGTAGACAAATTGATCTTAAAATTGTCAAAATCTTGATTAATCGTAAAACTTGGCAACGCACTGCAACAGAATTCATATTACAGCAAAAAGGGAAAAAGACTGTTTTTTTCACAATAGAAAAATTTAAATGGTAACCTCAGTTTCTGTCATGAGTCATGTTCTTTAAATACAAATCTGGCGAAAAACTGCCAAACTGGCCAAATTTTTAGTGCCTTTACAAAACTACGCAAAATTTGTAAAAGATAATTTTGTGCATAGGATTTGAAAACTAAAGTAGTACTTCTAAAATTATGAAAAATTTATGAAAGTTGACAGATATGCCTTAAATTTTGCAAGAAGCTAGAATCTGACAGAAAAATTTTCTCAGCCAACTTACTGTCAATCCTATTTTATTTATTTATTTTTATTTAACTGGTCATTTTTTCTTCAAAGAAATATTCCAGATTGGGCATGTCTAACTCAGTATCTCAAGTGGGCAAACCATAGAAGTAAGAAAGGAAGGAGGAGCCAACTCTGCACTACAAATGAAGCACTACTCCGAGGCTTCGGTCTAGAGATGGGATGCTTTTTGTTTACACTCACAAGCTCCCCCTGACAGCACCCTGATAGTATTTTGACACACAACAGTTCCACAGAAATGGAAAACACAGGACACTTCCGCATAACAGAAACATTCATTGTGTGATGGATAATAGCAATTTGTAATGGCAATTTTTCTAACATTTTAGTTATTTTTCGATAACTAACAACAGTGATTTTGATTATTAATTTGTTTTATAAAATTCTAAGCTGTTTAACTACAAAAATACAGATTTTAGCAAAAATGTTATGCTTAAAAAATGAAAAATAGCTTATGGTACCTTTAAAATTGTATACGTCTTTCGAAACCCTTGATAGAGTATTCACCACTTTTATTTTATGTTTCAAATGCCAAAATGTTTTAAATAAAATAAATCTAATTATTAAATGTATGTAAATTCATAATGATTATAAATATTATCTAAATATAATTTCCGAATAAAATCGAATTACCTTAATTTTTTTTAATGCAATTAATGAAAACTTGTGAAAAAATTTCATTCAAATTAAACTGTTCTGTGAAAAGTATAGCATTTAATTCCGTTCAGAATGAAATGTTTAAAAATGTATTCTTTTCACATACTTAGGACTGAAACATTGTAGAAAAAGAAAATATATACATTTAAATGCATATTTATGAAGTAATTAGAAAATATTTACATCCAATCATGTCAAAACGCATTGATCTTACAGGTAAGTCACTGAATGTTTTGGTCACCATGAAGGGATCACTACTGCTTCAAAGCAGTGTATAGGGAAAACCAGTTAGAGCCTCTCCTTCTTACTTCCTACCTCCATGGGCCAATGTGCAAAAGTGCGAGCTGCAACAGTGCCTTAAACAGGCACGACTGTTCTCGGAAGACTATGTTTAAAAAGAAAAGTTGTAACATTGATGAACAACATTTTGGTTTCAGTTATTGGTATATTGTATATTGATTGAGACAGGGTTTGAGTTAAGCTTTGTTTTCTTTCCATCAGCATTCCGAAAATACTAATAAATTAATAGAGAATAAGGTATGATGTATTTCAAGACATAAAAAATTGTTAGATTAGGTTATTTGTATATGGCAAAGCACATCAGGGCTATCTGCTGAAAAGGAGTGATGCCTTTCTTTTAAAGGACAACTGGCTCATATTAATGTTACACGTGCACAAACCAGGAAAACCAATTATCCCACTAGCCTGCTCACCTGGGAGCATATAAGCATTCTGTACCCCACACATAGGGAAAAATTCGTACTTGTGATTGGACATACTTTCCGATGGCATCATTTTCTCTTGGTGTAATGACGTTTAGGCGGAATTCTTACAGTTTTGTTTTTGTTCAATGACGTGCATGAGTTATACGGAAGCAGGACAATTATCATTTGTATTCTAATAGTGCCAGATGAAAAACTGACATGCAGCCTTCTGCAGATGGCATCTTTTTGATGGAATAATAAAGTTGCAAAATTCTTCAAAGATGTTGTTAATATCTGAAGCAATCTTAAATGCTTAGATTATATAAATAACCGAGTTCATAAATTTAGTGCAAAAGAGAAAACACATTGGATTACACGATAATCTCGACTCAAATGTAAAGGTATATGTGCTAGTAAGTATATTATTATTGGATTTTGTTGCGTTCTATTCCTTTCATATTTCAGAAAATATTTCCTTTGCAAATGTATATGTTACTTCCATGTTAATGTCCATGTCTTTCAAACTTCTAATATTCTGTTGCCTTAAATGAAAAAAAAGCACATTCAGTATATTTGCTGAATACACATGCATAAGAAAAGAAACTCTCTTCTCTGATAAACACTACTTTTATACAAAGGTACAAAAGATATCACATGTTAAAAAATGGGCAATATTCATAAAGCACATTATTTATGGAAAATATTCAATTTATACGTAGTTATCTCTATTTCTGTGTTCCAAATCTATTGCAGTCTAACTTCAAAAATAAATTTTACTTTTTTAGACTGACTACAAATATCATGAATTTACTGCGTATTATGTTAGCTGCCAATGTTTTTGCTGGTTGCGAAAATTGACTTGTCTCATGCTTTTGGAGATTGCGTCTGCAAAGAATCTATATTTAATGAACCTGAAACAATAAATTAATAATCAGAAAACCTGTAATGTGAAGCCTTTTAAATTAAGAATATATTTATTAAAAACCTCTACACCTAATATTAATTCACATTTATGGAGTTAGCGCACTAGAAGAAATATCGATTTTATTCTCTATGGGGGAAAAAACTACTTTTTTTTTATATTAAAGTCACCACACTACAGTGCCATAATACGTGTAATAAGCAACAAAAATACAGCGCATGTCATTAACAGTAATAATATTTTCATTACTGCTATCAAAATATGAACAAATGGCATAGAGGTGTACTTTTGAGCCCAAGGAAAGTCAAGGCATTCCTCAGCGTAGAGAAAATGATGTCATCGGAAGCCCTATCCATTTACAAGGATGGATTTTTCCCTACGCACGTGGAGCAGTATGAAATGCTTATACGCCACCTGGGATCAAACTCTTGGTGGGGATATACAAAATGGAACACAGAGTGAAATAGCATATTCAAATGATCACTCATCACTTACAGGTGGTAGCTATAGCTTTTGCCGCAGCTTACTAATTTCCAAATTTTCCAAGACATCGTCTTCCAAAGCGATTTGCCCCTCTTAAGAAATGTCCAACTCAGCTTTGCAGAAGCAATTGTAATGCATGCTGATGTAATGCTTTCTCACGCATTGTTCCTTACATGCATCACTTCGAGTACATTTACATTAGCATTTAAGGTAGCTCCTGTTTTTTTCGCTTCTATCGAGAAGCATCAAAATCAAGTTTGATTTAAACCTTTCTGATGATTCCTTGGTCTGTAACACTGGATAACACTTGTAGAACATGGTGGTAAAAATTCAATCCTGATCACTCCCCAAAATAAAAAAGGCCACCATCACGTGTTATCAGCATTTACGACTTATCGCTAACTTTCGGTTGACTTGAGAAAGTTAAAGAAATTTTTCCAAGAAAGGATTAGTTGAGCTGGAGGTCAATACAAATTTTATGAATTACAAAAAAGTATTAGTCACTATAACTGAGATATGCTTGTTAAAAGAGTTATGCTCCCCTAGACTTAACATTGTACCAATAAAGCATTTTCAATTTCCTCGTTAAATCCGGGTTCTTGCTAAATCAGAGCTCATTATAAGCAAGTTGCACTGCATTTCTAATATAATACTTCAGAGATACTGAATTGCACATTTTTAAGAGGTCTTTGCCTGGAATTCCATTTTCTAAAAATGCATAAAGCGATAGTTGTGCAGAATACATGTTACAGAAATAAGTTATTTGATCAACAGTTTCAGCATTTTTGCACAATCATCAAATTTTTACATAACTGTACTTATGAAAGAAAATTATCTTACTTGCATTAAAAGATACATGTGTGCCTGGAGCAATACAAACATCAACCTGCCAGAGACAACAGTTGAAAGACGTTAATTAAAAGAAATAAAGCATAACACTATAACAAAACAAAAAAATCTTAATCTAATGCAATAAAGAATCATAATAGAGGCTGTTTGCACATTTTTTATATGATTTTCATAGTATTTACAGAAATATTTTACCTAAAATTTTTGTTTTAAATTCTCTATTTGATAATCCTTGTTATTCACTATCTTTCTACATCATAATTTCCAAGACAATAAAGCCTTTTGTAGCATCAGAAGAGACATTTTATGCTATTGCTCTTGAACAGCTTTCCAAAGTCCAAGTAATGTTTGGACAATCCACTTTTTAAAAGTCCAAAAGCACAAATATCCATGAGGTTATTCTCGACTGATTTAGTAGGGATGTAAATGCAAGGTATAACCTTGTACCCATTTCTTGTTCCATTTTTTCAAAGAAATGAACAGTAGATTTCGACGTGTGGCTGTTTGCTTTGTCTTGATGCAGTTCTACTGATTGATAGCATTGTGGGTAAAGAAGGTGTTTCATATTTGAAACTTGGGTATAAAATATGGTCTTGATAATATGTGGACTTGGCCTTAACAGTTGTCTCCACTCTCTTTAACTATTGTTTGCATTATATCAAAAACCAACAATCATAAATTCATTTGAAAAATTTGCTTTACACTCTTTGGATCATTTTTAAGACTTTTTCTCCTCTTTGATGATAATAAATGGATTTCTTTTCATTGTATCATTTAAATAAATTGAAGATTCATCCGTAGTTGCAATATTTTTCCATTTTCATCCAGACAAATTTTTCTCATGAATTTTGCAGCGCATTCTGCATTTGGTAATATGTGGTGCAGAAAGACGACGCACATTATATTTTTTCACTCTTTTTAGATTCAGACAGACATCAATCAGTTTGTGTCCAGCTGACATTGAGCATTTTAACGATTTTGTAACGCTCCTATGACTTGACGGATTTCTTTATAACATTAAGGATCTTATCTTTGCAATATTCAAAGCACTCCGTTTTTCTTTGGATATGTGTTTGAAACAATTTTTCTCTTCAAAGATAAACTTTGACTTTTTTTCTTTCTTGTTGACAGTACTACCTATCGTAGCTGTACATACTGAAAATACATGGCTTTTACAGCATTTTTTAATAACTAGACATGAATAATTTTCTTCGGAAAGAAGCCAAACATAGCCTTCCATCCATTGCTTCTTTAAAAGCGACATTTTGCATGAAAACAAAACTGTCAAGTAGTAGCTGATAATTCATACTTCAAAAAATATAGCTGCAGTTAAAAAAAAATTCCAAGCTAAAGACTTTTTTTTTAAACAGCAACGCAAACTCATCTGAAAAATGTGAGAACAGCCTGTGTAATCATAAACAAAATTACTTTACTTTATTCAAGCTCATGTTATTAATGAGTTCAAGCTAATGTTGTTACTAATATCATGAAATATTTGTGCTATTAACATTATGAAATATTAACAACAGAACATTAGCTCAATGTCAAATAAATAGACAAACAAGCACTTCACATCAGCCCTGGCAGTTATCTATGATTATTGTATAATTTTCATGTATTTTTAAGATTTTGCATAAGTGCAGTAACAAAATTCGGTTATTAGCTTTATTTTATTTTATTACACTTAAAACTATCCATTACATAAGCAATCTTAACTGCAACTAATATTGAATGTGCATCCGTGTCAATTTTTGCAAGCAATAATCACTTGCTACTTTGTTAATAGTAGGCAGTATTTAATTCAAAAACCTAACAGTAACCCACAGAAAATTTAAATATCTATTTGATTTAATAATACAACCAATTTTCTACTTGTCATGAACATAATAAAAATATTTTCATGTATTTGATAAGTTGTTAATAGTTGATTGTTAATAGCAACAAAAGTAATTAATTCAAAATGAGAACAGAAATAAAGAATAAAAACTAAAGTTCAGTAACGAATAACTACATAAATCAAAATTTTTACTTCATGTTTAACAGATTAATATACTTTTAATGATTCAGTATTCAAAACGAGACACTTTACTTTAAAATGTGCAGGTAGTATTCTTAGCAGCTGAACTTTAATACTTAAGCCAATCAGCGTCGCCATACTACAATGTGGAATTGTTGGCTTGAATTCAACAAAACAGTAATTATTTTCTTTAACCTATAAGAAATAAACATCTAAATTTAATCATTTCTAGGTTGATATTTTCTCACTGATCATTCTCAGTGAACAAAAACTTTCACCAAACAGAGTGTATCAAATGCTAAAAATGGATGAATAAAACATCACAACACATTATTAAATCTGCACTTGGTTTCATACAAAAATAAGTAATCCTTAATAAGTCAGTACATCTGCTGATTTTCTAGTTAAATGAACAGCAATCTATTTCTTCCAAACTGCCATAAGACTGACACAAGTTTGGGCCATATTTATTCAAGTCCTTTTTATGCAATATCTGTAACTTTTATCTGTTGCTCACCTAATTAAATAAAAACTTATTCCTGCAAACTTAGTGGGAATGACTGACATGTGTTTGGCAAGATCTCTGCTAACTTTCATGGTCAACCAGGAATAAGTAAGTAATCCCATATTATAAATATAATGCAATTAAGATATTAGATATTACAAACACAATCTGATAGACATGCTCATTTTGCTATGAAGCTTATTAAAAAAACAGAGCACAGAAGCCATAAAAGCATATAAGAAACAAGACATTTTCTGATTACTTAGGATGTTCATAAATAATTTCTGATACTAAAAGATAAAATTACATACGAAACATAATTTTGTGTTAATACTGAGATTAAGTCTACAGCAATGAAATACCAAAGCTCATATCTTCTTAAGGGTTCTGGCAGGAATTACAATAATTCTCAAAAAATAAGTATTACAGCTGAGCACTAGCTGAATTTAAGCTCTGCTTCCAATGTCCACAGTAGTATGTATAGAATAAACAGTATCAATTTAGTTACTGACACATAAATGATTCATCTTTCAAACTGCTCGTCTGCTATGACCTAAACTTAAGGCATCAGATAATATGGTACATTTCATGTAATTTCTTACTATTATGGTTCTTTCCTATCGAAAATTTTTCAAATCTAAATTAGATTATCAGACTACACATTTATAAAATATATAGCATAAACACATTTATAAAATATATAACACAAACTGTCAATCTACTAGTTTTTTTATCCATACATCATCTAGTTAACAGCTGGTCAATAATAGAAAGTAATAACAGTAGAAGTCCAAAAATCCCTGCTGCTTCTCAGAGGTCAATAACGAAGTGTAGATTCTGTTAATGCAGCAAAAGTCAAAATTTGTACAAGCACATCCAAAGACAGCAACCTCACACTGTGGACTGTGCCAAATTTTTTTATTCAACCCATTTGAATCCAGATACTTTCTTCACAGAAATTTTGAGAGAACCGAGATGGATTTTATGATCTGGCAAATGCCAAATAATGACGAGTTTGCCATTAAATTCTTAGGAGAAAAGAAAATTACCATAATGAAGAACTCTTCAAATAACCAATATATACATATACATATTTTCAAGCTACAATGCATCTTGGATGCACCACAAGGGTTGCCATTAATATTTCAGACTACATTTTCAACTAATATTTTATGCTTGCTGATGACTGTGACCCTGTTCTCAGAAACATATTAGAATCTTTAACTTTGACTATAAAAAGAATTAAAAATAGCACATTTCCACTGATTTAACAGCAGGTTCAAAATAAACTCTCAATTTTCTTGGAAGTAATATTAGAAACTTTTTTTTTAATGACTGGCACTAGACATTTTACATTTTTTGACACTACTAAGGCCAGAAGCGGTAGTCATTTTATTATGGAGGCACGTAATAGGTGATCACCATTACCTATGAAGGGACAGACAATTTTACATCCAAACAAAGCCGGGCCCTTTGGTACAGCAGTCAGAGTCACAAATTACTTTCTCGTCTGGGCAGTGGGAAAAAAATTAGAATAAGAAAACTATATGACTGAATGATTGCATAATTTAAGCCAAAAGAAGCTCTTACATCCTAATGTTTTAAACTTCTGTATACAGATGTTTACAAAATGTAAAAAACAATTTTTAATGTAAAAAATAATTAAAAGAAAAATAAGGACAAAAAGAACATAAAAACACATACTTCTTCATTAAAATTGAGAAGAAATTAATTGTTTTCATATACTTTTCTGAATTTATTTATTCTTTCTTTGCTTAGCCTAAATCTAATGATATTTCTGATGACACAAAATCCACGAAACTCAAACACCCACATCACAAGCTGTACAGATTTTTGCTCTTCTATTAAAATTTCTGGAAACGCAAAAATAATACATGGATTTTCAATTGTGCAGGATACTGATGCCCAAACTCAGCTTAATCAACAGTGAGTGAACTGTGAACTTGAACTGAATTAAAGAAAAAGTTTCACCCAAGCATGTTTACAGTTATTGCTTTAATTAAAGATACTGAATGATAAAATGATACAGCACTTAAATTACGCACATGAAATAATGCAAAAATTAAAGTTTTCAGTACTGTTATAAAACATAACAGAATAAAGTATTAAACTAAGCTAAAATACTCTATGAAAAAAGAAAGGTAAAAGTCAAGATAACTAATTAAACTGCCATAAAAAAATTATATGACTGTGTTATTGGTTACTTATAGACATGGCTGATTCAGATGGAGTTCAATGCAGTCTGAGTTTGGGATTTCTCAGAGACTGAAAATGAAATTCCACCCAAAACTAAAATAAGATAAGGTTCGCTATTTTAATTTATTAAATTATTTGTCATTAATTAACTTCTTAACTTTTTGTTAGTCTCTTTATATTTCATCTAATTTTGTTTTTAATTACCTACTAAATTGTCCCCTTACCTGATAACTTTTCATAGGGTTCTGGCACTTCTAATCTTAAAAATTAATCTTAATGGACAAAATTAAGAATTGGTTTGAAAGTAATCAGTTCAATATTTGACAGATTTCCTTTTATTAAAATACAATAAAAGTTATATATTTCCAACCCCTACAAGTTATAATATGACTCACAAGGTCAAAGATGATGCCCATAGATATACATATACAGTACGTAAAAAATTACATCAAAAATTAGCAGATCACAAAACTTTAAAAAAAAAAAAAAATTAGAACATGAATACACATCTGGAATTTAGCAATTAATGCCATATACTAACAATCATTGCAGTAAGAATATTTACGTTAACAGTACAAATACTTGAACAAAAACTGAATTCAACTGAAGACAACTATTTTAAAAACTCAAGATCAAATAGAGAATGAACACATACATGATTTTAACATGATGATACATATAACTTAATAAGAAACAGTTGAAATCAGTACCTATTATTCTAAAGAATAAGAACTAAAACTTTAAAAAAGAAATATACAGATGAAATTGATAGATCAGTTTACTGTAAAATTTTTTGAATTAACATAGGAACACAGCTACATGAAACATTAGAAAATCTGTAAACCTAGATTAGATTACAAAACTTTACTATCATGATTCCATCACTCATATATACTGGCTTTCCACCTGTGATCACAAAAGTAGCCTCTCTACCATATTTATATAGATTTTAAAAATGACACAGAAAGGGTTCTTCAATGTTTTACAGATTAATGATCAAAATTCTACTGAATAAGCTAGGCAGATTTATGTTGCTTTATAATGTTAGATTTTTATGATTGTTAAAAATACAAAATTAAGAATGAATCAAGTGCATGTATGAAATTATGTAAGTTTGTAACTGCAAAGCAAAAAGATACCAATCAAAACAATACCTTAATATCTTGCAAATCTACAACTCCAAGTTCTTCTAGCGTCATAGGGTGCTCTGGATCTTTGATATCTCTTATTATATTTATCACAGTTAATTTAATACCCAAATAATACTGTTACTGTACATCAATTTATAATCAAACTTTATAAATACAAATTACTCTTAAGCAATACAGTGGAAGACTTTTTAAAACAGATATGGAAAAGAGCTCAAAACAAATAATATTCCATTAAAAGGCCTTAAAACTAATACTCAAAATGCTCAGTTAAAATTTTCAATTCATAATACATGCAGCAATTAAAAAATAAAAATTATACACATAAATTTAATATTAAATGTGCTAAACAGTAACAGTAAGGAAAAATATAAAATTAATTTTTAACATCCTAAATACCATAATAAGGCAAACAGCAAACAAAATTAACAGCAATTTGTACTAATAAGCGACTAGACAAAAAAATGGAACTTTCCATGAATAGGCCAGCAGTCATTGCAATAAATAAATATTGATGAGAAATAAAGAGCGAAACAATAATGGCAACTTTAATAAAAGATTCAAGAGAAATCAGGGTACTACTTTGGTAAACGGTTGCACGGATTTTTAGCGACTTACGTTGGCGCGGTTTTTACAATCGTCAGCCATCTTTTTACGTATTTTATGCAAAGTAAAGTATTTGAAACTTTAAAAAAATAAATATCGTTAAAAATAAGATTATTTTTTGTTGAAAATGTTGTTTTTTAAGATGGCAGGCAAATGCAAATAAATACATTTACTACAAGTATAACATACTAAAGTAAGGTTAAATTATTGCTTCCACATAGCAAAGAAATATAATAAAAACACCATTAGAAAAAAATTGCGCCAATGTTTAATTGGATTAAAATATTACTTAAATTGAATATCAAATTAAAAACATCATACTGACGTTTAAAAGAATTAAAATATTACTTAACTTCAAATACTTTAAAATAAATTTTATACGATATAATTATTTAAAATTAAAACATATGTGGCAATAAATATCTCAGCAATTTTTGAAAACAGTGCACTAATTTTTTAATAAAAATTGAAGTATACAATTATAAAGTAAAAGAAAAATATGTAAATTTAAAATAAATTTCTGACCCTTGTAACAATTTATAAATACAGTGGCTCCCAAAAGTGTCCGTACACTTATGATTTTCATTGAAATAGAGCTCTATCCATTAATTAAAAGTAAACTTTCTGAATGAGATTTTAATAATGAGATCTATAATCTATTTGTAACAAAATTACATGAAATATTTTTTAAATATAGCGAAACTTTATTTTTAAGAAATTAATAATAAAAAAATGACAAACATTTTATCTTAAAGTCTTCGTACACTTAAAAAAAATCTTGACATTTTAGTAAATATTTTTATTTTTCATTAAATTAATATTTAGTAGGGTATTCTTATCATCTACAATAGCTTTTAAACGTCTGCGAATAGATTTTAATAGTTTTTTTGTAATTGCTGTATCAATGTTCATCCATTCTTCCATCATGACTGTTTCGAGTTTGCTTTTCATTTTGATGGCGTGTTTTTGTACTCTAACCTCCTGTTCTTTCCAGATGTGTTCTTTGGGGTTTAAATCTGGTGACTGACGTGGTGTTTTCAAAACTTGTGGACAATTATAGAGACATCACAGGCGAATGTTGAGAGCCGTATGCTTAGGATCGTTATTATGATTAAAAATAAAGTTGTTTCCAATACCCAAATTTTAGCTTGATAATTTTAAATTGTCTCTTAAAATATTTAAATAAAGAGAATGATTTATTATGCCATCCCACTGCCATGCTTACTGTTCCAACTAAGTTCTTAGAATGAAGTTTCTCATTTTTTCTTCTCCATACAGTTATTCGACCATTGTAACCAAAAATGTTAAATTTGCTTTCGTCAGCAAATAGGAGATTACTTCAGTACGTTTCTGGTGTATTTATCATTGATTTTGCGAATGAAAGCCAAAGCTTTCTGTTTGTCTCACTAACAAAAAATTTTGTACGAGCAGAACGCCCATGTAATCCAGCTTCTCTGAGAACTCATCGAACAGTTTCAGGTGAAACTGAAGTAGAAAACTTTGCATTAAATTCTGCAGAAATTTTTACAGCACTCAAACGTGGGTTTTTCACAAATTTTCTAATAATAAATCACGTTTAGTTAACATTCTCGGTCGACCTTTTCTTACCTTGTTTTCAATCCGATTTCCTTCTTTAAAGCGTTTTATCACATACTGCACTGTAGAATGTGATAAATTAACTAATTTAGTGATATTTTGAATTCATTTGCCACTACAATGGTGAAAAATTATCAATTTTCGAATGCTGCTTGTAATTTCTTTACGACTGCAACCCATTTTTCAATAATAAATAGAATACTATGAATTAAACAATAAAAAATTAAAGCAAATGATTTTTTAAATGCCACCACAATGCAAAAATTTAAAAAGGGAGCAAACGATAATTCTAATTTTGATTTTATCCAAAAATATTTCAGTCTACGAAGACTTTTGTGAGATAAAATGTTTGTCATCTTTTAATTATTAATCTCTTAAAAATAAAGTTTTGCTATATTTAAAAAATATTTCATGTAATTTTGTTACGAACAGATTATAGATCTTATTACAAAAATCTCATTCAGAAAGTTTACTTTTAATTAATGGATAGAGCCCTATTTCAATGAAAATCATAAGTGTACAAACACTTTTGGAAGCCACTGTAAATCTTTGATTAGGAAAGCCAGGTTGGCCAAAATAAGGTCTCAAAGGACAATTTTTTCATTCTGATACCAATAATTCTTGGTACTTACCAATAACAACATTCATCTTTTAAAGGGACATATCCATTCGCTATGAAATCTAAGGAATTCGAAGAGATGAATAATAAAATTTTAAAATGGCGCAGTAATGCATAAATATTCAGTAACCAATCAGGAAGCTGATTACAGCTCGTTAATGCAGAAATATTCTGCTACCAATCACGGAGCTGATTACATGACGCATAGAATTAAAATGATTTAAATAATCATACATAATAAAATCCTTTTTTTAAAAAAATTGTATTTTAATGTTTAACAGCCTTAAACAATGTTTAAAACATTAGATAAAATTATGACAACAAAGTATCGGTTACCATAAATAACTTGTCCAGCAATGGGTTTAGCATAAGTCATTTCGCTCGCGAAAATCCACGCAACCATCTACCAAAATAGCACTGAAATCAGTAATCAGGCATTATCCTAAAACAGATCACATCCCACCTGATTACAGATGTTATCCGAAGCAACAAAACTATTGTCTATTCATAAGTGCTGATTGCTTAGCATTTTTATGGTTATAGACGATCTCACATTTCAGTTACGCAGCACAGCGGGCACAAACAAACACAGCTCACATTACAGATTTATAACTGACAGATATCAGGCATATTTGGGAAGAAAGACTTACTTAATCTTGCAACTACCAAAGGGTTAAAGCCCCATTTATCATGCATTTGCCTCAGACCAGTACAATATCAAGTCCCATTTAGTGTTTTACCTCAACATAAGTAATGAATAACACCAGCAGAAGATAACCATACAGTAAACAACTCCTTCTCTGAATGCAAAGGTACTTCTGGAACCCCTTTCTGTAATATCTTTCACTCCCAACCAATATGATAAATGTGTATGTTTGTCATTTCTTATCCACAGTTGTAATTTGTTACAGAAACCTTTTTCATTTCTTTCTTTACAAAGAAAAGCACACTTGCAAATGCAATGGACAATAGCCATGGGGCTCATTTTGCTTTATAAAATCTCAAAAAGCAATAACAAGGGGATTTCTCATCATTTGTTCCTTCTTAAAATGGATTACTAATTTCAATTAGCTCTCATGCCTGATTTGATGTTGATAGTATGCAATGTTTCATGTTCATCAAACAAAACAAATACAGCATCACCAATCACACATGAAATTGTCACACCATAAAATTTGCATAAACCTCAATGCTCGTTGTTTTTAGAAACCAGCAAAAGCTTGATGACACTCAAAAGCCACTTTATTTGCAACTTATTATTATCACTATATTTCAATTATATATATTAAAATTTTCATCAAAAATCACAGAGGCTGATGCAGAATCTTTTAAATTAAAATAAACATAATTATTTTAAATAAAAAACTGAGCATGGTATGAAAATATATTTCATTTCAAAAGTAATTTCAGTTGCTGTATCCTCCTCTGACTGATTTTGAAAGTGAAGGATTTAAAGTTACTAACAAAAATAAGGGGTGTAATATAGCAGGCCTCCTTTTGGTGCACCCTGGGTTATGGTAAATCTGCTACAGCTTTCATTAAGCTCTCCAAAAATGGCTAATTTATGCAGTGCTAATGCTAAAAACCATCCTTCTAGGGATTTGTTGACTATACTGCAGCGGAACGCAGGTGGACTTTCTCAAGACACAAGAAACGACTTTTAAATGTGTTATGTGTCGTATAATACTGATGTTTTTATCACTCTTGAAACAAATAAGACTGTTGAAGCTACGAAGCGTCATCAATTTGGGTCTTATAATATTCATATTCTTCCCAAATCTAGGCAAGTTGCTAGTCTGACTTCCTCTTTTAGAGTGATCACTAATTTAACTTCGTGTAATGATGTGGAGATTGTCTAACTTGATCTAGAGGGGAAACTGTTTTAAGACCTTTGCTTGTTATAGTTATCCTGGCAATGGCAGGCTTCACTTAAAACTCTTGCCTTGTGAAAATAAAACAATCCTATATGGAGATTTCAATGCTCATAGTAAGCAATGGAATTATGGTGACAATAATAGGGCTGGACTGGTAATGGAGGAAATCTTAAATAAATTTGAACTTTTATTTAATGATTCTGATGTCCTTACTTACTTAGACTATAATGGGAACAGTACAAATCCTGATCTGACTTTAATTTCTTTTGGTATTGCTGACGGGCTTTCAGAGAAATTCTTTATGATCCCAGATCGGGAGACTACATCATTGTCTATAAAATTATTACCCCCTAGCAAACTTTGTTAAAAAAAAAAAATTAAAGATGCTAAAATCAGATGGAACTTTAAAAAAGACTGATTGGGTTGCTTTTACACAAGAAATTGATGACACATTTAAATCTCCAAATGACTTTTTGGTTAAAATTTATTCTACGTACCCCTTAACAAATCGTTTCTTTTTCGACGCTATGAAGGATCGGCACCAATTTCAAGATGGTGCCGGTCCCTCCACCCACTACGCAAAACCAAATCAAGAAGTCAAACACTTACACAAACTCAGTGTTCATGTACACATCGACCTATTTTAACTTAAGAAAACATCAGAGTATTGTACAAAATAGGCATTGTGCGATACCTTAACTTTGTCAACCAAAAATACATATTTCCCAACATAAAAACATTAAACAACAAATCTTTTAACAAAAATTAACACACAGAGACGAATAAATAAATGAAACGTCAATTTTATAACCTTTTTTTCACATGCATATGTTTAGGCTTTACACCACCATCTCCTGCATCCTCCGCGTAAGCAATTCAATTAAATGTTTCGTTGTTTCGGCTCATTCATATCTATCAGCAACTAAACCAGCTTTCATGTAAAAATCAAACGTCTTTCATTATTCATCCAACCAATATAAAAATCCCAAATTCACAATAGTAGCAAGCAAAATAATAGCAACTTCAAAATACAAGACCACCGTACAATCAAACACAGTTATTGAAAAGAATGCTAACAACCAAAACCCAGGTCCATATGAAAGAGTTACTATTACAAAAAATAGCCAAAATCTAAATTTGTCACAACACGTTTGGCGATATTCGCAGAAATAACACCTTTTTAATAACAAACTAAAAAAAAAAAAAAATTCCCCAAGCCTAGTTTTGTCAACATTACGGTTACCAAAAAACCTATTTCACGCAGCAGGCTTCCATATTTCACAAACACCCAATACCACTTAGCAATTTTTTCAGGCAGAAACCAAGGGGTACTGTACAATAAATTTCAAAAGCAATAAGCATGCCACATTAACAGTCAGACATGCATAAGAATGAACACAGAATTTGGCAAAATAAAAGTTCCTGTGGTCGTTAAAGAGAAGATGGTTATATGAAAATACAGACGAAACCACAGAGGTCAGCAGAAAGTATATGCATTATGGTGTTTTTACACCAAGTACACCTTATCATAGTTAGGCAAGTTTCATGCGAGTTTGTTGTTGTAGTGCCTTAACATGACCTACGTGTTTGTATCAGCTTAAACTGCCACAGCAAATTCTACATTAACTGTTTCACTTGTGCATATCTTATGACCTAAACTAGCGAAGTCCTAAACACAGAGAAAAAATAAAATTCCTTCACATGCACCACTCCAGTAGATATGGTGCGGATTTAACTTTTGAACTTTTAAACATGTATAAGCCGTATTCTATCTATCCTAATTTACAATGCTATATATAAGTATACCCAAAAAAGCATTTTTAACAGTTATTTACTGGTGGCCACAGTTTAGCAATTGCTGTTAATAATACACCAAGCATATTATCATGGCTGAAGTGCTGCCTGATCATGAATTCTGCTAAGTATGGTTCTAAGTGATGACGAGATATACCCATATTTTTTGTTTTCAAACCGTGTTATGTTTAATATCTATTAGGGTTTTCATAAATACTTTTTCGTGACCTTTTGGTGGGATTATAAAGAAGCTTTTTAAGTTCCCTTAAATTAAAGTTTGAAAAATTACTTTCTCGCTTCATCAATTAGTGCTGCTACTGTAATGGAGTTTCAGCATATGGTTATTTTAATTTATTTGAATACGGCAGACCACATAAGGGATATCTATCAATCTAACAGAGTGGAGCCTGAATAAAGGGTTTATTTAAAGGGCAATGTTAGATTATTTAATTAAGATTATTTGATATGATTATCCGCCTAAAAGTTGGAATGCCTTTGTAGAGGGCTTTCTAAGATAAACTTGCTCATATTCATATTACACATTCAGAAAACTAAGAAAACAGATCATATAGTTAGGCCCTTCACCCAGGATAGAATTACCATCATTCAGCAGTCTTGACCACTGTTAAAACTCTGCTTTGAAAGAAACTACCTGATATTTATGCTACACAAGAGTAAAACCATAAAAACACCCAAGCGGCGAGCCCATTCGCTGGGATCTGAACTTGGGTTTAGTTATCACTGTTCAGGGAGCTTAACCACGTGGCCATCGGTGGACCAAGTACAGTCTGTTATATGGCTTTAGACTCACACTGCATTTATCACTGCTTATGTAATATCAATTACATAAAAGCTACTTCAAGGTTTTTAAGAAGTAGTGCTAAAGAAAATGAAATACAATGTGATATAATTGTAAGCGTTAAACAGTCGGTAGATTAACGGCAGAATAGGTAATGACGATACAGTATATTCATAAAAATTAAGACCAACAATCGGAATTTCATATAGCACACAATTCCTTGGTCACAACATCTGCCAATATAAAAGCTATAAACACTGCACACTGAGGTTTCTCAGTTTTTAAGATTCTAGCTCCATAAAAAAGGATATCATAAACTTCTCTTTCGTCTACGAGTAAATCTGTATTTCTGAATTCCGCTTCAGTTAACACTCTGTCTGGCATCCTGTCGTGCATTGTCGGATATGCGTTTTGCAACATACTTATATCCATACTTGCCAAATTAACTTACACAGGCAAGAAATTATAACGTTACGCAAAGTGGTTTAAAACTTAATGTTTTTCAAACATCACACGAATTGGAAAAACAGCATCAGCATTACGTCTTTTTGCCTGCTTGCGGAAATCATACGGTACTACGTCTTTTTGCTCATACTAATTATTTTGCTCTACCGATGCTCTTCACCAGATGCAGAGTAAAAGGAAGCAATGCTTTCTGAAACTCTAATTCACATCTCAGAAGAGAGAGAGAAACACATGTGATTCGTCAGGGCATCAAGATAGTCTAGGTTCAACCGAGCTTTAAGAAAGTTTACCACGTTTCCTCATTTGGAAGAAAGAAAAAAGTAATTAATAAATCCTAACAGAACGATAGAAAATTATGCAGCCCATGTATTATATAATGGTTAGTTTTTAGAGATAAGGTAACAAAATACTTTTAGACTTTCTTTGCAGATCGATTAGAAATATCGGGTGACTTCGCACTACAACTTTTATCTTAAATTTTGTTATCGTGCACTTTACTTGTTTGTTTAGTTACGTAAATCCCACCAGGACTATATGTCTTAGGAAAGGGTTGGCTTCATGTAGGAATTTCTAAGGAAAACAGGCTCGTATCCGCTTTGCAAATGAAAAAAAAAACACAAAAATGCCCATGAGGCTAAACCTTTAGCCTGCATTCGAACCTAGGTTAAAATACCAATGTTCAGCGACTTTACCGCTCAGTTGTTGGTGAGTAAAATCAGTGTGGTGACACTAAAGGAACTTGTTTTTTTTTTACACGCAAACGAGTGCCTAAATCTCTAGCTGTAACCGTAACGGAGATTTAGAGGGGGGAGCTCGTCTTAATGTTTTGTTGTTATATTGTAATTACTGTAATTAACGGTGATTTAGAGGGGGGAGCTCGTGGCTCTCGAATGCAAATATCATCAATACTAATTTAATGTTTTGTTGTTATATTGTAATTACTGTAATTAACGGTTTTTGTTATTTAAAATCAACCTATTGCTTTATGTGTGTAGTTCGTGATACGAAAAAGTCTAGCCAAGCCTCTACATATATTTATTGTTGGATCCAGCTGAGCACGATGCGACAAATAATGACCCGTACCTTTCTCTCGCCGAAACGGCCGCCGGGAAAATAATGGATCAAAACTCGCAACATTTGGAGAAATATAGATGTCCTTAGACTTTTGTCTGCGTCCCAAATTTCAATGGCCGTTTTTCATAGCTGCGGCTTCTCACCCAGTAATTGGTAGCGAATTTCTGTAAAAATTTTTTTTTTGTTCTACTTAAAAATCGACGCTTACTCGACTTAATCACACAGTTGTCCGCTGTAGGCGATATTGGACATGCCACTCATTTTGGAATTAAATTAATTTGAGGTTATTTCCCTTTCCACAAGCTACTTAGCACTATCCTAAATTCATCCGCTCGGTAACTGGCAACCAACTGCTGACCACGGTATTGTGTATCACACAGAAACCACTGGACCATCAATATTTGACAAAGCAGGGCGGTTGCATCCTGAGAAATTAGAGGCCGTAATAGAAGAATTTAAATATATGTCTGAATGTGTAGTTTGTCGGGCTTCAACAAGTTCATGGGCCAGTCCATTGTACACGGTTTCCCGAAAAAACGAGGACTGGCATCCTCGTGGCGACTACTGACGTCTTAATGCAGTTACTTTGCCTGACAGATATCCGGTTCGTCATATTCAGGTCTGCATGCAAGTCTTGGGGGGGGCGAAATATTTTTATACGTTAGAGTTGACTCGTACTTATCATCAGATCCCAATCAATTCACCTAATATACCAAATACTGCGATCACAACACCTTTTGGTTTGTTAGAATTTCCTGTTGTGACTTTCGGGTTGTGTAACGCCATACAAACATTTCAGCGGCTCATAAACGAAGTCCTCCCCGATTTAGCATTTTGTGTGCCATATTTCGATTATATTTTCGTAGCTTCGGCAAGCAAAAATGAGCACTTTTAGCACCTTCGTTTAGTTCTTGACCGATTTCAGCTCTATGGCGTAGTTGTCAATCCATCAAAATGTGTTTTCAGGAATTCCAAAGTGTCATTCTTTGGTCATGAGATTTCCTCGAAGGGTGTTCGCTCGCTTATTGACAGAGTCACTGCAATTCAAAATTTCCCAGAGCCCAAAACTACCCAGGAGTTGCGCCGTTTTCTGGCCATGTTAAACTTCTATCGTCGCTTCTTCCCTCATGCCGCTGCAAAGCAGGCACATTTGCACACATATTTAATCGGCAACAAAACGAAAGATACGCGGTCAATTACTTGGTCCGACGAAGCCTTTGTGCAATGTAAGGAGGACCTAGCGTAGGCAACAGCTCTTAGCTACCCTTCTAAGCAACTGCTAGCATTAATTGTCGACGCGTCTAATTCAGCCATGGGTGCGGTTGTGCAGCAACATATAGAATGAAAATGGAAGCCACTGGCATTCTTCAAAAATTTCTGCTGCACAATCAAAATACAGCAGTTACGATCTCGAACTTCCTAGCGCGCACGAGGCAGTTAAACAGTTTCGTCATATGGTGGAAGGTCTAGTGTTTTCTATCTGTACCGACCACAACCCTCTGATTTTCACCTTTCAACAAAAGTCTGAGAGAGTGTCCGTCAAATGAGTCCCCTCGTTTATATAGCGCAGTTTACGACTGATGTTAGGCATGTCGAATGCCTTCAAAATACGGTTGCTGATGTTTTGTACAGAACTAAAGTGGTTCAATTGCCTTCATCAACAGATTTCCCCGCCATTGCAGAATGTCAGAAACAAGATTCAGAATTGCGAAATCTTTTATTTGACAGAGACTTACATTGACTTAATTTATTACCTATGCAGCTGGAAATCTTTCACTGTACTACAATCAGCGAAACAATGTGGTGTAGCGATATATTCCACTGAAATTTCGACATAAAATTTTAGCAGCCTTCAAAATTTATCTCATCCTGGCATCCGAGCTTCTCGCATATTAATTTAACAGTGTTTTACATGACCTGGCATGCAGAAGAACAGCTAGAGCATGTGCAGAGTGTCAAAGATAAAAAATTCATTGACACACTCGAACTCCATTGCAGCGCTTTGAGTTACCATCTACTCGCTTTAGCCACGTCCTTTCCGATTATTTTTTTCCAAAACATTTGGGGTTTTACCGAAAGGTAAAGAATCATATTGTGAATTAACATTTATTACAAAAGTGATCTTTTCTCTTATTTTTTTCTAAAACATTTTGGTTTTACTGCAAGTTAAAATATCATATTGCGAATTCAAATTTATTAGAAAAGTGTGTTTTATAATGCCGAGAAAGGGTTGTGCACTCATATACCGATCAAATTACGATGGCATTAATGAGCGTGTGCTAATTTCCTTCGGATGTTTTATCTTCTCAGAAATGGTTAAAAATATTAACCCAGAAGATTTTATGCCTGGGAAATATCCTGTTGATCAATGTGCTCATTTGGAGGCAAATAAACAGAAACCTCTGAAACCACAATACTGAAATTTGCTTATACAGCGACAACTTGGAGGCATGCCGTGACAAAAGGCATTTGACGGATAGTCCAGTGAGGTGAGGAGACCTATACCTCCACTGGCACGCTCACCTGCAACATTATCTTTCTTGACCAAAGAAAACTTCCGAAGTTTTGCTTGTTGTTCAAGTTTCAGGTTTTTTTTCCTGTATTGCCAAGCACACAGGATGATGACCATAGACAACACATTTGATGTCGACCAAATTCCGGTGGAAGCCGTGACAGTTCCATGGGACAAGGGTGGCCATTATGATTGATGCTTATTTTTTCTGTGCTGCTTTTTAGTTTTGCGTGGAAATAGATGCTTGGGAACCTTTAACCTCTCCTATACTTCTATATTATCTGAATCTACAGATTTAAAGACCGTGTCATCAAAAGAACTATTGCTATGGCTTCTGTTTTTGTTAACTGATTTTTGAAGGGATATTTTTTGGTTTCCTTTGAATCACTATTTCTTTCTTTCGTATCACAAGAGTTGGATTTTCTTTTTTTCTTGCTGCTTGTAACCTGTTGGACTTTATTTGGTAGAATCTGCGTACTAATTTAAGTTTTGGTGGCAACTGTAAAATCTGATTTAAAGGCATTGGCTTAAGATATATTTGGACTTCTGGCTTCAGCAGAAGAGATGTTCCTAGTAACCTTTGCAGTCTGCACTTTTTTCTGATTTTCATTTTGGGCACGAGCGATAAAATGCGAGTTTCACCCTTGAAATTTATACACAATGGCGCAGCGGTGCAGTTATCACAAACGTGGCTAATCTGTGAGCATCGGGCGCATGTGAGGCTGCCACGACTGGGCATCTTAGAATGGCCGAAGAGCTGGAAGCATCGCATAGGGCTTTGAATATAAGGTCTTACTAGACAATTTAGGTATCCTGCTTTAATATTCTTAGGCAGATCAAGCGAGTTGAAGGTCAGAATTACGTGTTTTGTATCGATCAGCTGACCTTTCTTACGCACCTTGATCCGTTTAGCACCGCAGACATTTTGGCTAGACAACTCGGATACAATCTCTTCTTCAGAAACAAACAGTAGGTCGACTTCGAGCTTGCATCTCGACACTAATTCAGTGTTTTATGTGCTATTACAGTGACAGTGGCTTGACCAAAATTGGGTATTTGAAGTAAGGAAGCACTGGGTGGCCGAAGTTGTATCAATAAGGAAGTCCAGAACGGAGACGTTTTATATTTCTTGGCTAACTAATACAGAAATGAATGTATTTATTTATCACAAAAGGAGACATCTTTTGCAGCTCTCCAGAAGGTCTAGAGAGAACAAGGAAGCTTGGACAATTGTTAGGATTACTCGCATTTGCATCGGTACGTACATTTTTAACAGTAGACTTTTCAGAAGAATCGGTCCAATGAGCGACGTGACTAGATTCAGGCTGTTTAAGTAAATATATATTAGAAGTAGCCATAGTGAAGAGAGAAAAGACTCGGGTCGAACGCTTCATCCACCACGGAGCACAACAAGGGAACACATATTCCTGTGTTAGAGCTAGCTGGATCTACAAGCAAACTGAAGCCCCATAGTCGGCTGCTCCGAAAGCAGGTACTTCCGAGAGCTTATCTCCAAGCCACTGACATAAGGACTAGTGACGAGCCGATTGACACCCGTGGAGAATAATAAGGTGCCTCCCGTTTAGTTAAAGCAGAGGCCAGAACAGTGGGTTGGAGAGAGTACCTCGTCTCTTAACTACCAGAACCCTCCTTTTCAGCGACACGAGTCTCTATGAACGGCAAACAAGTGGGCAGGATTTCTCGCCACTCGAAAGTTAGAGACAAGGGCTGTTCCATTTTCTCATGACGAGTCCCAACCTCCAAGGAAAAACACAAGAGAGAAGAGAAGGAAAAAAAGGTACAGCTAACAGAAGAGGAGACGGAAAAGAGGATTGATTGCTGGGGTTCCAGGAGTATGACACCCGTCTCACCATGAAGATGATCCCTGAAAGGCTAGGCTACCTCGGGATTGCTACACCCCTTCTCACAAAAAGTAGCAGCGAAAACCACTATGACGTCTCTAGACTGGAGCACGCGCAAGCTTATTCCTTCGTCCCCAAACCGTTTCACACCTTTGTGCTTCCTCGACGGCGAAGGAGTCTATTAGTTTACATTTGTTTTTCGCTGCTTTATGGTTAAGATTTTAACCCCCTTTTTAATTTTTCTTTCACCGTACCTTTAAGTTACAAAAAAATTTTCGCCATTTTCTTTTTCTTTTTCACTGAAATAAATTTATTTATCACTCCCTATTTTATGTTATTTGCAAACATAAATTTTATTTTTACATTTTTGTAAAAGTTAAAGTGTTGACTTTAACTTTTACAAAAGTTTTTCTCTAGTTTCGATTTTACTTTTTTACTTTAGAAACATATTTTACGTATAATCTTTTTTATTTTACAAAAGTAATATTTTTTCACAAGGTTTCCTTTTCACTTGGCTACTTTAAAAAAGATTTTCCCATTATCTTATTTTATTTAACAAAAGTAATATTTATTTTTAAAAATATAATTTTTTGTTTCCGTTTTTATTTAAAAAAGTTGTTTTCATATTTTCATTTTATTTATTTTATAAAAGTATTATTTATTTTCATCAGTTTAATTTTTCTTTTTTACTTTTTTGTTTACACAAACGCAAATTTTCATTGTTATTTTTTTTCATACTATTTTCTTACTCAGGAAATAAAATTTAATTTTTTTCTTTTCATTTTTTCTTTTCTGTTTTTACAAATGTAAACTTTTGATACTCTAAAAAAATTTTTCTTGTCACATTTTCTAGTTTACATTTAATTTTGTCTCTTGTTTTAAATACTTATTGATGCTATATTCCCATTTCTCCAAAAGTAAATTTGGAAATATTTCTTAATCTATGAATTTAAGCGGGAATATACATGCATATCCATTCATTCTAAAAGTTCTTCGTGGATGATATTTTCTGAAATTTTAAACCAATACATGTTCATTCTACAATATTATTTTGTGCTACTACTATTTCTAACTCGGACATATTCAGAACATTCTTTTCTATTATATTAAACTAAGTACTAATTGTAAGGTTTTAGTTAAACTAACCAAGTTTTATTTTAATTTAAATCTTTCTATCTCCTCTCTGTTTCAACTTCCCGTCAGAAGAAGCGCGCATTTTCAGCTTATGCTAATTTGAAGTACAGCGAAGTACTATTTAAACCAGAGGTAGAAACCTCTTAGCGTGTGAGAGCTTCAGTCTCAGATCACGGTCACTCTGCTCAACGTTCGTCTGACCAGCTAGCAGTTAAAATTTATAAGCCATAGTGCTTGCTACGTGATTGCAAATTGAAGCAATTTGAAGTGCGCTAGTATTAGTATATCTTGCTACGCACCAGTTAGTGAGAGGCCAAACTCCGCGATTTGCTCTGCGAAGCACAGTTGAATTATATTTCTATTTTAGGTTTAGTTTTAAATTTATTTGATTGTTAAGTTAGGCCCAAGTGCGGTCTTTTACTTTCTGTATCTCTCCCGAGTTGGGAAGTGTGTAAATAATAGTGATTTAATAAAAAAGGATTTTAAATCCCTTTCACGTGCAGTCATTTTCCAGCACAGTCCCTACATCAGAACAAAGCTAACATTTCATCAGCTCACTGTTCCAGTTCAGGACTTGACTTGAGGATAAGGACCCTATTACAGACTTTACTATGTTTCCAAAGAGTATGCACAGAACATTCAGTCCTGATATAATGATTGTACTAACTGTACTGTGGAAAAAACACATATTCTCCTTTACACATCTTACAGTTATTTAAAGGATTCACCAAACTCTATCTACGGAAATGTAAATTTTACACTTTCTGCTTATCCATTTTTCCTTAAACAGGATGGCCATAGAAAACTTCCCTGATATATGAACAACTAGCGTTCTATACGCTCAAAAAATTTAAATGAAATTTCCGATATTGTTATTTGAAGGTATGTGCTCGGGATTGTGGTAATTCAAAACTACAGATCTGTCATGGTTACGGTTACAGTGAAACGATATTGGAATTTTCGAATTGCAACACCCACTTTTTTCGGCGAAAATTTATCAGGGCATTGAAAAACGATAAATGTATGACGAAACACGATACACGTATGACGAAACTTGCCGACGAAAACCTTAACAAAGAACAGCATCGTAAAAAATTAGTTGCAACACAAACGAGGAGAGGGAAATACCTTTTATTGGAATTACAAATTTTCAGCGTGCCAACCTTCTCAGATGACAAAGCATTGCATACGGGACATTGTTGACAACAACGACGAACGCAACATCACAGGATGAATCTGTATAGCTTCATGTTTAATGGCAACTTTGAATTCTAACAAATCTCGTGGATTTGATGTGTACATTTTAGATTTCAGCTAATACCAGAACCAATGGAGTAAGGTCGGGGAACTGTGTTGGCCACGAACTGCAAAGTTACAGAAGATGATTCTATTTTGAAACGCTGTACACGATGAAAACTTGTAATTCAAAAAGAAGTTTTTTTTCCTGTACTCTCTTGTGTTGTCATTGGTCCTTTAAGACTTCTTATTTTCTGCAAATGTTTTACGCCGGCAATTTCCATCACACGTGTATTGTTTCAACGCCATTTATAATTTCTGATGCGCTGATCGATTTGCACAGGAAAAAAGTGGATGTTGCCTTTCGAAAATTTTGAAATGTTTTTACTGTAATCGTAATCGTAAGAACTCTGTTATTTCAAATCAACGCAATTACGAGCGCTTACTTTCAAATTACGATATCTGAAATTTCATTTCGATTGGTTGAGCGGACAAGACGCTAGGGGTTTATATATCGGGGAAGTTTTTTATGGCTACTCTGTATTTAACCCTCATCCTGCTTTTAAACATATTTATGTTACATTTCCAACTAGATTGTCCAAAAGTAAATATAGATTTACACAAATTTTTTAGAGTAAACCTGATTTTGAATCAAATCTTATAATTAAGGAATAGTACATTTTCATGGAACAAAGTCTACTTAACAGATATGCATACCTTCCCCAGCTTAGTTGAAATACATATAAAACATACTTCATTTCTTATTATTTTTCTACTACAGACATTTATGCGAATATACTCAGAACAATTTCTTTTATTCAGCAGAAGGATTGATTTACATTACTAACACATATTCTGTAACGTATTACTTTAAATTCGAGTGGCAGCCAGACTTGTGAGGGGGAACTCAAAAAAGAAATGTATGATACACGTGGAATCAATATTCAGGCAGGAAATGAAAGCATGTTCCCATTCCCCCAGTCGGTATACTTTTTTTCAACTAGTATCTTTACTTTTTATGAGTCTCAAAGCTTTTAACATATCTCAAAGCCTTTTTAACATAACTTAAGCTTAAAGGTACGCATTTCAAATTTACATTATCTTGTTTAATACTGAACAGCTTTCTGAGAATATATGATATTTAATCTATCATACTTAACAAATAAAATCATGCATAGGTGCCATACATAACAGAAAATATTGATATGAATTCCAAATATTGATCCAGCATAGTAGTTAACTTAAAAGTTAGCAAATAAAATCATGCATAAACATCTTACTCTACATAATACTGTCATAAACTCCGTACCCGTAGTAGTAGATAACTTCAAAAAATTAGCACATTCATTTTTAGCATGACTTATTTCAAAGAAAGATCACACTATCAAAAAAGCATTATTTTAACTAAACGCTAGAGTCATATGATTGTTTGAAATACATAACAGTTAATTTATCATGATTATCATGCATAATAAATTAATGAGATACATTTCAAAAAGTATGAAGCATTTTCCTTTTTATCCGGTTGTATTCTTAAGGGAAAGGTATGAAGAAGAAATGCAGTGCTTGGATCCTTTTAGTGTTTTAGTGTTCCTCACTTCCCACACATTGATCAAAATACACATGTACTTTAAAATAAGCTGAATAAATTCAAGTATAGATATTCAAACAAGAATATTTCACTAATTTGAGAAAAGATAGGAACACAATGATCCTTTTTCGGCAAAACACGTAAAGGAATAAAATACGTAGGTCAGTCAGAAAGTTTGTTGCACTACTGCGTAAATATGTTCTGTTTAAGACTATTTGGATGACACTGTGTGGCAACACTTCAGACATGTATCTTTATCGCGTGACGTAGCGGCTTTCCGAAGGCAAATTTAGTTTCTCTGACAATCAGTCGCAAGCATGTCTCGACAGCTGCAAATAGCGTCCAAATTGGAAATGCATGCAATGATTCGTTTCTTGCGGACAAATAGGTGCAACTGCATTGAAATTTATGGGCAGTATGAAGTGTATGGTGAAAATGCAATATCACGTCAAGCTATCGCGAATTGATGCAACATGTGCTCCTGCATGACAATGCAAGACCGCATGCAGCAAAACAAACGTGTGACCTTCTGAAAAAGTTTAGGTGGGAAGTGTGGAATCACTCTCCTTATAGCCCAGACCTTTCACCTCCTGAACTTCCATGTGCTTGGTCCCATGAAACAAGAACTTTCAAAGCGACGGTACCATTCGGATGCCGAAGTGAAAGCTGCAGCCCAACAATGGTTATCGGACATTGGACGGAGCAGAAGGCATCGAAAAACGTGTACCATGTCTCGACAAATGCTTGAATAATGGAGGTACTTACGTTGAAAAGTAGATTTTGAATGGAATTTTAAGATAGAAATAATGTTCTTGTAAAATTTTGCTCCTGTTTTGTTTTCTTAGGCAGTGCAACTAACTTTTTGACTGACCCTCGTATATTTGTGGAGGACATTCTAAAGCAAACTTTCTCTATTCTACACATGGGCTGCATCCTTCATTTAAGTAAATATTCAAAATAATTAATATATAGGATTTTGTCCACGTTGGTTCGTAACATAAATTATTAAAATAGTCCCATACGTATAACAGAGGTATGCAGTACCCACTATAAAATTTCTTCTCAAGCGAAACAGTAAAACTAAAATATAAAATGGAAGAAGAAAATGTCAGATTTCCAACACAATGTAAGCGTCTGAGTATGCCAAACATGACCAAGAAACGCACATTTTTTCTGCATGTGTTCCGAATGAAATAAGTCCTTAAACAGTTTCATGAACTGTGCATGAAAAATAATGGAATATTTTTTAATCTTGCTTTTTTTTTTTATAACACATCATTTATTCTAAAGTCTTCCGTTTAAACGATTGTATTCTACACTTGGCCACAAGTTGATATACCAGAGTGATTCAGGTTTTCTGAAGATTCAGGTTCAGAAATATTATAAATGAAAAGCAAAAAAGGTTAGAATGACCACCGTAAGTAGGGCAACGTGATAAATTAACTTTTTTTTTCCGATGATTTTTATGAATTCGCAGATCGTTAGCAAAATTATAATGTACTTCATATGAATTTTTATTTTTTTTATATTAATTTCGACCATTGTTTTACATTACATAAAATACATGTTTTCCATTTCCTGTCATTTTACCGTTTTTCGTAAGATTTAAGCATATATTTACTTAATTTTTACATTTTTTTTCTTATTCATAGTATCGAAAGAATATAAGAGAATTTTTTTTTGGAAAATAGCCATAATTTGTCTCACGCAGTATTTCTTGAGTGTCTTTGAAGCAACCAGTTAAGCATATAGTTAATTGCATTTCACAGACAACCGCTGGTTTTGTCATGTTTCGCATTAGCTAGAGAATTTAAGTAACATTTACTAGTAAGAAGAGCTTTTTCTTGCGATTTCAATGAAAACTGACCAAATTCAGAGTTTTATTACTAATTTAGGAGATTTAAGCCTTTCTATTCCAAACAAACACATTCAGAAAGGTATTCCATATGGGCATATTTTTCCATTTTTTCATTTCCAATGAAATTTGAATCGTTGCCAAATAGTAAAATTTTTGTTATTTTTTGCATCCGAATGCATTTCTTCTATCTTAGATATGTTCATTAGAAAGACTAAACAAAATTGAAAGATTCCAGAATTATTATATATTTCATTTCGGAAAGTTTACATGAATATCCTCATTTTTAATCCTTTAACGTTTCTTTTCCTGCATCCCAAGTAAATTTTCGAGCATAAAATTTTCAATTTTGACGAAAAGTTATTTGCGAAAAACTGTGATCTTATCGTGTTTTCATAAACCGTGTTTGGGAAATTTCTTATCGATAACATTTGAACACTTTGGATATTACCTCATTATATATTGCTACCACTACAAATCATCGAATTTTCAAATATTTTTCTTTTCATCCTTTACAAAACCTTCTAAGGATTTGAAAACAAATTTTGCTAAATTGTTACGCTGGCTGATTTAATAATTTTTTACGCATTTGGAAGATTCAGCTTGAAAGGAAATAGAATTTATCTTAGTATACTACAGTGCTAGATTAAATTCTTCTGGCACTGATCTATTCGGCGAAGATTTTAACATATGTGGGCAACGGAGAATTTAGCACATCTTACGGGCTTTGAAACTTTTCTCTAACTTATCATGATCACTGATTGACATTGCCATAGACTTTAAAAAGAATGTTATACTAATTTCAAAAGAATCATATCTAGGAGAATATCAGTTCCTTCATAAGAAACATCAACTTTGCGTTAATTTAAAGTACTAACAGAATAAGAATCATTGCTTTGTAAAATGTTTACCTTTGATTTATAAATTAATTCTTTATCACATCTGAAATGAACTGTTAACCATATAAGGTATTTTTTCCCTCTTTTCTACATTCCTTCGCGGTGTAATTGGAGGCATACTCGACGCGAGTCCCGGTGAGGGTGTTACCCATTTTTCACGTCGCCGTTAAAATTAATTTTCGGCAACGTTAAAGCTCACCAGCGACCTAGCGGTAACGTCGCTGAACACTGGTAGTTCGGTCCGAGATTGCAATCCCGCGAACGGACTGGCTGCATGGGCGTTTTCGTGGTTTTCTCCATGTGTAACATATATACGAATCAGTTTCCTTTAGAAAGTTCTCCACGAAGGCACTTCTCCCCTTAGGAAGATAGCCCTCGAGGTTTTGCCATAATCGCACAAACCAAATCAAATCAAACTGACAACGGTAAACAGTTTGTGTCCCGAATATTTGAAGGCATTTAAAGCATGAACAGAACTTGGCATATGCCACCTTACCTTATTGACCGTAATTCAACATAGCTGAACGCTTAAACAAGAAGACAGTGAAAATAGTGCGTTATTACGTGAAAAATTATCATAAACGCTGGAATAGCGAGGTTAAGGAGTTAGCCTATGCATTACGAACAGCGAAGCATTATACCACAGGGAAAAGGCATTCGAAAGCCAATAGATGAAACAATAAGAAGTTCAGATAGGGAAAGGGAGAAACAAAAAATTTACTATGATAGAAATCGGAGAGAAGTAAATTATCAAATGGGAGATTGGCCGAGGCATACGCTTTCAGAACCACTGTTCGAGGCTCTAACATGATCTGGAAAACCACGCGGGCATTGGTGAAGCTAATAAAGATGAAAAATATCTTATCATATTAAAGTAAGTTAGTCGTACCTGAAATCAAAAGTCGTCAAGAAATTTAGATAAACAATAGCCATCATGTAAATAGTTTAAGAATCATAATGTAGCAAGATTTCTATTAAGTCTAAATTAAATGATAATTTACAATTAATAAGTGCTTAAACTGCAACGCAGCGCTGGCTTTTCAGATTCGAGAGTTTAGAAATTGCGACGTTGCAGAAATTTCATGGATCAGTTCACAGTTGCAAATTCCTTTTTGAAACATGTTCATGAATAAAGGCTAATATATGTGGTGTTTTCAAAAAGAACAGGGGGAAGACTCCGAAAAGTCGAGGATATTCTTGTTGCATTCTAGAAGAAAAAAGTCAGGGTATGAGAATTTGTTGAGGGGGGGGGAGGGAAGAACCCCACACAATTACCTTTAGCATTACGACCAGCATTAAGAAACAACTATTCCCAAATAATGCGATAAACTGATAACTTGGCATAGTAATATTATCTTTCTGCTTTTCGTTATCAAGTGATTTATGATGCATTTTATACTGCAAGAAATACCAATTTTCAAAGCAAGAAAATTCTTCTTCTCTTTTTTGAAATGTCCTCTATACATACCATATTAATACTCATTAACTGCAGAGAAGGAAAGCATAAATATGACTGTATTTCTAATAGGTATAAAAACTTGATTTTTCTGTAAAATCAAATATGAATATTGAATTAAATTTGACCCTAAAGATGGGAACAAACTTATCCCTAACAAATCTTCCTCATATTTTATTTCATGAGTTGTCAAAAAAGGCAGTTTTTATATTGACTATGCAGTTAATTTCGAAACTTCAGAGAACTTAATTCCTTCAACTTTATGGATTCATAAACTTGTCCGCTTTTATTCCGAAATGCTCGTTTCATGCATGAACCAAAAAAGAAATAGTTTGCTGTGGTAATTAATGAAACCTGAGTCAAAACCATATTAATCCTCCAAGAACGTCCAGTCTCCCAAAACATTTTATGTTATTTAATGAGAGAATGTTTGAAGCTTGGTATGTAATGAAAGAAACTAATTGTGAATAAAAATGGTAAACTATTGACAGTCAACCTAAAGTATATTTTAGAATGTTGTTTCTTAATAAAAATTGCAAAATCCCTTAAACAGTGAGTTTATCTGAGGACTAAATTTTTAGGAACTGTATGAGCAAAATTCTCCTTTCGAGACTCTTCATGAAAATGTTCAACAGGGAAAGAAAACTCCTTTATAAGTACTCAAATAAACTCCTTTATAAGTACTCATTCCTAAAGAATTATTGCAACTAGAGGAAATTATTGAAGTGTTTCAGCTTCACGCAAACCCTTGAAGATAATGTTCTGTGTAGATCCTTGAAGCTAGTGTTTTGCACATATCCTTGAACATACGTTTCACTCTATATATTGAAAGAACTTACATATGAAGTGTATAGAGTTTCATTTTCTTTAAAAACATAAAAGTACGAAGCGTCTTAAAGACTGAAAAGCGAATTATCACTATGTATTGTAAGTACCACAGAGAAATTTTTTGATTTAATCCAAATAAAGGTTAAAAGACGTATCAAAACGTGCTTGCAAAGTTATAGCCAGCAGTTCTAACTTAAATCAAGATAATGAATTTGACTTAACTAAGTAACAGTAAGTTACCCTAACGGCTACACAATTAAAGTAACTCACAATTTGGCTCTGACCTAACGTTCAACAAGACGAGCCTAATGTCGAGAATAACGCAACACTGCAGAACAGTGCCCTCAAGAGAATCAACTAGCAAACGTGGCCTTCAGCAGGCTCTGATTCTGCCCTTTAAAACCTTCCTTTAACTACTGTCTTCTTTCTGCCTCATTTGAATATCATGCGAGCTAGAAATTTACATTTAGGTAGGAAAAGGGAAATGAGGAAGATAGGAAAGCTCATTAACATAAAGTAACTGGTTAAAAACTTAACGAGACCTTAAAAATGAATCGAGAGGTTATTGGCAAACTTAAGAAACGGACTGAGGTATTAGAGTTTTAAAAATATCAGTTGATTGTAGTTGTCCGCACGATTAATAAGCACATAGACAGATATGAAAATGCTACTCGGAACACAGGAAGATCACAGACAACACACATTGTAACACATGCAATTATGAATTGATATCTGTGGTGTTTCAGGCATTTTTGTCTTCTGAATAGCTTTGATTTCTGAGTGCAGAATGCAGTCATGAAGTTGTTAAGCCTAAGAATCTGAAGGCATAAGCCTAATAATTCTTATGGTTGAAAGCTGTATATTAGGAAGTGTAAATAACTTAAGTATCAGTGTGCCAACTTAAGTATGAGATCACTCATCGTTTATGCGAACATCATTAACCTCTAGAATTAAAGAATTAAAGAACTTCGTCAAAAACGAAACTTCAGTATCGCTATTACAACATACCCAAAGCTTCATAGCACACTGTGATTACTCCCAAACTGCAATTTCTTGCATTCAAAAACCAGTATCAACTGAATATTATTTTAAAGAATACGATTTCCTGTCCGAAAATCTTATATTAAGCAAATTATATGCTACTTAATTGTCAATTACCAGTTTATTAACATATATTTTAAATATTTGAAACAAGTCCGAAATCTTAGCATAAACAGAATTTCTTTTTCCCTTAATCTGCACAAACGTGCAATCTAATTAATATTCTGGCAGGAAAGCGTGGGTGAAAAGGAGAGTAAAAGCAAAGTAGCTTGAACTAAAATTTAACTATTAGTCAAAATAAATAAGTCTTCACATCTTTCCCTGCCAGAATTTAAGTACACGAAAGAGAGATCCTTAACGACTTTGTTAAGAACTTAAATTCTAACTGTCTGAATTACCCAACCTTTTTAGAGCCAACCTTTTACAATAAAATTAGATTTTAAGTACAATTAAATGTAAAAAAGAAAATTCGTTTTACACAATCATGATTATGCTTCAGATGTACAACTTTACAGCAGCTTACATCCTTCCAGAAAATCTGACATGGAAAGGAGCTTCAGAAAACTGTTCCAGAAGCCTGATATATAGTTTTCACAAAATATTTTATCTCATTCTGTCTACACTTTCATACCACACATTTATTCACACAATTAAATCCCTTCCCCCATTGCTTTCCAGATGTATTGGCGCGTAATAGCGAGATAGTGTCCTTCGTAAATGTGTTTTTTCAGACACTACCAACTAACAACAACCTACGTGTTAATAGTACTTGACATTCTAGACCTCAAAGAATTTAGAGTCGATCCCACTTGGTTTTGCATAAGCCAACACTTCTGGCTTAACCTAAACAAGTAATGTTGAATTTAAACGAACAAAATGTAATTAGACTAGCCTAACGGCTTACAGGATAAAGTAAACGCACACGAAAGTTCTGGATGGTGGAAACCGGCGGGACAAGCCTAATGGCTAGAAGCACTCAACACCATAGAATTAAATCGCTGTTAAGTCGCGATAACAACGTGGCTTCAAGCACGTAGAACACGCTCTAAAATAAACTTGCGAAACATTCCCTTAACTAGAATTTCTTTCTCCCTTAATCTAATTAACATTATGGCAGGAAAGCGTGGGTAAAAAGGAGAGTGAAAGGAAAGTAGTTTTAACTAAAAATTAACTATTAGTCAAAATAAATAAATAAATTCTCCCAAACTTAAAAATAGTTAAGGTATGAAAGATTATCCACTTCTGCTATTTATTAATCATTATCTAATATTTCGTATTAAAAATATATAATGATTAAGAAAACTTATACCATTAGTATTCAAGGCCATCATTTGCCTCTTTTATGCTTATTATATATAGAAAGGTAAATGAGAGAGAAAGGGGATCTTAGCCTTTGATTAGCTAACCCATAACATTTCCTGAAATGGCGATGATTCGTAGCTAGGAGCTTCAATGAATGCAAATTCTATTGAATAAAAACTTACTGGAAAACAAAGCGTCAGTGTGTTTTATTGTGGATGCGTTCGCTGACTGTGAGTGCAATCGGAAGTTCGCTAGTTACAGAGGTCACTCTCTCACACTTTTTAGTTTTTTTTTCTTTTTGACAGACTTTTCCTCCTATTCCGATATCAAGGACAGACTGCGACCTCAATTTTATAAAAATCAAGGTCTTTGGTACAAATATTCTAAAGATTTTTTTACATTTAATTTTTTTCGTCACGCTTCTAACAATTTGCAAGTATGTTCTGTTTTCCTGATTTCGCAGTATGGCTAAGAATCAGAGTGTATGTCCAATAATGTCCATGCACATCCATAGTACTCTAGTAGTATTGAGAAATATATTTTTGTGGAAATCTTGCTATATGATTTGGTCTAATAAAATTAACCTAGACTGAATATAACAGCTAATACGTTTTTTAGATTTATAAACACGAAATTAACCAGCTTTTTGATCGCGACTGACTTCAGGAATGTGAAGTATCATTTATCTCTAAATCCGTCTTTTGTCTTTCTCTAAACAAATTATTCTCGAGAATCATCTGTCTTACAAAGGAGTAACCTTTTTGCGGTGAGGCGATCTATAGGGAATTATTTTCTACTTACCGTGTAATTGAAGAAAACAGGCGAAATCTCTATGCAATTATCCTGCTTTACTCAGAAATTGAAAATAAAAATTATTACTAACATTCTACTTTTTTCTTTCTCTCAGTCAGTAGAAGGCAGCAATTTTAACAAATTAATTGAGATTTTTAAACACTAAGAAATAACTTAAGAACTAATACAGTTGAAAATGGTGCAAATATTAAATTAAAGAAAGTTATATGTAACAAGACTATTATATTAGTAACAAGACTGTTAGATATTTTAATATTATTTAAGTACACATTTAAGTAATACTTGATTGATTTTATTATTTCACATGCAGTAAAATATTTGATTCCATAAATAATCTCCTATTAAGTTCCTATTAATCAGAATTACTATGCAATTAAGCTAAGAATTTGTAAATATGGAAATAGTTTCGTTTCATTCCTCCCTTAATCAGTTTGATCTCGCAAGTGCTTGTCAAGTACCATTTAGCTAATGACTGAAATTGTTTGGCCGCACAAAAGTCCAGCAAGTTACCGCCAACACAAGAAAAAAAAACTTAATCAATACTTAGTAAATAACAACTAAAATTTTGTTTGAGCCACTGTTTTTGATCTAATTAAAAATAATTTGCAGCTCAAAAACTGAAGATCTGAGTTTAAGGACAGCAATAGTTTACAGTTTGAATTATCTATATCAACACCAATCTTCCAGTACAAAGATTTTAATTTCATTTTGCTTTACCGAAAGGCTGTCATGGTTAGTAAGAAGAGCAGAAAACTTGCAAAGCGGCAACTACTTCCTGATTCATGAACTAATATTACTGGACTTAAGTAAATGTTCCAGTTAAGAAGACGCACTATTTAAATTAGTTATCGTGTAACTGAGATATGCATAAAATTTCTAGCCTGAAAGATTTCTTTTTGATGAAAAGCAAGAACAACAGGAAAGTGTAAACATAGAATTTAATTGTTAGCGAATTAACATAATGATTACAACCATATGGCTTTGAAAAAAATAGCCTGTTAAGAGAAAGGAGTTTAATATGGTGTACACGCATGTGGGCAGTTAGGCTTAGACTTCCATGGTAGTCCAACAAGACCACGTGGCGGACGTTCAGGAATATTTCCATAGCCAAGCCGGCTACTCTGGGAACTCAGAGACAAATCAGTGCGTCTAGTGTAATGTCACGAGCTCAGTCAACGCCACGCCTAGTCTAGGTGGCGTTGGCTCAGCATGTGAGCATGCCTTTGTGCTGCGAACAAAAAAAAGAGGCATGCACACCGAACAACAGAGATTCGTTGAACGACACCGTTACGGTGGTGCAGGAGTGCTCGTTTGGGGTGGAATTATTCTGGGTTCCAGAACTGACCTGCATGTTCAAACTGGAACCATGACAAGCCAAATCTATCGGACGTCATTTTGGAACAACATGTACGTTTGTTTCGGGGCACCATGGGCGCACAATTTGTATTTATGGATGACAACGCCCGTCCTCACCGTGCAAACATCGCAAGCGAATGCCTTCAGTCGGAGGATATCACCCGTATGGACTGGCCAGCATTCTCACCGGACTTGAATCCAGTAGAGCACGTGTGAGACATGCTTGGCCGACGAGTTGCAGCCCGTCAACCTCCTCCTACATGTCTACCGGAACTTCGGAGAGCATTGCTTTTTGAGTCGTGTAATATCCCCCAAGATCAGATCCATAATTTGGTACTCAACATGCCTAGGCGTTGTACGGACTGTATTGCATTGTCTGGGAGACATACAATGTATTAACAGTCATACCAACCATGTAATATTGGTTTTTTGTAAATAGGTGTTTTTTGTAATTTGCTCCAGGGAGAAAAAACGCTAATTTTTAAAAATTTTTAATTAATAGCATCTTTTTTTGTTCTTTACCTTTTGTTTAATAAATAAGCTTTACAAATAAGTCAAATTTGTTTTGCTTCTAACCCTTCCTTTGCCTGATTTTGCATTATCTTTAATTTATAGACATGAGTGTAAAAAGCAGTTACAAACAGCGTAGAACTCTGCGTCAAATTACCAACACACTTTGGGATATGCCAAACAATGTTATCCATGAAGAACTGAATATTGTATAACTCCGTGCCTGAAATTAACACTTAGCAAGAAAATTCCATTTTTAAATCAGAAATATCTCAAACTCTGAAATCAAAATCTACAACTATATACCATAGTATGATCAACAAAAAAATACCTGTGGCAGTTTTAAATCCCGGAGTCGTGATGAAAAATAATTTATTACGTGTTATATCTGAGAGTATTATAAATTTTGGTTGTATTTACATTAATGTAGTATTTTTACTTGTATTTTTGATAGCTTTATAGAGACATTAGGCATTTTTTAAAGCAGGAGAGATGAAAAATGAGCAATGCCCTCGCCGGACTCGAACTACGGACCTCTCGAATACGCTCCGAGTGTGCTGACCACTACACTACGAAAGCATGCTAAGAAGGCGAGAGAAATACCTTATATCTTTTGTGGAAATATGTTAATACTTACTAGCACTGGGTGATTAGCATTTACTTTTATGCACCAGCTTAGGAGCTTTCTTTTTGCCCTCCTCTTAGTTTCGGTATTCTAAATTCAATTTAAAAAATATATTAATATTTAATCATTATTTAAGATAATTTAACCAACTTATTCGCAGAATTTAATTCGTAACTTTCAATTTAGTTAGATTCAGGCTAGGGTCTCCCACCCAGTGAAAACAGGTCCTGGGAATTGCATGTGAAGGCGAGGGAGCGAGAGAGGGAGAGTATGCAATAATGATGTTTTTGATGTGAGAGAGAGCGAGAGAGAGTGGGATTTGATAATTTATTTTAAATAGTTTTTCATATGCATTTTATTCCAGAAATAAAGGTTTTCGTGCCTTCAACTCCTCAATCCTAATTTGATAATTGTGTGGTATTACAAACCCATTAGCAGTGGAGCAATAAAAATTATTACACACTAGTATTTTACCCTTGATTCCAGTTCCGCGAACTGGTTGGCGGGATTGGAGTTTTAGTGGTTTTCGCAATGTGTAACGCGAATCCAGGCATGCTTACTTTAGAAAGTCGTCCATGAAGGGATCACTTCCCACCGCTATTCAAATAGTTAATCCAATCAAATCCTGGAAGAAATAGCGAGAAATTAGTCCTGAAAACTATTATTTTCTGGAAGTCTGTAGAAATTTGGTTTCTACTGGCCTTATGCGAATTTTTGTGCTTATTTTCCCAAACAGCAAGTTTGTATAAAGCGACTGTTTAGAAAAGCTTTCAGAGAAACATTCGGGATAAAATACGAAATTTTCTTTTGCGTTAATATAAAAGTTACCTATTCTAAGCTAAGTGCTGAAACAATACTAGTTTTTTCAGGTACTGAGGGGTGACGTTCTTTGATAGCCACATTTTCTAATAAAATATTTCTGCTTCTAAGACGAAGGCGTTGTACCTCTAAGATGCACCTGCTTGAATTTCCTTGACAGTTCCTTAATGGTAAGTAATATACTTTCACACTGTACCTGTTTAATAGATCTGTATCAGTCAAACTTAGCATCCAGTTTATTTAGTTAAGTTCATGATGTTTAGAAACTATGAGAAATCTCTGATTTTAGACATAAATTCGTTAAAATGAAGCCTTAAGTAAATAATTTACTGCTCTTATATTCTGTTTTGTGAAGTTTGTAAGGCATTATCGGATTCTTCCTTAGTATTTTAACGTTGCAAGTAGCTGACAACGCAGCTAAAAAGTAAAAGCTCTGTGGTTTGAATCCCACTGAGGGCATGGTTGATACTTCATGCTTCTTGCTCTAGAAAATTTAATATGCTCCTGAAGGTGAGAGAAGGTGTGCTATTCTTCTGCAGGCACTATCAGTGAAACGAATGACGTCTGTATTTTAAATCCAGAAGAAAATGTCTTACACATGTTGAATTTTTGAGGCCCAAATCGAAATAATTGAATCTGAACATACAATTTTACACACGAGCAAAAAGCGCAGACAGTACTGCATCATTTTACATTTCTTAGGAAAGGTTAAGGCCTTTGTCGCATACTCATGCAGAGTAGAAAGTAAACAATAAATGAAATAAGAGCAAAATGTCTAGCTTGCATTAGATTTATATTACTTTACGTGCTGTCAACGTGCCATATATATATATATGTAAGATAAAAAAACTTGCAAATCAAAAATGTAACTTAAAAAGCCTCTTGTTTGCTCATATTTAGTTTGGGTATTTCCTCTCTATTAATAACTCTCTTGAAACTACGTCCGTTGCCCAGGCCATGCAACATTGATTGATCTAGAAATGACATAATTCAGAGGAGTTATTACGATTTTTAGAATAGAGAGGAAGAAGTAAGGGTTATCTTTAGTTTAAATATATGTAAGGTAAAAAATATGTAAATCAAAATTATAATTTAATCTAACGGTAACCTCTTACTTCTCCCTCTCTATTCTAAAAATCGTAATAACCCCTCTGGATTGCTTCTAGATCAATCCATGTTGCATGGCTTGCGCAACGCTGATGACGTAATTATTTCGGTACCCAAACTCTGAGAACCGAAACCTTTCTAACTTAAATCAAAACCTTTCTCTTAACAAACTTCCAAACTGGATAAATGCGCATTAGCTTGCAGCTCTGCTGCCACTTGGAAGCCGTTTTATTTCGCTTTGCTTTGTCGTGCTGCTAACTACACCATTATATAAAACGTGATACTCTATATAAAAATGTGGTGCGCGTATTGCGTCCATTATCATGTGTAATGAAAAATATAGTTTCGGTAATTAGTTCGCGTCCAGAAATAAAGATTGTACTCAATCCGGCTACGTCTGTCTACAAGTCTCTCCTTCGAGTGAGGTAAAAACTATGTAAATGAAAATTATAATGTAAACTAACTGTAACCTCTTACTTCTCCCTCTCTATTCTAAAAAATATAATAACGCCTCTGGAATGCGTCGTTTCTAGACCAATCCACATTGTATGGCCAGCGCAACGCTAATAACGTTATTTTGAAACCTAAACTCTGAGAACCGAAACCTTCCAAACTTAAACCAAAACCTTTCTGTTAAGAGACTTGCAGATTGGATATATGCGCAGTTAGCTTGCAGTTCTGCTGCCGCTTGGACGCTGTTTCATTTCTCATTGCTTTGTAATATATAATAAATATTATACTCAATCCGGCTACGTCTGTTTACAAGTCTCTCTTTCGAGTGTTATCTTTATAACTATGCAGCAGTCTGTGGAAATTTTTATCACACACACACACACACGCGCGCGCGCACGCACACACACATATACTTTTCATATTCTCTTGTGTATCAAGAGTTCCTCATTTGAAGCAAGAGTGTCTAGGTATTACCTATTAAAGGATTTTTTTAAGATTAACTTGTTTTAAGATTTAAGAATATTTTAAGGTTACTAAACCTTGAAATAC
The DNA here is from genome assembly GCA_000611955.2 of Stegodyphus mimosarum. Classification (NCBI taxonomy): domain Eukaryota; kingdom Metazoa; phylum Arthropoda; class Arachnida; order Araneae; family Eresidae; genus Stegodyphus; species Stegodyphus mimosarum. The sequence goes on along the minus strand of KK122037.1, from coordinate 127,962 downwards.
ACTTCTTTTCACAAGCAGAAGCTACGAAAGAACTGTTATGTTTTAAATTTAATTTAAATTAGGCGTCGTTAAGTTATCTTCAATAACAAACTAGATAATGGGCATCTAGCTGTTTATATAAATTTATGTGATAAAGTTTTCAGAATTTGCATTAGATATTAATAATAAGATAGTTGATTGATTAATTAATTAAAGCAGAATACATGAGGGCTCTCCTCCTCAGGATAGTAATGTCTTCATAGATGATTTTTGAAGAAAAGCTAGTTCATATTTAATTTGCACATGAGCTAAAGTACGAAAATCCTATGTAACTGTTCCTTTCGCTGAGATATATGCCAGGGTCGAACTACCAGTGTTCAGTCGCCTTAACCACTCAATCAATGCTGTGACTTTAGTGTAAGGAACGCAATTTTAAGTGCTCTGCGTAAGACTCAAATTATTAATAAAGAATTTATCTGGTTTAAATCTTCCATAGAATAAAATTCAGAAATTTGTAATTTGTATAACATATGTATAGAACAATTCATTTACTTGTTTAATTTATTACGGGGAAACATGTGACAGCTTTCTAAGAGAAGAAATTGGATGCCTTCATGGAAAAGGAGAACTGGCTCGTATTTAAGTTGCACATGGCAAAAGTATCAGGTAGCCTTTTGAAAGGGATACGAACCAAAGTCGCATTGTCAGTATTCAGCAGTCTTATTACCTCAGCCCTCTGGCAGACAGTATATCTTGTAAATTCACTACTCAGACCTATAGAAACTGATAAATATTTATTCATACGCCAACACATTTTACAAATATTTTGCCCATTCATTGGAAGTTTCTTGCCAGAAAAAAAGGGTATTTAATGTGTAATTGAAAGATATACATAATTGCCTTCAGGGGTGATGAATACATATTCTTTAGAATTAATATAACATAATTTTATCTGCGACTTAAAAAGGTATAGTTAAGCTGTGTTCACAAGTAGATAAATTTGTTTCAAGAAACCGAATACATGAAAGTACCACTAGTGTAAAACTAATGAATAATGAAAGAAAACTGATTTAGATTTAAACAGTTTAAGATTGAAGTTAGTAGATTTTAAAGACAGTAGATAGATGCTTAGATTTAAGTAGTTTAAATTGTTAGTGGTTGATAAATCTATTTTGATCAAAGATGCATATTAGTAGGATTTAGAAAGGGAAAAAAGAAAAAAAGAAAACTGATATCCTCTATCCTTTTGCTCCTATAATGCAAGTTATGCAGCGTGTGGACATCTCTCTTTTGTTCATTTGGTTACCCTCCCTTACCGACAATTTCACAATGCAACAACTGGTTTATGTGAAAACACATGTGCGTGTTGAGAGAGCCACCTTTCCTAGTCAACTGGCCATTTGCTTTCATGCTCGCATTTTGAGTTGGTGCGTTTTTATTGGCTTGCGTGTGGGGGGTACCTTTTTGTATGACAATGAAGTTTTTTTATTTTTACTACAACCCTATTTTGGGTAGACTCTTTCAAATTATATGAATAATTCGAGTTACAACAGATGCGAAATTTTTCCCCTGGAATTTATAGCTAAATATTTCACAATATTTATGTAATAAAGAACTGACAAAAGGTAAGGAATTATTACATTCTTTTATGCATCAATTTATGAAAAATCTTAGGATTTATTATTCCATACCGAGTTTAATTCATGATGTCCATTTTTTAATTATAGAAATTAAAAATTTCAGGTGAAAATTAACTTAGAATTTCTGAGCTTCAAATGTTGTCATCTATTGAAAGAGGTAACTTCAAGAAAATTGCAATGTGCTTATACAAATCGAGTGCAAATTTGTGCAAATTTTAAAAATCGAGTTATAAATATCAGATAACGCAATGAAACATATACGGTCCAGGTTTATTTCATAAAATTTTAGCAATAGCTCTTTTCTGCCTGTAAATAACTTTTATATAAATTTAAAAAAATTAAGGAATCTGTAGCATTTTGTAAGTTATTAATGCAGATTTTCCTCATTTGGATCATTTCAGATATTGTAAAAAGATTTGATCTGAAACATATATCTAAACAAATTCATAAAAACCTTAAAAAATGCAAGAAAAATAATACTAGAAGTGAGAAAAATTGTAAGAAAACACTTGCTAAAATTAAAATTGAGTCGTAATATTAGAAAAGACATATGTAGTTTTTTTTTATAATCAAGAATTTACTAAATTCAGCAAAATAGTCACTTTCAATTTAAAGCGTGACTATTCTGTGTGATATATGGTCTACTTTCACAACATGCAGATACTTATAATCCATTATTGAACAATTTGAATAGTAAAACTATATAAATGATTAAATATACTGAACGATATCTTTAGATCTTCTAATATTAGTAATAACTCCAGAGTGTGATCATTTTTGTAATGGTTTTAATACATGAAACAGTTTGAATGTCTATTTTTTTATTATATATTAAATAACGGAAAATCAATCCAGTTCGCAGCACTTATTAAATTAAATTTTTGCTTGAAACCAAAGCAAATGCTGCAATACTTCGCACAGTACGAGTAATCGGTTCCGCCAGTACTCCGGACTTTTCGAAGTGTATGAGTAATTAAAACCAGATTAATAAATTCAAATACTTTGTTAGAAATAACTTCGCAACTTTATGTTTTTAGGAATTCATTTCTTATTCTCAAATACCTGCAGTACCAATATCTGCACATTTTTGTCTTTTAGCCTCTTCTCTTCATGCACTTCTTTGTAGCAACGAATTGTATTGTTTATCGTTTGGCGAATTATAAATGTACGTTTAATATTGGGATTAACTTCTATAATATGTTCTGATAAGACTTCCTCCATCGCAGTAGTTTTTGATATTTGTTCAGCTGTTAATTCTCAATAGAATCGTCGTTGTCTTCCACCTCCTCATAGGCCCATTGTTAATCTATGTTAATAAGTGTTTTATTATCTAGCTAATTAATGGTTGATTTGATGCACTCAATTAAGTGCTCTTCCCACCTCTTTTGTCGATAGCTGTCAGAGCTCAAGAAAGAACGGCCTAAAAATGGATACTTCCGTTAACAAACAGACAGCCAAAAGAAACTAGAATATGTATCCCATTGTATAATTTTAAAACTGCATAGAAACAAACTGCGCAAAAAAGTCTTGAACGTATAATGGAAAAAAATAATCATTTATGTATTAAAAAAATGTGTGCACACATTTCTAATAAAAATAATTTTTCTAGAAATTATTTTTATTTTGCTCAATCAATATTTAGTTTCTTTGTAAATCTACAAAGCAGACTACAGTGAATACGGAGTGATCGAAACCTAGCTATGCGAGGTATATGTATTTTCCTTCTACCTTAGCCACTAAACTAGTTTCAGTTAATTATGACAGTTGATTTCATTTCACGAAATAAAAATGATACGTAGTAAATATCTTGTAGAAACTGATTTATCAATGCTTCAAGGTCAAATTACTATTCTTCTTATAATTCTGAGATCAAAAGCGCAACTGCTGTTTCAAACTCTTGGTACTGGCTACTGGGTCTATGATCAAATAATAGGCCTAGTAAATCTCATAAACTTTTAAGTTTCCCCTATTCTACTAGGTTATATTTGATTCCCTAACATTCTGATCCCCCTTGAAAAAAAAAACTATTTGCAATTTACGTCTGTAAAAATATATGCCATCAAATATTATTTGAAGGGCAATGCAATCTAAAATAACGTACGCATAATCTCAACAAGAATTTTTAAATATCATATATGCAATAAAACATTGCTTAAACCAATTTGGTCACAGTCCTCAGAATACAAAAGGTTGCATTTATTGGTAATACATTTTTATTTAAATTTAGATCATTTGAAATTTTGTATAAAATGTAAATGGATTTATTTCGATATTTAAAATGGTTACTCAATGAAGTTTATTCCACAAATCTATTTTGTTTATTATTCGGAATTGCAACATATTCTGATCATTCTGAGACTGGAATTCTGTTATGGTAAATTTTTCTCATATTAACAATTAGTCAAAACTTTTTTCAAGATAAATTGTGTCGATATAAGGTAGGTTTTGGTTTCTTTCGCCCTTACTTTCTTTTGACTTCATATTAGAACTCTTTAATCCACTTTGCAAGAGTAATACAAGATTCAAAGTGAATACAAAGTGAATTATCAGTCGTTATCATGCGTAAGGATGTATCCATACACAGAAAGAAAATTTGCTAGTTTTTAATTACCGACTACTGTGGATAGGAGAGATAGTACCTCTTGTTACATTCACGATACTTTTGGATCGCAGTGGAATATAGTTTTTGTTGATTTAATAGTTTCCAAAGCCCTTGCTAGATTACTGGAATTATTGAAAAGCATTTATCCATTTTCAAACTATAGGATTAAAGAAGTCTTATTACCAGCGAAACGAGGCCATTAACTGTTTAAGGTAAAGCTTTGTTTAATAGAACTTCCAACTTTTTTTCCCAGTATGAAGCTTAAAATCTATTAAAATGCTGTTATCAGATCACATTACACGCATGAAAAATTGATATCTTGAAAAACGTCACTTTTCTCGTTGAAGGGAAAGTATACTTGAACGAGGAACTCAAAGAAGACATCTTTGAATGCGCTCGCATAATTATTCAAGTATTAAAATAATGTTCATGACAATCAGCCAAAGCTCCATGAAGTTTATTCCGCAAACCCATTTTTATGATTTTCACTTGTCATGAAGAAATCCGAATTAACCATGCCTATGGTGGCTGATTTTCAGAGTTTGTTCTAAGAGCAATTGTTCTTGTTGTTATGTATTGAACGGGCCAAAAAAAGAGAAAAAAAAATACATCAGCTAAAATCTGCTTCCGATTGCGTAGATTCCAACCTTTTTTACATCCATCTCTTTTAAAAGAATGGCTTACTTCATCGATCCCTTACGTTTTCTCTATAATAAACAACATGCGACATAACCATAATACAAATAATTGCACATGCATAACTTAATTACCATTGGACTATAAACAACAGTAAGAACAATAGACAAGAATAACAATTAGACTAAGAATACGGATTTTTTGTGTTCCTATTATTTTTTATTTTAGAATTATAAACTTGTTTTCGAGAACAAAATGACAAATTCTAGTTGCACAAAAGTTCTATTTTAATTAATGTGGTGGCTACGCTTGATGAACTGATGCAATGTTTTAAATATTTGGCATAAAACTGCTTAATTTAAATCTTAAATCACACTGTTCTAAATATTCAACATGTTTCTTGCTTTCCGTAATAAATTATTGACTTGACTATTGACTGACTAGGTAAGAAAAGGGAAAAGTATTGTTCGGTAACAACTTTTCTTTTTCAGGATATTTCTCTCAGATGACTTTTAAACTTCAAAACTTATCTTTTATATATATTTTGAATAAGACTTGGGCTTGAACATCTTTCTTGAATGCAATCAACTCTTCTTGCATTATAATATCAAGATTAAATATTTCGCAGTTCAGCGGTTCTACGAGCCATGCTGGTACGTCCAAATTTTCAGAGTCTTTGAAGCGAATATTTAAAATATTCTTTTAAATTTTGTAGACGGCTTGTGTATAACAACGAATCTTCTGACGACGTTTAGCGCTTTTCATATTACTTTGAGTCTTTTCTTGTGTTTCTGCGTTTCAGTTCGTTGTATGAAAAGATTTTATATTCTAAAAAAGTATTATTAATTAAAAAAATATACTAAAAATTTTTGTGCACTTTTCTGCTGTATTTATTTTACATGATATCTTTCTTAGAACATGATTTAGTTTTGTATCAATAAAAAAACTAATTATGCCTTCTAAAATATTAATAATTTTTTTTATAATCAGTGGGATCTTCATTTTGCTGATCGATTACCCGTGCATATTCGGCTATCAAACTCTTGAACATCATTGACCTTTAAAATTTTATCGACTCCTAGGGAGTTAATGCAGACCCTGTTGGTATTGATCTCTTCTTCAGTTATGCTCATTTATTTTTGTGCACAGTTAGAATTTTATTTCACAATTTACTATATATTTTAAAATAGAAAAGACAACTTCTCATGTTTGTGAAAATAGAAAATAATTACCTCATTATTTGCAAATTATTATTGCACGAAACTAGTGAAAGATAAGCATTAAAAAAAAAAGGCTTCTTCGAAAAGGAAAGGAAGAGTTTTAGCCCAAAATTATGATATATGCTTGCAAAATACTTAAATGATTTTTAAATTTACCCTTATCAACCACTGAAATTTTTTTTTATATAAAATCACTGTTTATTAACTTTTATATGCAAAATTATGAAACATAACTATAAATAATCATGTGCTTCAGAAATGAAACACGCTGAATTTATAGACAAAATTTTTATATCAGAACAAGTTTTAGAGTTCCTCTCATTGTTTCCAAAGTTTCACGATCTTGGTCGGCGTATTTCCATTCTTTTGAAAAAGAATTTTTCTACTTTAAGGCAGAGAACAACTTAACATAATTACGAACGTCAACATTCGTAGAGTCATTGGGTTATTTTGAAGCAGGAGACAAGAAAAATGAGCAATGGTCTCGCCGGGACTCGAACTTGGACCTCTGGAATACGCGCCGATTCTACTACCGTTACACCACGAAGGCACGCAGAAAGGCGGGAGAAAGTACCTCCCCTTAAAGTCCCTTTTAAGAGGTCGAGTATATAATACTCCCCCTTTTAAAGGGCGACTGGGGAATCAGGAGACCCAATCGCCAAATCCTGGTTGTAAAGAATCATCATCCACCACCTTTTAGTTCTGGTGCCACTGTAGAGAAATTAGGTTATTTTGAAGCAGGAGACATGAAAAATGAGCAACGCCCTCGCCGGGACTCGAACCTGGACATTTCGAATACGCGCCGAGTGTGCTACCGTTACATCACAAAGGCATGCAGAAAGGAGAGAGAAAATCCTTATATAGTATAGGTAAATATTTTTCCAATAAGCTAAAGCTTCATAGATCTAACAGATTACAGTCAAATATATCAACAATATCAAATATATCCCCCAAATTACAATCAAATATATCAATTACAGTCATATACATCCACAATATCAAATATATCCACAAAATACAGTCAAATATATAATATATAATATTCAAGCTTTCAGTAAAATTTTTAGTCGTTATGTTTCTTTAATGATTATCGCTGGAACAAAAACTTTCACTATCGTGGTATTACGTAACACCTTTCCTGTTGATTAACCTTGGTCTTTTCATTATCTTTTTAAATTTATTTTTTGTTTTCCGTTTCCCATCATGCTTAATTTGGCGTACAGGATGATGATTTTCTGTTTCCAGTTGCTATGAGTCTTTGCTTTCCAATCTCTATGAGAAGTGTATAATTTTCTGTCTCATTGGACCAATTTGACTATCATGCAAGTTATGCAAGTTATTCATATAAAATCTACTTGTATTATCTCGGAATCTTCCAAATTTGGTGAATTTTTAACTAATGATTATATAAATCTGATGAGGCAGTTCCTGAATGCCCTACTTTCGGTTTGGATCCTGCTGCACATTTAAATCTTTCATTGCTAGTCGATCTGCTTATGTAGCGAATTAAAAGGATTAAAATTATTTCAGCGGATATTTTAAACAAAAATTAGCATCTCTTGCTTAAAAAAAGCTTTAAAATAAACATGGATTAGTTTTCTGGTAGCTTTGTATTAGTTGAAAATGATAGCATATACATTCGTAGGCTTTAATCTGAAGTTTAAAAGCAGATATTTTATGCGGGACATAAAGGTTAATTAGTAAAAAACACGAAGTCGAACATCGAATCCTTAATAGCTCTCAAATGAAATATTACTGTTTAAAATAATAAGACTTTCACAAACTAATTATTTTTGTTTTTTTGATAAAAAAAATTATGCTTGTAACAGTAGTTTTCACTGCCTATGCACTTCATAGATTTAACGAAAAATACATCTAATTTTGTTTTCAAAGAATGTTTTGACATGATTTTGATGTAAACCGTTTTAAATATAAAAATCCACTTCTCTTTCTGCACGATATTTTTACTAACACGGTTCAAAGAACCTATTTTTTATTTGGAATATTTCTCAGAGTTAAAATCATCAAAGAATCCAGATGATTTTAACTCTAAGAATTATTCCAAATAAAAAATACTAGAATCCAAATTCATATGAAAAATGAGCGCTTATGTCTCATTTTTCAAAGTAATTTTATAAATTATTTCTCCCGCCTTCTTAGCAGGTCGTCGTGGCGTAATGGTCAGTACCCTCGATGCGTATTTTGAGAGGCCCGTGGTTCGAGTCCCGGCGAGGGCATTGCTCATTTTTCATCTCTCCTGCTTCTAAAATAACTAATGTCTCTACAATCTAAATTTAAGAATGAATTATAGATTCAAAGTTTCTGCATTAAAATTATACCTAAGTGATAAACTACATTATTATACACTGTTCCGTACAAATTCCTTTGAATATAAACACGGATGCAAAACTATTTCAAGAAATCAGAGACTTATTTAGAATTTTACTCAAAACAGCTGTCGTCAGAAAGTGATAACAAATAATCGCTAATTAAAGTACACCATACAAATAATTATTTCTTTTTCGCTTTTGTATCTTTGAATTGTCCTTGAGTTATAGCAGTTAACACTGCTAGTTGGCAACTAGAAAATCCGTTATTCGACTCCGGAAAACACCTGATATTTCCTGCAAATTTATTCAATCTGTGATTTTACTAACTTTTAAAATAAACTATAAGAAAAATGTGTCTAAATGACTAAACACCATTTAAAGATCTTACTAAGGATTTTCATGATATTATTTAGAAAGAGAAGTAGTTATAGACTAAGCAATACCGGGATTGTTATTCCTAAATACTTACTCGGAGATCTGGAAACTGGAGAATTCCTTTGCCAGTCTCCGTGTCGGAAATTTGGATTCTGCTTCAAAGTCGGTGACTGGAAAACTTTAATAACTTTTCCAGTCAGTGATAATTTTATTGGCATGCATAATTCTTGCAAACATTTGATTAGTGTCAAACCCTTGGAATAATAGTAAATAAATAAAGCTTTCGGCAAATAGGATCCGGCTTTCTTCAAATCAGATTTCTACTTTCAACACATTACTTTCAGGGGATAAGAATTAAAACTTTCTCGATTTTTCGGAAATATTCTGTAACTCTGATAACAGCTGATAGCTTCTGTTTCGTTATTCGGTGACTCTCAGAAAGTTAAAAGTTTCTTATAGAGAATCATTTGCATAGACTTCAGCCAGTCATTATTATCATCCTAACTTAGATTTTTTTCATTCGTCTTTACATCATCCCTTTTGTATTCGTGATATTAACTATCGTATTACTCAGTTCCATTTTCACTTTTTTTTTCTGCTTAAAATTAGATTCAAGGACTTCTTCAAAACAGAGATCTTTAATTTACTTCTGATATATACCATGGCGTAATTTGAAATTCCTGAAACTTCCAGAACTTGTTTAAATCATTCTGACTTGCTGTTTAATCTTGGAATTGGAGTATTCGGATAATTGGACAGTTTGCGTAACAGGAGTTCGGATAATCGGTCGTGTGGCTCCCACATTTCCTGCATGGACAACTGGAAGTAAATCAAACGGAACATTATGAAGCACTCAATCAAAAGCTTGTTAATGGAGGACCATTCTGTATCAGTTTTTCTGTATTATTCTGTTAATTTTTCTGTATAAATAATTAAAATTTTGACGTTAGCATTCTCGGATTAGCAACACAGGAAAATGATTTTATTCTAAAAGCTGAAGTTTAGAAATTTTTTTTGAATGTATACGGCGTTATGAAAGCTGTGGTTAAATAAATCTCATTTGGAGTAATGATATTGCCGTGTAGTAAATTTGTTGAAACTCGCTACGACATTGTGGTGACCCGGACGTGATCTTTTGAAGTTATTGCAGTCAGATATGTAGAATAAACAACCTTTCTTGTAATTTAAATTGAAAATAATTAAGTAATTTCAAAACAATGAAGGAATTAGTAAGAAAATGTAAGCCTATAAGGACATCATTTAGCCGAAATTAAATCCTTAACATGAAGACGTAATTAAAGAGACTCCCGATGTTGTAGTCGCAGAAACGAAATGGGTTGCACTGGAAGGTCAGTTTCCACGGCTTAAAAAACTAGATAACGAGATAGGAGATGAAGAATATGATTCCGAATATCCAGATATTGAAAAGCATGAAGAAAAAACGGTTTTGGCCAAAGTGAAAGCACGGGAGGCTTTTAGTAACAAATTACGCCAATTAATACTTCCGTTTTGAATTTTCAGTTGCCAAATCTTGATAATAAGAAACTGAGACTGCCTGTTTTGTTTGTTACTTAGGTGGATTGCCTGCTGCATGTTTTATGTGCTTATTTAGGTTGAATTGGCTATTGGGTCAAGTTATCGAACGGTTCCAGAGTCAAGTTAATTATACTAAACATGCAAAAGTGAAACAGCCGCGGGGGAACGGATCCATTCTGTGAACGACTATAGCTTGCTTGTAGATCTCTTCCCTGAACTCTTGAAAATGCAATGATCTGATTCAGAAGAACCAGCAGAGGATTGATGTTGTTGTCAGCAATGTATAAGTGTAATTTTACTTATCTAAATAGCCAAAGAGATGCATTTTCTGGACCTTGTGTTGAACCGGTTATTGATTTAAAAGATATTTGCGAATATGTAATGTGTGTAGCTGTTCTCAAGATTGCATGAGAATAATTTTACTTCCCTAAATTGCCATAGAGGTGAATTTTCTGGAGCTTGTGTTGAATGTATTACAGCCAGACCGCATAGTGGACACGAGGCAGTTGAGGAGTCCTTGTGGCAATTGATCCCACTGCTACAGCAAGGCAGTTTTCAAATCCGAGGTGGTTCTCAGAGGGGTATGACGAAATGCAATTACCCTCCCAAGAGCCTCTCAGTCTTGCTGTATTGGATTAAGATCAGGAGATCTGGTGGTCAATCTACACTGGTGTGCAAAAATTAAGGACGAAGTCGAAAAATTAGCATATCAGCTGAACGAAGAGGCAGAGTGGACAGAAAGACCAATCAGGAGATTAAGTAAGTGATGTACGGTAGCACATGCGCAGATATGCAGGTAGACGTAATGGGGGAGTGTCTGAGTAGTATAAAGCATGTTGTCGGTGTAAGATCAGTATTTCTGGCAAAGAGATTGCACGCCGTATAGCAGTTAAATCACACCGAGTTGCTGCCTCAGCGAGAAATGGCGAATAATCAATCTGTTAGACGACATCTGGATGCTTTTACCCGAGGTCGAATCATTGGGAAGTTGGAGGAAGGCCGCAGTGTGACAAGTGTGGCTGCAGAGTTCGGGATTGCTCACAGCATCGTTTCACGACTTTGGAGACAATTTCAAACTACAGGAACAGCTATCCGGGGGTTTAGTAGTGGTCGTCCACGAGGAACCACACCCGCAGATGACCGGTATATTGCCTTACAGGCCAGAAGAAACAGGCGGCAGACAGCGGGAGAAATCGCTAGACACACGACACAGGCGACTGGACGACCGATATCGCGTTTTACCGTGGCCAGAAGACTGCACGGTGGTGGTCTGTTTGCACGACGCCCTGTACGGTGTGTACCTCTAACGCCTGCCCATCGGAGAAGGCGTTCTCTGTGGTGCCGGGAACACCGGAATTGGAGAGACAATGAATGGGGACGAGTACTCTTTACAGATGAGAGCAGATTTAGTCTGAGTTGCGATTCTAGACACATACACATCTGGACAGAGCGGGGAACACGCAATAACCCCTTCAACATCATCAAAAGGGACTGTTTTGGAGGTCGCGGAGTTCTCGTTCGAGCAGACATAATGCTTGGTAGCCGGACCAACCTTCATATCTCCCAAGGAGGTTCGTCACCTGGGACTGCTATTGTAACGAGGTTCTTCTTCCTTACATGCGTCTTTTCACAAGGGCTATGGGTCCTCAGTTCCTCTTCATGGACGACAACGCTCCACCTCATCGCACAGTTACTGTCGAAGAGCTGTTGGAGAGTGAAGATATTGAACACATGGATTGGTCGGCAAGGTCTCTGGATCTAATCCCCGTCAAGCAGGAACGAAACTTACTAGGAGGACCCGTGCCAGACCGTACCTTATCGCCGGTAAGATTCCGAAACTTCGATTTGTGCTACAAGAGGAACCAACAGCAGTGTCTCACAGCTCATTAACAACCACATATCCAGCATGCACAAATGATGTGAAACCAGCCTAGCAGTCAGGGGAGATCGTATCCCTTATTAAAGACCGGATGTTTCTTGCTGGACACCGATCACAGGGATGTTTCGACCTTCAGTCGCATTGCGCTCCATGCTACTTTTTCAATAAAGCTACTTTTTATCCCTCTGATTTCTCTTTTAGTAAGTGTATAAGGTATATCTCCCACATTCTTAGCGTGCCTTCGTAGTGTAATGGTCAGCACACTGAGCCGGTATTTCAGAGGTCCGTGGTTCGATCCCCGGCGAAGGCAATGCATATTTTTCATGGTTCCTGCTTAAAAAAATACCTAATGTCTCTACAGTGGCGCCCGAACTAAAAGGGTTGTGGATGATGACTCTCCACACCCATGATTTGGCGACTAGGTCCCCTAAAACCCTAGTCGCCCTTTAAAAAGGGGAGTATATAAGGTATATCTCCCACATTCTTAGCGTGCCTTCGTAGTGTAATGGTCAGCACACTGAGCCGGTATTTCAGAGGTCCGTGGTTGGATCCCCGGCGAAGGCAATGCATATTTTTCATGGTTCCTGCTTAAAAAAATACCTAATGTCTCTACAAGTGTTGCTTACATTACTCATGTCCTTACGTATTGGGGATCTTACGGTATTAAATGTGTTGATTTGGAAAGCTTTTGTACAAAGTTATATTTAAAAAACCGTCTCGTCCTTAATTTTTGAACACCAGTGTATGTGGTGAATATCCTCACTTTTCAGATAATCGTCGACCAGCTGAGCAGTATTTGATGAGCGTTGTCGTCCATTAACAGAAAAAAACAAACTTCGCTCCTGAAAAGTCGAACATATGGCTCTAAGATTTCCTCTTTATACCTCATACCAGTGAGGAAGCCTTTGTCAAATTTACATCCAGGGGTGTGCGGCAGTGCAACATAATGCCTGTTAAACCATTAGATCTTCAAGACCGTTAATGATCC